>CM031239.1:858392420-858499920 GCA_018340775.1 Taxus wallichiana var. yunnanensis | reverse complement strand
GTGATCTCGGAACTTCTTGATTACAAAGTGTGTTAGACCTCCTCCCTTCCAAATCTCTATAAAAAACCAAGCTTTTTCCTGAAGCACAGGTTAGAGTCCATTGAACTTGATTACACAGTTACTCTACCAAACTATTAACAAGAATCACACAAAAAACTCATATATTTTACTTGTTACTTTGTTTCCTCCATTTGAGACCACCTAACATGCAACTTGTTTTCTCTAGTGCCTACCAAACATAATTTGCATAACAACCATCACAATTCCCTAGACCATATGGATTCATCTCTGGAGAAGAATTTGAGGGGATAAAGAAGAGCACAACTACCTTAGATTTTTCACAATTCTTTAAAATATTTATTTATATTAGAATATAGATTTCTTTATCAAATCAATAGCTTGTTTTTAGAAGGTATAATTAGCAAGTATTCATTGTAAGTAGCTTCCATTGATAATTCCTTCTCATCTTATCCCTGTGGAATTTCGTAAGAAATAATTTGTAGGAGGTTCTTGTGCACATAGTTATTAATTTATTTATATTAATACACATGTACCTTTCATTTCTTTCATTATCTAGATTTCAATACGCACACGGAAAGAGATTTCATTAAGAGTTTCCTCCCTACTTATCCCTATGTATTTGCAAAGGAAAGAATCTTAAGGAAGATTTTTTGTCTCAGGCATCTAGTTTCATTTCTTCATAGTAAAAAGCTTTTGTGGAGCTTTGTCATTTTATTGGGAAGTTTCAAGGGAAAGAAATTACTTTTGAGAAGATTTATTTCTTCCCGTGACTCGAGGTGAGGCATTTGAAGAAATAAGCAATCAACACTTATAAATACTAATGAGCCTATGGTTAAATTAGATTAGGATTCGTTAGTTTGCAATAGACGAATAGCCACATCCAACAACTCCTTGACTGTGTTACTTCATTTTAGCATGGAAGTAGTTTATTTAGTTAGAAGCAATTTCTTCTTTTTCGTAGCCTTTATTTATTTATTTCTAGTAAACCAAAAAATACACAAACATATATTAGGAATTAATTAAATTTGTTTTATTTGTTTGCATCCAAAAGCTTCATTAAAATAATATAAAAAAACAAGTAGCTTATTTTTTTCTTTCATTTATTTAGTTAATTAGTGGAATTAAAATTTAATTAAATTAAAGGAGAGTAATAAAATTTTATTTAGTTTAAATTTTATTGTATTGTTTGTTTAAAGTGGGAATCTAGATTAATTAGATTAGTAATTAACAAACCCTAAGTTTCCATAGTGGCCTAAGCTACCCGATCTTAACCCAGTGCTCCTTTGGTTTCTTTGCATGTTTCCTTAATTTCCACTATTGATTTCTTTGTGCTCAAATGACCATTCGTAGGTCCATGTCAATTAAGATAAAGAGTTTGTGACCCAACCATGCCACAACCAAACACCGACACATGTTTCGCTTATATTTACCTAAGCCTTAGAAAATTTATCTTTCATACCACCCTAGTCCTACCTACCATCATCATACGATTTATTTATTTGAATGAAAAGGAGGAAACTATTGAGAATATTTGGGAAAATGAGCATGGTAGGGATTAGATTTTTCATTTTCTAATTATTCGTCATATATTCATAACCCTCTTTAGAAAGGAATTCATAAAGCACGAAGGCAAATTCCCAATTTTTCCAAAGCTTATTCGATTCTTATTTGGTTCTGTCGATATTGACCATGAATTATATACGATGATCATTCTTGATCATACCATTACCCCCAAGAAAATGAGAGATACATTTATTTCCCTCCACGGAAAAATATCCATATTTCAAGTTGGGAACATTAGGTTTCCTTGATCTCTTGTTATCTCTTCCACCTATTCTAACCACAATCCATTCATCCATCCTTATTACCATTCTATCCATTCCAATCTGGTTGTCCCAACACAACCTCAAGAGGTCACATGCATCTAGGAGTAACATTTTTATTCTTAGGTGTACAAAGAACCCACTAGAAATTAATCGATTAATCTTTGTAAGAGTTTGTGGAAGAAAATAATGTCACCAAACGAGATATGAGAAGTTTGAATATTAAGAGACATAGGGAAATGGGAACACAATGTCATAAGAAGCTAGGTAGAGGAAAGAATAAGTTCCGTAAAGGTAGAAAAATCAATGTAGTTAACATTGTAGAATGCGAGAGGGTATATGAAACAAAGCATGTTAGAGATGGAAAAGATCCACATAGTTATCAATGAACATCAATTAGATCATGTAAGGAAAGAAGATTACATAAGTGAAGATGAAGTGCATAGAAATTATGATTTTTTCCATAAGGAAACCAAAAGGAACGAAAAGAGGAGGATAGTATGGCAATGTAAAAATGTGAAAGGTATAAAGAGTAGGATCTCCCAAACATTTGAAGGTGCAACAATAATAGGGAGACACTATGAGGATGTTCTAGGTTGGCCTATAGGCAATAAGAGAGGAGGAAATGTGAGATGAACATGCTATAAAATATTTTTCTAATGAACCATGTGCAAAGAGAGAAGGAAAGCAAGAAGATATTAGGTAGATATAAAGGATTATGTTGAAGATGAATTTTCCAATAAAAATAGTGTGACCAAGAGTAGATGTCCAAGGAAAAGGGAGAGGAGATGTGGCCCACAAGCATTAAGTAAAATTAAAAACTAAAGAAGTAGGAATACTTATAGGATGAAATGTGAAGAGGAGAGTCTCGTAAAAGGTGAAACACACCAAATGAAATAATATGGAAAAAAATCCTAAGGAAGTGGAGAAAACTATGCATGAAAGTAGACTTAGAAATCGTAATGCACATATAAAGAGGAGTAAAGAAAAGAAAATAGTACATAAGGTATATTATTTGTATCTTAGTAGGGGTTAAGAGAATAAAAATAGAAGAGTATCTTGTGAAGAAATAACAAGTGTAGTTGTGAAGACTACCTAGAGGAAATTTTGGAAAAGCGCATGGCGAAGGTAGAATAAAAATGGATGATAGTGTTAGCGTTGAAATATTAAATTTTGCAACTAATTAAATAAACTCACTATTTTTTATTTATAAAACATTGAACTCAAAATTATATATAAGATATAAGTGTTCGGACCCACAATCCACTCATGAGGATAGAATTATTTAAACTATGTTAAAATAATTCTAAGTTTTTGGCGAAACAATCTACTCGTCTACAATCTATTATTCACCAACATTATTTAAAAGGTGAAAATCCCGAGATAGTTTAATGTGGATTTTTAAAAATATTAAACTTTCAATCAAATTGAGAAGCTTTTTTTGTGGGATCCAAGAATATAGTGGGAGTGCATGGTGAAATATTGATTTAAATTCTCATTAATAAATAAGTGATTATATTTGCGCATTTTTTACCAAAAGGTTTTTGACATAAATATCATGTTGTGTTATTTCTTTTATGTATTTATATGCTTGTAATCTATATTAAGGTTATTTACTTGCATGACTAACTTATAATCCCATGTAAATTAATTAAGTAGAAAATTAATCAATTATTAATTTTCCCAAAATTCTTGACATGGTATATGATCTAGGCTAGATTTAGTGTGTGAAGGAACTTGTGTTTAATCAATTGTTTTTTCAAAGGCTATTACACAAGTCAATTAAAAGGTGCAATTTTTGAATTTTGCTCCAAATTTTTATGCATGATAATTTTAACTTAAAAATATCATTTTCACATTAGAACAAATTTTCAAAACAATTATAAGTGAAATTGATATATAGAATTTGTAGTAATTACAAATTCATAAATTTCTTATAAAAAAATTAAAACTTTAATATACAAGATTACCAAAAACATTAATCCAATTTTTATTGTTCAACATATATATATTAATAATTTTTTTAAATGCTATTAAAATTTGTATTATATTTAAGTTGTAGTTAACAAAAATAAAAAAGAGAAAAACCATTGGGAGAAAAGTAAAAATTGTTTGAAAATTTATTCATACATTGAAATAGAATTAGATACTAAACAAACTGATAATATATTTTTTTATGAAAACTGATTCAGAAAATTTTAAATTAATTTTACGCCGAAGAAATTTTACTAGTGAGAATTCCCTTGGTGATTTTGACACAAGTCAGAATATAAACGCCTGAGATTGAAAGTTGGAGCATACGTTGAAATATGAGGGTTACCTTCACTACTGACAAACTGCTCCGCTGTCTTCCTGCCCCTACACACCATACCACCATAATGGAATTGCATCTCGCTGTAGCACGGTGAAAAATAAATTAATTGCTTTTTGCCACATACTATAATGTGCGTACAACTTGTAGATGGGACAGAGATCGTCATTCTTTACTGGTTCATGTTTATGGTTGGAGATTGGCAATGGCAATGGAGTCAGTTGCCACATATTTTGATATTTCTCACATTGTGAGAGTTTACAGAGATGGATCTATGCAATTCCTTTGCGGAATGGATGAGGTGCCCCCAGCCTACCCATGCAAAAGTGGCTTCCAAATACGGAGTGTTCGACCATAACACAACATTTTATGTGTTTTTTTACTTCATTTATAAATAAAAAGAAATAAACATAATACTTAAATAACTTGCATAAACATATGAATATTCAAACCAGCACATAAACTGAATATTGCATAATCTCCATTAATAAAAGCTTCATCATACTCAGAGCTTCAGCTCTTTACAATCAAGCTGTGCATGCAGCTGTGTGCTTTCAATGCACATCCTTCCTTGCTTATGCAGATTTCACACCTTTGTGTGTGCATACAAAGCAATTACAATTGCTGTTATTTAAATAGAATAACTCACCCACTAACAGCTCTTCAACTGAGCATTCTAAATCTAAACTCATGCTTTAAAACAGTTGCATGCTATGCATGATTTAAAACAGATTTATTTGAATTAAATCTAATGATAAAAATAAGATAAAGCTAACTTAACTAAAGCAAACTAAAGCAAGACTAAAGCTAAAATTAGCTTTCCTAAAAAGCTATAGTTGGAATTAAATATGCATCACATGCATATTTCCAACACTCCCCCTTAATTTCAAACTGTAGCTTTCACTCTTCTAGAGTTGTGTTTGCTTTTTCAGATCTGCCATGTGCAGGATCACATACTCCCAAACAATCTCTCAAATATTCAAAACTTCTTTTGCTAAAGCTTTTGTAAAATGTCTCGCAAACTGATCTTCAGATCTACAAAATTCAAGATGAATTTCCTTGTTGTTTACCAGCTCCCTGATGAAATGATACCTCGTATCAATATGCTTGCTCCTCTTATGAAAAACATGATTTTTGGACAACGCTATGGCTGAGTTGTTGTCACAAAAAATCTGTGTAGCTTCCACTTGTTTCTGTTGTAAATCTGACAACACTCTTCTCATCCAAACAGCTTGACATGCTGCTCCTGTTGCTGCTACATACTCTGCTTCTGCTGAAGATAACGTGACAATGGGCTGCTTCTTTGATGCCCATGAAACCACTCCTGTTCCAAAGTGAAAAGTATAGCCGGATGTACTTTTCCGATCATCTATACTTCCAGCATTGTCACTATCTGTAAAACCAATGAGTTTGAACTCATCTGAACTTGAATAAAGAATTCCATAATTTCTTGTTCCACGTACATACCTCAAAATTCTTTTTCCAGCTTGCCAATGTGAATCTTTTGGAGATTCCATGAACCTTGATATGAGGCTTACACCATACATGATATCAGCCTGTGGCCGCCAAATACATAAGACTTCCAACCAACTTTTTAAACAATGTTGGATCCACAAATGATCCTTCATCCTCTTTGCTCAACTTCAAACCTACCGCAATCGGTCAGTGCCTGGCTTACAATTCAACATGTTAAACCTTTTCAAAACGTCACTTGCATACTTTGCTTGTGAGATAAAAACTTCACCTTCTCGATTGTTGAACTTCAATACCCAAAAAGTAATGCATAAGACCAAGATCGTCATCTCAAACTCCTTCTTCATGGCTGATTTGAATGACTCAGAGATAGATTTCCAAAGAATGATCAAATCATCTACATATAAACAAACAATTAAAATTTTACCTTGCTCATTTATCTTGGTGTATAAGGTAGGCTCACCGCTGCTCCTACCGAAACCATTCTCAATCAAATAAGAATCTATTCTCACTGTACTCAAGCTCTAGGTGCTTGCTTGAGACCATAGAGTGCTTTCTTCAATCTGTATACTTTTCCTTCATGACCTTCAATCTCATAACCTTCTGGCTGATTTACATAAACTTCCTCTTCAAGGAATCCATTTAAGAATGCTGATTTAACATCCATCTGATAAATAGGCCATTTGTTTTGAGCTGCAATTGCTAAAACCATTCTTACCGTATCCAAACGTGCATCGGGTGCAAATGTTTCGTTGTAGTCAACTCCATATTGCTGCGTAAAACCTCTCGCAACCAGCCTTGCTTTGTGCTTTTGTACTTTTCCATCAAAGCATTGTATTTTGTCTTGTAGACCCACTTGACTCCTATCATGTCCTTTCCTTTTGGAAGATCCATTAGCTCCCATGTTTGATTCTTCTCTATAGCATCGATCTCATCATCCATGGCTTTTTCCCAAACTTCATTCTTTATAGCCTCTTCATAATATACTGGATCTGCAGCTTGAGAAAATAATGCAAAAACTGAAAATGAATTAGTTGTATCAACATTATAAATCTCACTAAGACTTCTTTGTTTTCCGCCGCACAGAGTATTCGATGCAGACTACTTTTCGTGATGGAGTAGCTTTCGGTGTTCCCCGTGGTGTCTCTTGCATGGCTGAAGATGGCTGAAATCTTGGTGACCTCTCCCGATCAGATGGAGGTGTAGCTTGTGCTACAACTTGTGGTGCATGTCCAAGATTTGTAGATACAAAGAGCTTGTTGCTCTAAAGTTTCATCTGTCATATCATCATGTGGAATAGATGTTGCTATACTCACTGTTTTTCTATACTTCCATCCCATGCTTCATTCTCAATAAACCGTACATCCTCGCTGATCACAACCTTTCCAAAGGATCGGATTGTACAACTTGTATGCTTTTGTATTCTCTCGAATACCCAACAAAAATACATTTTTCTCCTTTGTTGTCTAACTTCTTCCTTAGTTCATCGTGTACATGTGCATATGCTACACAACCAAAAACTCAAATGTGAAACATCGTGTTTCCTATTAGTCCATGCTTGTTGAGGAACCATGTTCCTAACAAGTTTCGTTGACACTGTTCAAAATATAAACAGAAGTTGCACGTCGCCAATACTCATTTGGAAGATGTTTTGCCTTCAACATGCTTCTCGCCATCTCCATGATGGTTCTATTTTTCCTCTCTGCCACACCGTTCTGTTGTGGTGTATACCTGGTAGTAAATTGCTTGTGTATACCATGATATCTCGCAAAAATTCATAAACTCATTAGAAACATACTCACCTCCTCTCGTCCGTTTCGAGAACTTTGATGTAGTATCCACTTTGCTTCTCCACTAATGCCTTGAATCGCTGAAATGTATCAAAGGCATTTGATTTATTTCTCAGAAATAAACCCATGTCTTCCTTGTGTAATCATCAATGAATGTCATAAAATAAATACAACCTCCAATAGAAGCCGCCTCGCATAGGTCCACATAAATCAATGTACAATCTCAAGTGGTGCACTTGCTCTTGCATTGTTTTGCCAATCGGGAATGAATCTCTCGTGTTGCTTTCCCAAAATACAACCTTCACATACCCTTTCGTGTTTCGAATCAATGGCAAACCTTTAACCATATTTTTTCTATATAATAAATTCAAACCTCCAAAATTCAAATGTCCATACCTTAGATGCCAAAGCCATGTTTCATCCTTCATAATCGAATGAAAAGCTGATTGTGTTCCTTCAAATAAGCAGACTTGATTTTCATTAGCGCAGACTCATCTCGCTTGAGTGCATGACTCAACAAAAGATGGATTTGGCTTAACACATGACTTTGCTGCAAACAGATCTGATTTCTTCTTCTTTCCGTGTTTCAAAATCAATGGAAACATCCTATTGCTGCTCATCTTCACTTTTGCAATCAATCGAGTGCTAGGAGCTTTGTCCACAATCACGCACTCATTGTCTTCCATATAGACTCTGTATCCTTTCGTACTCAGCTTGTCCAATACTCATAAGGTTATGTTTCAAACCCGCAACATAGTAAACATCTTGCATACTTGTTTGCTCCCCTGCCTTGTTAGAATACTAACCGTGCCTTTTCCTTTCGCTGCATACACAATATTGTTATTTCCAAGAGTTACATCACTCTTAATCGAATCATCCAAACTAGAAAACAAATCTAGATTACCCGTCATGTGATTACCGCAACCCGAATCTAAATACCATACATCACATGGACTCTCTTTTGACAAATTACATTCAATAGGGGATAAAGAAGGTATTGCTTCAGCAATCCTCAGGCATGCAATAAACATAGGTTTAGAAATAGAACTTCCAACCTGATTTTGATTTTGTCTCTCTTGATCATATTGCTTTTTCTTGCAATCATAAGCATAGTGCCCATACTTCTTGCAATAATGACACTGAACATGAGACTTATCTTGTCTCTGACCATAACTCGTTCTTGATTATGTCCTCTTCCACTTGAGTATGATGAATCGCTGCCACGTCCCTCGCATGGACTTCTTCCTCGCCTCTTGGGCTGAAACTTCCTCTTCTTTTGCCACGACTACCTACGCTCGTCCGAGATGCAAAAGCCCGATCTACACTCGCATGTGATCTATTCATCCTCTCTGTTCATGATTGATTAGTGATGCATGCAACTCATCAATAGAAAATCGACTCAGATCCTTAGTTTCTTCAATAAAGAACAACTAAAGGATCAAATTTCGTAGGCAAACTTCTAAGCAATTTTTCAATAATCCTTTCGTCCTCAAGAGTCTCACCATGAGATTTGATTTGATTGACTAAGCCAACTACATAAGTAAAAATGATTCTACGTAATCCAATCTTTCATTGCTAAATTCTCAAAATCTCTATGAAGTAATTGTAGCTTGGTGGTTTTTACTTTCTCCTTACCTTGATATGCAACTTGTAGAGTATCCCATGCAGTCTTTGCTTGACTGGCTGCTGCCACTCTTGGAAGAATGCTTTCATGCATTGCTTGATGAATATAGAAAAGAGCTTTGCCATCCTTCTTTTGTAACTCCTTCAAAGTATCTTTCTCTGCTTGAGAAAGTGCAATATATGCTGCCGCATTTCATGGGCTCTGTGTACCCATCTTCAACGATCTCCCACACGCCTTGAGATCCGAATAGCGCCTTCATGGTCAACCACCAAGATTCGTAATTCTTTCCATTAAATTGTGGTGTCAGATACCGGATGTAGAAGCCATAGCTTGCTACCAATTTAATAAGCTGCTGGAATAACCTTGCTCTGATACCAATTTGTAGAAAATCTACAGTCTTATACAACAAACAACATGAAAGAAATAAACATAATACTTAAATAACTTGCATAAACATATGAATATTCAAACCAGCATCGCTGCATAATCTCCATTAATAAAAGCTTCATCATACTCGTAGCTTCAGCTCTTTACAATCAAGTTGTGCATGCTGCACTGTGTGCTTTCAATGCACATCCTTCCTTGCTTATGCAGATTTCACACCTTTGTGTGTGCATACAAAGCAATTACAATTGCTGTTATTTAAATAGAATAACTCACCCACTAACAGCTCTTCAACTCGAGCATTCTAAATCTAAACTCATGCTTTAAAAAAACAGTTGCATGCTATGCATGATTTAAAACAGATTTATTTGATTTAAATCTAATGATAAAAATAAGATAAAGCTAACTTAACTAAAGCAAACTAAAGCAAGACTAAAGCTAAAATTAGCTTTCCTAAAAGCTATAGTTGGAATTAAATATGCATCACATGCATATTTAAAACATCACAATTAATCATATTTTACATTATTTATTTATAAAAAACAAATTCGTATAATTATATAAAGTAAAAAAATTAGAAAGACAAACAAAACGAAATGTTTCAAAAATAATTTCCCAAAGGAATAATCATATGTCCCTAACATATCTGTAAGAGCATAATAACGAAGGAATTATTTTTGAAAAAATATGGTTATCTTTTCGCATCCATGCAATGCCATGTTTTTGTTTATTGAATATTTTTTTGTAATTTTATTGGTGAACATTATTTACAATATTATAATGTGTAGGTGCATCCCTTGATAGTTCATATTGCTAGCAATTGATAAATCACAAAAGTTTATTTATACGATTATAGGAAGAAAAATCACAAATTATTTCAAACTTGGTGAGGATTTGAATTGAAGAGAATTTTACAATAACTAAGCATGTGTAATTTGAAAAATTTGTAAAGCAAGGTTCCACAACTACTTATATTAGAAAGGGGATTTTTGTTAGGCTTCTTACTTACAAATTCACTAATAAATATGTATGTAAACTATATGGAGTAGGCACTTTAAATGTTTGAATCACTGGTATTGTTCATTTTTCTTTAATGCAAAAATGTGGTAGTATATATAAGACATGTAGGAAAAGTAATTTTGTAGTTTATTTTTCTAGTTTGGTTGTACTCTCGCCAGTAGGAACAACTTGAAAGAGTATTAAAAACCATTGATCTTGTAATTTGGTCTCAAATTGGTTTTTGAGTTGCAAATATGGTGTCTAGGTTATATTGAGGATGATCTATTGTATTGTATTTATTCATATGTTATTTTGGCATTTTCTTGTAGTTATTAGATCTTCTAAAGTTTATATACTTTCATTTTTCATTGTGACCTATAGTTAGTTGTCAATGAATACTTGAAAGTCTAAGTTGCATTTTTTGGTTCAATCTCAAAGTCTACATATGTTGAAAAAACTACAATTTTTCATGGTTCATTATGTTGTCGATTTCATGAACATGTATGAATATGGTTTCTCTTTAGATTTCAAGAATTTGATTAAGGTTTCCCCTCATAAGCATTCATATTAAGCCATGGAATAGGTCTGGGACAAGATGAAAGAAGTAATGACTAACATGAGATATCGAAATAGAAATTTGTATCGGCCTTATGAATAACAACGTATTGTGGTAATTGTAAGGCATATGGAGAGGCCACCTATAAGTGTCAATAAATTTCCCTTAGGTTGTATGACACCATAAAATCGGTTAGGAGATAAAATATATTTGTCCTCGTATGAGTAATCACTAGAGGGGCTCAATTATTAATACTTGTTCATGCATTAACAATTTATAATAGAAAATCGTAATATAAATGTAACCCTAGTAGTGGTCTCTCTTAGAGCTTTCCATGAGTCTAGAAATAATGGATTGTGTTCCACGTATTGAGGCCTTGAAACAAGCATTTCAATTTGGTTTCAAACATGCAATGTATTGATATTTTCTTTTTCTTATTTTCTCACCTTTAAGTACAAATTAAACTCATACACATATAATGTTGACTTGATTATCAATAATTGTCCAAAATTCATCTTTTTCCAGCTCCACTTCTTGTTAGAAATAATCTAACACTTAATTCACCATATGTGGATTAATGTGTAATTATAATAAAGTAATTATTTAATTACTTTAGTTAGCTTAGTTGTTAGTGTGTTGTTATCATCCCTTAGATTGTGGAGGATGTTCTTTAGTTAGAATATTGTTCTCGGATGATTTCATGTAGAAGCTTTTTAGGGGCAATATGCTATTTCTGCATATTTGCTTTGTTTAGGAGATTTGTTCCATGTATTGTGGAAGAGATAGAAGCTGTCCAATATCTATAAATATTGTAGCTCTCTCTTTTGGTTGTAATGCTTCATTTTATATTAATAAAATCACAGCAAGCTCTCGCCTTGTTTTTGCAATTTAATCTGGTTTTCAGATTTCATTTGGTATTAGAGCAGGTGAGTTAAGGCTATAGATAATTGCTGAGGAAGTGTTAGAAGATTTGAGGAAGGAGGACTAGAAGCTTGAGCCAGGAGGAGCCATAGATGCCCCCAGCCTCTTCACAGCCCCTGCCCCTTCTCCACACACCGGCAACAGCAAAAGCAATAGTACAGAAACACCTCCAAGATTGGTAACAAAGTGATTGTATCAAATTTTTTTTTTAATATTGTTCATTGCATATGAACTATATACAATTGTTTTTTTTCTTTCTCTCTAATTCAGAGATCCCGTTTAGTGTGATTTAATTTAGTGGACCCCCAATTTTGGAGGCACCACCATTCGGGTTTGGTGTGTAGGTTTCATTTTTAATAAAAAAAAGAAACATCCACCACCGATCTCGCAACTCGTATACGCATCTGGTGGTATTTGCATATATCTGTGAATTCACCTTCCAGGCACTGCGGATTTACTGTGACTTCACACCTGCAAAAGAAAATAAAAATGAGCTGGATACTGATCTGGCTGTGCGTCTTCAATCTACAAGCAATTCCTGTGCGACCTTGCAAAACAGAACGTAAGAGAGCCTTTAAGGTGGAAGGGCGGCGAAGGAAACAACGCTGACGATGGAGGAAACAAATCTACATGCATGTGTAAGTTAGACCCGTGTTTTTATGTGTTAAAAATTGATTTTTAAAAAAATTCCTTTTTTGGACGATGCGAAAAAAATCAGAAGGAAAAAAAAATTTCCATTGTTGGAAAGGGGCCCGGAAAAATAATTTTAAAACGGTCATAACTTTAAACTGGTACCTCGGATTGAGGTGCCATTTTTTTTTAAGTGTTTGTTTTTTCAAGCTCTATGCTTTGGTCCAGTCAAAGACGCCAAAGAACCAAAACTTAAATTTGTAAGGGAAAAGAGGCCAAAGTGCCCAAAAAAATTTTAAAATGCGAAAATATTAATTTTTTCGTAAACAAGAAGGGGGGTGCAATTTTCTTTTTCTATTTACAAGATGTTTGTAAAAACGGCCGATAGTGCTGAAAAATCATTGTAAAAGGCCAAAAAGGAGCCCACACTCAATAAAAATCAATTTTGGGGGGGTGTGTACTAATTTGAGGGGGGATTTGTTTCGTGTTTGATTCTCTATCTCTCTTTTCTTTCCTACACAAATGGCTAACAATGCGCCCAAATTCTTTTTGCCCAATTCACAACTCCTATGAGGAGATAATTATGCTACGGAAAATGAAAATTAAAACTCAACTTGAATTTGAGGACATAATTGGTGTAGTTGATGGCTCGATAACAAGACCAGAAAATGATATTGCTCAACAACGTGTGTTTGATCGTGCTAATCAAAAGGAAAAACTTATAATTCTATTTGGTGTAACTGATGATGTACAACCTCATATTCGTCAAGCAACAACTGCAAAAGAAGCATGGGATAAACTAGCAACTGTATATGAAGCTAAGAATAAAAATGCTATTTTGCAATTACAAACACAACTCCATTGTCTCAAAATGAATTCTAATGAGTCTATTGAAGGTTTTCTAAAGTGTGTTTCTATATTGAGATCATCTCTCCAAGCTTTGGAAGTAGAGGTCACTAATGAATCTCTTGTCCCTATTGTATTGAGAGCTTTACCAGCCTCATACAAAATATTTGTCACAACTCTCAACATTATGGGTCCAACTACAAGTTTTGAAGAGTTAGTGAACATGTTACAATAGGAAGAGTCCATGAAAAAACCTGTAGAAGATGAGGAACAAGCCCTCTCTTCATTCCATAAGGGAAAGAAACAGATTCATACAACTGGTAAGCAACACAAGCAACATTCTCAATAGAATAATCAAGGGAACACTCAGCAAAAGCAGTGTCAGATTTGTGGCAGAAAAGGACATGACTTAAAAGATTGTTGGTATAACACATTTCAGAAGGGTTCATCTAGTGGAAAGAAGCCAAATTTTCAACAATCTAGTCAGGGTTATCAAAACAAACAACAAGGACAAAGGAAAAGTAACTAGAAAAAGAAAACACCGCAACATGGCAACATTGCTGAAGAAGAAGATAACTCACCAGATGAGGACTTCCTATTTGTTGCACAATCAACTCAAGAAATCAATTCACCACAGGAAATTTGGTATGTTGACTCAGGAGCAACAAGACATATGACCGGAGAAATGATTGGTTCTTAGAGTTAAATAATACACCTAACAAAGAATCTATTTCGTTGGGTGATGATTCATCGTATAAAGTACAAGGAATTGGAAACATCTCCTTACCTCTTGGATCAAGAAAGTGCACAATAAGAGATGTTCTATATGTTCCTGGATTGACAAAGAATCTACTTTCAATAAGTCAGCTTTTGGAGCACAACTTAAAAGTGGATTTTGATTGTACAGATGGAAAGAAGATGTGTTTAATCAAAGATAAGTCTAAAAATCCAACATTGTTGCACAAGCTTCTGGTGTAGGTCGTATGTTTCAGTTGGATTTTGTTCACACCAAAAATCAGGCCCTTGTAGCTAAGGATACATCATCGGCACAATTGTGGCATCAAAGATTTGGCCATGTAAGTTTTGGCTATCTTGAAACACTTCGAAAAAATAATATGGTAAGAGGACTGCCAAATTTCAAGAAAAATACAAACAAGTGCACAAATTGTTTGGCAGGAAAACAACATAGAGCTTCTTTTCAGAAAAGTAGTACATTCAGGGCCCGTGGTAAACTTGATCTGGTGCATACCGATCTATGCGGACCTATGAGACCTAGTCATTCAGGGTTTCAATATTTTATGCTCTTTGTTGATGATTACTCATGAAAAATGTGGGTATACTGCATTCGCACCAAAGACCAAGCCTTTGAAACTTTCAAGAAATTCAAAGTAGCTTGTGAAAATGCAACTGGTAAGAAAATTAAAACACTCCACTCTCAGATCGAGGGGGTGAATACACCAGTAATGAGTTCAAAGCTTTTTTGGAAACACATGGAATTCGTCGGCAAATGGCACCTCCATATACACCACAAAAAAATGGTGTAGTTGAGAGAAGAAATAGAACTATAATGGATATGGTAAGGTGTATGATCGATGATTCAGGCTTGAGTAAAACATATTGGGAAGAAGCAGTAAAAATAGTAGTTTATCTGCTGAATAGAGTTCCCACTTCCACACTTGATGGAATAACACCACAGGAAGCTTGGTCAGGGAACAAACCATCTATAAAACACCTTAGAGTTTTTGGATGCAAGGAAAGTATGCACATTCCTAAGAAAAAGAGAACTAAACTTGATATGAAATCAGAACAACTTATATTCTTGGGATACAGTGATGAAGCCTTGGGATACAGGTTAATGGATCCAAAAACAAGAAAAATTTTCACAAGTAGAGATGTTGAGTTTTTTGAAAATAAAGAAGTAGATGCTCCTTCCATAAACTCACAAAACAATCCTACTAAGAAAATAGAAGATGTTCTTGATGAAGATAATTCAACTCCTCCATCTATAGGAACAACTAAACATATGCCTAAGTGGTATACTAATCTAATTCGATATGCTAAGTTTGATAGTGATCTTAACACATCCACTGGGACCTAGAACTCACAAAGATGACTCAAAATGAGGTAAACTTAGCCTTAATGAGTACAGTAATTGAATCAAGTGAGCCCACTATAGTTCAAGATGCTCAACAGTCAAAACCTTGGTCAGATGCTATGAATTCAGAATTCAACTCTTTGATTAAGAATAATACATGGCAACTTACAGATCTTCCACTAGGGAAGAAGGCAATAGGTTGTAAATGGATATTTAAAACAAAGTACAAATCAAATGGAAGCATTGATAAATACAAGGCAAGATTGGTAGCTAAGGGTTATGCACAAAAAAAAGGCATTGATTATGAAGAAAAATTCACACCAACAACTAAGATCAAAACAATCAGGATGATATTTGCTTTAGCTGCACAATTTGGTTGGAAAGTTCATCAAATGGATGTAAAAAGTGCATTTCTCAATGGGGATTTACAGGAAGAAGTCTACATGACTCAACCAGAAGGTTTTGTCATACCAGGTAAAGAAGGAAAGGTATGTAGACTCATAAAGTCACTGTACGGTCTCAAACAGGCTCCCAGGGCATGGTACATAAAGATTGATGAGCATCTCATCAAACATGGATTCAAAAGAAGTCCATATGATCCTAATCTCTATCTCAAAAAGCAAGGGGGGGAGATAGTGATCATAGTAGTATATGTCGATGATCTAGTCATCACTGGAAGTTCGGTGAAGATGATTGAAACAACTAAGGAAGATCTAAATCGATCATTCAACATGACAGATCTCGGGCTTCTTCATTATTGTCTTGGACTTGAAGTATGGCAAAAGGAAAATCACATCTTTGTTACTCAACTAAAATATGCCAAGACAATGCTCGAGAAATTCAGAATGATGGATAGTATACCAATGGCTACACCTATGGAGACAAGGCTTCAATTGTCTCGCACAGATCCATCAGAACAAGTAAATGTTACTCTTTATCGATAGTTGATTGGGAGTCTCATTTACTTAACTTATTCTAGGCCAGATATCAGCTATGCAGTTAGTTATCTTTCTCAATTTATGCAAGAACCAAGGGTTTGTCACTGGAAAGCAAAGAAAGAGGTACTGAGATACATCAGAGGAACCATGGACTTTGGCCTAGAATACAAGAAGAATGATAACTTCTTCTTGACAGGATATACAGATTCAGATCATGCAGGAATGTTGATGATAGGAAGTCCACTTCAGGATTTGTGTTCTTTTTGGGATCTGGACCTATTTCATGGGGGAGTAAGAAACAAAATTGTGTTTCAAGGTCTTCCACAGAAGTAGAATATCACGCAGCAGGAGGAGCTGTCTGTGAAGCGATTTGGCTCAGACGGATACTTGAAGGATTGGGAATTCCACAGGATCATCCAACAATCCTACATGTAGACAATGAAGGAGTAATAAAACTTGTTTGGAATCTAGTTTTTCATGAATGCACCAAACACATTGAGGTGCAAGTACATTTCATTCATGAACAAGTTCAGAACAACAACATTCAGCTTCAGCATTTCCCTGAGAAACATCAACGTGCAGATATCTTCACAAAATCTCTTGCACGTCCTAAATTTGAGGCATTCAGAGTATTTCTCTCCTATTCACTTCAGAATATGATGAATTAGGGGGGGGGGAATGTTAGAAATAATCTAACACTTAATTCACCATATGTGGATTAATGTGTAATTATAATAAATTAATTATTTAATTACTTTAGTTAGCTTAGTTTTTAGTGTGTTGTTATCATCCCTTAGATTGTGGAGGATGTTCTTTAGTTAGAATATTGTTCTCGGATGATTTCATGTAGAAGCTTTTTAGGGGAAATATGCTATTTCTGCATATTTGCTTTGTTTAGGAGATTTGTTCCATGTATTGTGGAAGAGATAGAAGTTGTCCAATATCTATAAATATTGCAGCTCTCTCTTTTGGTTGTAATGCTTCATTTTATATCAATAAAATCACAGCAAGCTCCGCCTTGTTTTTGCAATTTAATCTGGTTTCTGATTTCACTTACTAAAGATCAAAGTGTTATGAAGGGTGATTATAAAGTTCTCCAAGAAACAATAATTTAAGTTGGGTTTCGAACTTGAAACCTATTATATTTTTCCCACTATTTATTTTGCCTCTTTTAAGTATAAATTGCACTCACAACAAAAAGGAACACAGATAAATGATATTATTAGGGTCTTACAATTTGACCTGTGGAAAATGTGTGATACTTGCATTTCAATTAGGTCTCAAACATTGAACCTTTCCAAATTTCCCCATTTTTTAGTTTGTCCTCTTCAAACACATATTGCAACGCTGTGAAAAATACATGTAAGGTAGAGACGCTACATTGGAACACAATGTCCTTCCCCTCCATCGAACCCCTTCTTGATAACCCTAAATTATTTGCCTCTATTTTGTTTCCTCATTTTTTCATTCTTCACTCCATTCCCATTTGCATTTCCATCATACACTTCACATACGATTTCTAGTCTATAAACAAATTATTACAAAAAAAAAGATTTACATTGACTATACGACCTCGGTGGAAACTAAAACCATATGATTATATTCTTAATAACCACCCAAATCCATTTATATAGCTCATGTTGGAAACTATCAAATGATATATAGCAAAAATATCTTGACTTTTGTTGAATTCACTTGGTTTAAAACCCTAAATTCCATATAATCACTTGATACTACATTTTTTTAATCACGTTTTTTTTTAATTTTTGGGCCATTAACACCCACTTTTAAAGGTGCACATTTGGACCTAAACACCCTCCTTCCATCATTTACAACCTTGGATAAGACAAAATGCCCATGATATCGGCTAAAAACAAAACATAATGCAAAACATTGATAGAAGTCTGAAAAGGCTTAGCCCTATCAAAAATTACTTTATTTTAAGTTAATTTGACCAGTTTTTGCCATCACACCCCTCTTAAAATGGTTACAGCTGTAAACAATGATTTAACAAATATTTTTTCTAAATCATTTAGGTTTCTTTTGATAAATTTAAAAATAAACAATATTGATGCGCCAAAATTAGCAGGATCTTGACAAGGTCATAACTTGAGCTCTAGGTGTTTGTTTGTTTTTGAAACCACATATTTTGATGAGATGAATGCACTTTGGTCAACCCGTTATACCAGTTGGAGAAAGTTTTGGCACATTTTCCGGCCCTAAATCCGCCATCTTGAGGCCAAAAATTAGGATTTAAGGTGTAGTTCCGCTTTTTTCCTATTTTTGGGCATTAGTTAATTTTAGTCTATTAGCTGCATTATGAGTTAGAAAGTTGACAATTACTCTAATTTAGGAATTTAGAAGATGCGTGGAAATTTATGTGCCCGTGCATAAATAAGCATGCAAACTTACTAAGAATAACAGTTCTAGTAAACTCGCTAAAAATATTAATTTCTCGCCACTTATAGAAGATTTAGTCAAAGTTAGTTAGAGTTTGCTTGGAAAATCGAGTTGGAATTTGTTTTCCTATTTAGGAAAAATTCTAACTCATTATTCAATAATGAAGAAGAATATTTATTTTCTTTTAGAGTTCATATTATTTTTAGTATATCACATTTGTTTAGAATTTGTATACATTATTTGGTACCGAGCTCGTTTGAGTCTTTAAAAAAATGGTAGTAAGAGGAAGAGGAAGAGGAGGTGGTATTTACCCGATGAATAGAAATATGCAAGATCTACGAGATGCAATGCAAGTTGTTGCACTTGCTGTAATGATAACATAGAGAGGAAATCAAGGTCAAGATGACATAGATGAAGAATAAGTTTGTGAAGATGAGGAAATGCAAGCGCCACCATTAGCTTTTGAAGAAAGGATGCTTCAAGAATTACAAGGAAATAATGATGGGATAAGTTTTGATGTTTCAGAGTATGGTTGTAGTCTAAAACCAGAGGAGTTGATGGACTGTCGATTAACATGGGGATTTTTTTAGTGGAAGGCTATGTCGAAGAAAAGAAGGTAAAATTTTCAGGCACAAAATTGAAAGGTCATGTTATGTTATGCTTGGATCACCTACGGAAAGAGTGGTCAAGAAAGGGGAAAGAAAAACTTAGGACTTGGATTAAGATGGAGAATAAGCCAAAAGATAAATTTCTCCCTATGGACTATGTAAAAACCCTTTACAAGATGTTTGAGAATCTTAGACAACTTAAATACAATGCAAGAATACACAGATCAGTTCTACAAGTTATCCATTTGTGTAGAGCATGAAGAAAGTAAGGAACAAATTCCTACAAGGTATGTAAATGGATTAAAATTTTCTATACAAGATGAGATAAGTATGCATAGGATTAAGATCATGGAGGATGCCTATTAATTAGCCTTAAAGGCCGAGGAAAAACAAAATTGTTAGAGTTTTAGGAGATATCCTAGAATGAATAGGGGGCTTCATCTTCCTTTCGGTGATGAGATGGTTTCAGCCAAGGTAGGGGAGAATCATCTCATGGATTGGAAAATCAAGAAGGTATGAGACAAGATTTCTATAATAAAAAAGAGGTAGAGGATTTTCCAGGCGAGTATATGCTAGAGATAGAAGATGGGAGGATGCACGAAGACCATTTGTTTGTTATAGATGAGGTGAAAAGGGGCATCGAGATTTTGAATGCACCAGTTATTATACACATGACAAGAGGAAAGGAGATGTCCCAAGAGTAAATATTGTTGAAGATGAACAAGTAGAAGATGAACAAGACCTAGAAATTCCACTAGATGTTGGAGAAAATCTTATGATCAAGAGGACGATGATTGCTCCAAGAAAGGATATCAAGGGGGATGCATGGCTACGTATAAATATTTTCAGAACAAGATATACTTTAGGAGGAAAGGTATGTAATGTTATTATTGATGGTGGTAGTTGTGAGGACATGGTTTCAAATGAGATGGTAGAGAAATTGGGAGTGCATTGTGAGAAGTATCCTAACCCTTCTTGTATTGCATGGTTTAATAAGGGTAATGAGATTTTATGTCAATAAGAGATGTTTAATAAGTTTTTCTATTAGGAATAGTTACAAGGACGAGATTTTGTGTGATGTTATTCCTATGGATGCATGTCATATGCTTCTTGGAAGACCATGGAAATTTTATAGAAAGGTTATTCATAACGGGGAAAGAATTCTTATTCTTTTTGGAAGGATGGCACAAAAATAGTTTTGCTACCTCTTAAGGAAGAGGGGAAGGCTGAAAATATTCTTTTTGCAAAGGAATTTGTGAAGGAGGTAAAAGAAAATGGTTTTTGTTATGCACTAGTCACAAATAAGGATGAACCTGTAAGTGCACAAATACTAGTAGAAACAACAAAATTAATAAAAGAATTTTCTGATGTTATTCTGATGAGCTACTAGACAAATTACCGCCCAAAAGAGATATTCAACACCATATTGATTTGATACCAAGGTCTTCACTCCCAAATCAAGTGTCTTATAGGATGATCTAGACATTGCATGCAGAGTTGAATAGGCAAGTGGCAGAGCTCGTGAGAAAGGGGTATCTAAGGGAGAGCATGAGTCTATGTATAATACCAGATTTATTAACACCAAAGAAGGATGGAACATGGATAATGTGCATAGATATTAGAGAAATAAATAAAATTACAATCACAAAGATGTATGTGCTTGTTGGATGTAGGTATTTCACAAAGATTTATCTTCAAAGTGGTTAGCATCAGGTTTGGATCGAGAGAAGGAGACCAGTGGAAAATAACATTCAAGACAAGAAATGGATTATATGAGTGGTTGGTGATGCCATTTGGGTTATCCAATGCACCTAGTACTTTTATTAGATTGATGAATACCGTGTTGTAAGAGTATAATGGTAAGTTTGTTGTGCTTTATTTTTATGATATCTTGATCTTTAGTAAAACTAAAGAAGAAAATTTGAGGCATCTAAGGGTGATATTGAAGTGTTAAGGAAAGAGAAACTCTATGCAAATATGAATAAGTGCACATTTATGCAAGAGATTTTGGTATTCTTTGGATTTATTTTTTTAGAAGATGGGGTATAGATAGACTCGGAAAAGATAAAGGAAATTATTGAATGGCCTACTCCACGGAGTATAAGAAAGGTAAGAGGATTTCATGGTCTAGCAAAATTTTACATAAAGTTTATTAAAAATTTCAGCAATATTGTAACACCTATAACAAATTGAACAAAAGGATGGTAGTTTTTGTGGTCAAAGGCAGATGAGGATAGTTTTCAGTTCTTGAAGAAGAAGGTGACAGAGGAACCCATTTTGGAACTACAATATTTTGATAAAGTGTTTGAGGTTGATTGTGACGCTTCACATGTGCGTATTAGTGTTGTTATAAGTCAAGGTGGAAATCCCGTAGCTTTCTTTAGTGAGAAAATGAATGAGGTAAGAAATAACTACTCAACTTATGATGTGGAATTTTATTCAATTGTACCAACATTAAGGCATTGGAGGTGTTACTTAGTGCCTAAGGAGTTTGTGTTATTTATAGACCACATAGCCCTAAATTATGTGAATACACAAAAGAAGTTGAATAATAGACATGCAAAGTCGGTATCATTTTTACTGAGGGTTATACTTTTTCTCTTAAACGTAAATCATGAAAACATAATCAAGTTGTAGATGCATTAAGTAGGATTGAGAATTTGTTTACCACTATGGAAAATGAGGTGGTGGGTTTTGAAGCACTAAAGGGTTTGTATTCTTCTGATTTTGATTTCAAGGATATTGTTGAAAGGTTAATTCGTCCATTTTCAGAAAATGCAGGAGATGTCCATGATGAGTACATTTTATATGATGGCTACCTATTTAAGGGATGCCAACTATGTATTCTAGTTGGTTCTATGAGAGAGAATATAGTGAAAGAGTTGTATAGCGGAGGATTGGCTGGGAATTTTGGTTAAGATAAGACGATATCCTTGGTAGCAGAGAAATACTATTGGCCAAAAATTAAAAGAGATGTAGTAGATATGCAGAGAGGTTTCAAATTTTCCAAGTCTCGAAAGGCCAAGCATAGAATAAAATGGTTGTATATGCCGTTTTCTGTTCCTAAAGATTTGTGGACATATCGAGTATGGATTTTGTTTTGGGATTACCAAGAAAACAATGAGGTAATGACTCAATTTTTGTGTTTGTTGATAGGTTTTCTAAGATGGTTCATTTTCTTGCCTACAATAAAACAAGTGATATGTTAGGCGTAACATATTAGTTTTTCATAGAAGTTGTTTGTTTGCATGGTGTTCCAAAACCATAACTTCAGATAGGGAAACAAGGTTCTTAAGTCGCTTCTGGTGGACTTTATGGAAGAAATTGGGAACTCGACTATAGTTCAACAATGCCTATCATCCTCACACTAATGGGAAAATTGAGGTCGTAAATAAGAGTTTGGGAAACCTATTAAGGTGCATCATTGGGGAAAATCTAAAACAATGGGACTTAGCATTACCACAAGCTAAGTTTTCATATAATAGTTCCATAAATAGATCCATAGGAAAGTCTTCATTTTCAATTGTATATAGGAGTAATCCAAATGGGGTGTTAGATTTGGTATAGCTACCAGTTGATGGAAGAGTCAGTGATGATGCAGAACCATTTTTCGAACATATACAACAATTAAAAGAAGAAGTTGTAGAATAGTAATGATAAGTATAAGGAAATAGAAGATGGGCATGACATAAAGATAGTTATTTACAGTTGGTGAGTTGGTTATGGTATATCTATTTAAAAGGAAAGGTTTCCAAAAGGAACCTATAACAAGCTGAAGTACAAGAAGATTGGTCCATGCGAAATCATGAAAAAAATAAATGATAATGCTTATGAGGTAGAATTATGAGGAAATTTTGATATTTCTCCAGTGTTTAATGTTTTAGATTTGTATTATTTTCATGGGGATGGTGTGGAACGGTATTTTATTGACGAAGTAGTAGATTGGAGGAAGTAGGTTCTAGTGAAGAAGAAAGAAGAGTTGGATCAAATTCTAGATAAGAAAAAAATGGACACGTGAAATGGGAAATATAACAAATATTTGGTACATTGGAAAGGACTGGAACAAGAGGAAAATAATTGGGTCATAGAGTGGGAGATTAAGAATTTGGATTCGAGATAAATGTAAGAAGTTTGAAGAAGACAACTTGTAGGAACTACGTTTTTTCATGCAGGGGGAGAATGATGCGCCAAAATTAGCGGGGAACTTTACAAGGTCATAACTTGAGCTTTGGGTGTCCGTTTGAGTCCATTTTTTTTTTGAAACCACATGTTTTGATGAGATGAATGCACCACCAACCCGCCCTACCATTTGGACCAAGTTTTGGCACATGTTTGGGCCAGTAAATCCGCCATCTTGAGGCCAAAAATTAGGATTTAAGTTGTTGTTTGGTTTTTTCCTATTTTTGGGAATTAGTTAATTTTAGTCTATTAGTTGCATTATGAGTTATAAATTTGACAATTCCTCTAATTTAGGAATGTATAAGATGCATGGAAATTTCGTGCATGTACGAATAAGCATGCGAATTTACTAAGAATAGCAGGTCTAGTAAACTACTAAAAATAGTAATTTCCGCCACCTAGAATAGGTTTAGTCAAAGTTAGTTAGAGTTTCCTTGGAAACTCAATTTGGGAGTTTTTTTCCTATTTAGGAAACATTGTAATTCAAGTATTCAATAATGAAGAAGAAGATCTATTTTCTTTTCGAGTTCATATTATTTATAGATTAATCACGTTTGTTTAGAATTTGGCTACATTAAATATAATATAAAAATTAAAATTATTATTATTATTAGCAAAAAAATTGTTGATTAAAATACTTAATTAGTGTTAGCATAAACACCAAGCAAGTAGGCTTGTGTGGAAAACAAGAACGACTTCAAGAGCCTTTCAAGGAAGTGGTTGTGAATTAAAAAGTCACTCACTCTATTTTGGCTCGAATAGTTTTTAATTACCATGATTAGATAAAAATTAAATTAATTGTCTATCCAGATCCTAAACAATAATCGTCTAACGTTGCTTAATTAACTTTATTTAGAATATCCATGAATAGAGGTGCGGAGTTCAAAATCCACCACTCTTTGTTTTGTGTTAAATTTAATTTATTTTCATTTCTAATTATTTTTAAAATCATCTAATTTGTTTTTTAAAATATTTATATCTATCTAATTTTAAATTATTTCGAATAAGTTATAAGTAACATTTTGATTTTGTAATTTAGTATTATACAAAAAAATCATTATCATCAAATAGTTGAATTTTTCAAATTAAGCGATTGTTCCTTCTTCGAGAAAAAGTGCTATTAATTTCATTTTGGTATTAATTATTCCAATTTTGTGCATATTTTATCATATATATTGTTCCTTAGCATTGAAAACTGGTTGGGATGGTTGATATTTCAATGTAAAAGACACAACTACTAAATGGAACTAAGTACAACATGTAGGTAGTTATCCTCTAATCCATTCTATGATAAGAAAATAATGAAACCTTGTCATTAGTGTGGAGAAAATGCCCATTGGATGGAAATACAAACTAGAAAACCTGAATGACTTCTATAACAGAGATAGTAGCAAGGAAAGTGGATCATATTACCAAAAATTAAAGGAAAGTTCTTATTGCACATGGGACATATGGAATATCCTCTGGAGGTCTTGAAACAATCTGTGAACAATGCAAGAGGGTAGTCCCCTATTGATAAAACTTGTACTTCTCATATTACTATTTACAAATCCCATGAAGGACAATGAAAATTCTTGAATTATTTAGCCAAAATTAATAATACTAAAGCACAATTAGGAGCATGCAATTATGAACTCTTTCAATATAAATTGTTTTATTCACTATACAAATTAATATTCATGAAAATTTCATATTATATATATATCAATTTTGAACTCTAAACTAAAAAATGAGACGAATTAATACCATATTATCTCTCCTAATTAGGACAAATGAGTTATGTAAAACATTGATCTAAAATGAGGATAAATCTCAAGAATTATTCTCACATAATTGTAAACCATTTAAAAATAAAGATAACAACAATCCATAAAAATTATGAGCTTTAAATTTAAATTTAAAACTAGTCCTAAAACTAATCATCTCAACAATAATTAAAAATTTCAATCTTAAGTTTAATGGAACTTGTAAAAAAGTGGAAAAACATTCATATAGGGGCTGACTGATATAAAAAGAATATAAATTTAATAAACATAAATAGTTCAAAACTAAAAGGATGAATCAAAATCAAACACAAAAACAAGCAAATAATGTTGAGAAAACTATTTCCCTATATAATGAACTCTCAACATCAAATGAAAATGAATGGGTCTTAGATGGTGGTTCCTCCACGAACATGACATGTATTCATGAAATCCTCACAGATATTGTAGAGTGTCATATATATATATATATATATATATATATATATATATATATATATGTGGAGAAAATTCTATAATTCAATCTGAAAGTTGTGGCAATGTGAAATGTAAATATGAAACAATCAAAAATGTTTTATTCATTCTTAAGTTAAAGAATAACCTCTTATCTTACACATAAATAGCTAATGAAATTTGTAAAATTTTGTTATTTAAACATAAATGGTATGTGAGAAATGAACTTAGTAATCTTATTGGTTCTAGAATATATAAAAATGGTTTACATATATTTTATAGATATGTTTATGAAATATATTTATATTTTAGTTGTTAAAATGATCTTCATCATTAACATGACAAACTAGGGAATATGAATTTCAAAAGTATGTCTGAAATGTATCATCTAAGCCTAGTGATATTTTTCCCTAACTTGAAATCCTACCATGAAACTTTTGAAAAAAATTATGTGGTAAACAAGACATTTCTTAATTTAAAAAACATCCCGAGCTGAATTCCTCATAGTTATTATAGTGGATTTACAGTGATGTTAGAGACCTACTTGATTTATCTTCTATTGGTGGAGACATGTATTCTATTAATATCATTGATGATTTTTATATCATGAGCTAGTCATATAAAATTGAGAAAAATATAATACATCCTCCAAATTTCAATAATTTTAGTTCATAGATGAAATCGTGACTAATATGAAAATTATAAGGATTAGAACGAATAATGGAGGTGTGTATATTAGTAAAAATATTTATGAGTTCTATATGTCATGAGGGGTTCCATATAAGCTGAAAACTCCTATTCCTAACAACAAAACAACATCACAAAAATAAAAATAAGTCCATAATAGAAATGGTTAGGACAATGATTCATGTGTCAAATGTTACTAAGTTTATATGTGTAAAATATGCGAACAATGTTGTGCACATTCTATATAAAGGGTCCCTACTAAATTCTTCTATCAAATTACGGCTCTTAAATTATGGAAAAAATAAAAAAAAAATATCTCTCATTCAAGATATTTGATAGTCCTACTTCCGTATTTATTATAAAAGTTTAATGGAATAAAGTCTATCCTACCTCCTTCACTTATATATTTTTCAGTTATGGAATTCACACAAAAGGATTAAGATTATATGATCCATTCAAACATACATTCATATAAAATAAGAATTTATATGTTCTAGCGATGCCATTTTTAAATGTATTGAGGATCATCCACTATTTCTCTCCAGAAAAATTTCTAAAGATTAACAATTCTTCTTTGGAAAATATGCAAATCTAAGTCAAAGAGGATGAGTATCCCATTGATAGATATGATAGATATGGAGATTAAGGGGGAATCATGATAAAATGTTTCATATTCTAGAATTCCTAAATGGGATCCAAATCTAGCGAAATAATCTCATGTTTATAGCCTTATAAAGATGACCCATACTATGAATTCTTGTCATATTTTGATGACCTTTTATGAGGTTGAACGAAAATATTTCAAATATCCATCAAGATGAAAGATGGACCGAAGCTATGAAAATTGAATATAATGCACTAATTAAAAAAACACTTTTGAGCTAGTCTCTCCGCATTGTAAAAGGAGTATTGTCAAATCCAAGTGGTTGTATCAAAATATGTATAAATATACAAGTCTAATATGTTTGTGGAAAGATTAGTAGCTCATGGGTTTAGTAAGAAACTTGGTATTGATTATGTTGAAACATTTTCTCCGTAGCTTGAATAAGAGCTGTTAGAAGTATCCTTCCATTAACAACTCAACATGGTTGGTAGTTTCACCAAATGGGTGTGAAAATTCTTTTCTAAACTATGATATGAAAGAAGATATATATATTCATCAACTTAAAGATTTTATAGAACGTGGAAAAGAACTATATGTTTATAGACCTAAAAATTATTTGTATGGTGTTAAACAATATTCTAAGGCTCGGTATGCTCATATTAATGTCTTCTTTCAGATCTTTGTTTCAAAAATTCTATTTCTAATAATGATTTTCTTGTAAACTCGTAAAATAGTCATATTATTATTATTATTTTCTATTTTGATGGTTTCTTGATTACTAGTAGTGATAAGAATTTAGTTCTTAGAATCAAATATAGATTAACATAACATTTTAAAATGATTGACTTAGGTCTGCTAAATAATTTTTAGGTATTGTCATATTTTAGGATTATATCTATTATTACATATTAATCACAATATGCTACTAATTTACTTTAAATATTTAATATGATCTGGTTGTAACATTTTTTCCATTCCTATGGATGTTGGAGTTAAATTAGATCCAAAACTTGTATATGATACATTTAATCCTACTTTATATATAATTGTCATTAGTAGTTTGATTTATTTGAATATTTCAATGCATGATATATTATATGTAACTACAATTTTTTTCAAGATTTATGCATGATCCTTCTGAATTCTAAAATATGTTAAAGGAGCAATTAATTATGGTTTGTATTATTCCTCTTGTAGTGATGCAAACTTATATGGCTATTGTTATTGTAACTATGTTGGTGATTTTATAGATAGAAAGTTTAGTCTTTGGATATGTTATCACATTAGATAGAGGTGATATCACTTAAAGAATCAAGAAATAACAAAAGTATTTATCTCTTCTATAGAATTAGAGTATAGAAGTAGAGTATAGAAGTGTTATGTAAGTGAAAAAAGGAAGCCACGTGGCTAATAAGACTATTGGATGAACACCATATGGGCATCAATTAAATTATTCTTACTTGTGACAAATATATTTTCGTTTCACTTGCAAATAATATAGTTCATCATTATAGAATGAAGCATATAGAGATAGAAATACATTTCATTCTATAGAAAACCCGAATAGAAATATTGATATGAATTTCTATCCTTCAAAATAGTAAGTTGCAAAGATATTCATCGAGGAATTTTATGATGTGAAATTCTTCAAGTTTTGTGCCTTGTTAGGGATTTGAAGGTTTCCCTGAAGGGTAGTGTTTATTAAAATTTCATTTCTTAATAACTTGTTGTGAACTTCCTATACTATTTCCATTTTGTAAAAGATTTTTGTAAGTTAATGTTAAGTAAATGATAACAGGAGGTAAGTTTACTTCTAATTCCTAGGAAAACAATATTTATGGGAGATTCTTATTTTATAAAATACTTCATAATCTTATGTAAGACTTCATATATAAATAAATTATATTAAGAATATTTTATTTTTGGATGTCTATTCGATTTTCCCTATTGTTACATGCTAACCTAAATCATCCATGAATGATTTATGGATTTAAACCCTTTTGTACAAGAAATGTAAATTTCAATTTTTACCTACATAATATTATGGGGGTGTGTTTTGAGTTAAAATATTAAGTGGTTCAACTACCTAATTAAACTCAATAGTAAAGCAGGAGAGCAGCGTTAATGGTGCCCCCTACGGTCTCGGCCAAAACATGGGCCTCAAAACTTTTGGATATTCTTACTAGGTGCCGCTGAAGCTCCTCCTGACATGGAGAAGCAGTGGACATCACCTTGCAATACCAGACATTGTCACCAATTGAGCTAAGGAGGGACTTAAATCTATAGTGGTGGGGAGTTTTCCAAGTTTGACACCAAAACTGATCTTGTGAGGGATTGGTGCAGGAGGAAATGGGCTTACAAGATAGAGGTAAAATATCTCCTGAGTGAGGGTTTCTTGTTCTATTTTCAGAATGAATCTGATCTTCAAAAATTGTTTTAAGGATCACTTTGGTTCTTTGCAAAGGATTATCTCAGCCTTTACCGTTGGTGACGTGGGATTCCTTTCGCTTTTACCTTTTCCCGAATTTCACTGTGGATTAGACTCCCTACTCTTCCCTTAGAGTTTTGGGAACCTGAGGTATTCCTGGGGTTAGCGACATCTATTGGGGTGTTGCATGTTCTTAATCATGTGCTATAAGATCCCTGTCCAAACTTGTCTTTACAAGGATATATTTCAATGTCCATATAGGCTCCAAAGTGCCAAAAAAATTTCCTCGACTCTATTTATGATAAATGGGAGCAAGTGATTGATATTGAGAGCTCAGCCATAGTACACGATAATTACAGAAAGGTATGCTACAAGGGTAAAAATGTTGTCAGGGAGGGTAGAAGAGCCAAATGGGGGTTGAGGAAACTAACATACAGTGGATCCATGTTCCCCAGGTTGATGATGACTCAGGGATTCTTACCCTCGAGAAGAATCGGCTGATGAAGGGGAGATTGATAAGAATCGGATGGAATTTTTATTGATAAAGCTATGCTTGACGGAAGCGCATGGGCTGTTTGATCGGCGGTTGATGGTGTTCTTCTGGTGGCAACCAGGATGGAAGATAGTTGTAATGTTTCTGAGATCAGGAGTACTGGACGGTCTCCAAATTCAAAATCAATCATGCCAGGTCAGTGTGATGTGGATGTTTTATTGTTGGTGGAGGATAGTGTGGTAGTCTCGATGGAGGTCCCAGATTTGAAAGTCAAGGGAATGATAGCTAAGATGAATGATCCGTTGGTGATGCCTTAGGAATAGCTCATTGGTGATTCAGACAGGCTGGCGGTACCGGCTGGGGAAGGTGGCCCGAATTAAAATTTTAAACACAAAATTAATGACACTATTTATACTCCAATGTTAGCACTAGCCATGATGACGAGGTAGTTGGCGTATGTCTAGTAGACTATTGGGAAAACTTCAATAACCGCTTGGAAGTAAACCTTGAGCTTGATACGATGGTGATCCATTACTCCCTAAACTAGATGATAGGGGTGGACCAAGGTCCGACCCAAAAAACAATTAATTGCAAAGTCTGATCACACATTGCAGAGTCAATTTTGTATTATCTCAGGGCGTGGTTCTTAATGTACTGTGTTGATTTCAGATTTTGGCTACTGGTAGAAGCCTCCCCTTGTGATATTCAATGTTTTATCTTTCCTGCTTTTGTATACGGGGTTTTTTTGTCACCTTAAAACTAAATCCATATTTACCATATCTAAAATAAATAAATAAAATAACTCATTAATAAATTATTTACAAAACATTGAATTGAAACTCATATCTAAAATATAAGTGTTGGGTCAAAAATCTACTGATGTGGATGAAATTATTTAAACCTTCTTTAAAAAAATAACTTTGAGTCAAATGGTGCAATTATGTGTGATGGAATAGGATGAACTTCCTTCTATGAAGTGTGATGCATAAAACCAACCCTTGTGTCTTTTGTGACGGAGCTAGATTGATGCAATGGATCTCATAGATGTCTTGATAGATGCAACCTTAGGTGGTGATAGATAATGCTTAGTGCTTCGTGATGCAGCCTAGAATTCACTATGAATAACCTAGGCGCATTGACACATCACTCGGCTGAGCCGAAGCGCTCACCCGAAGTGCGCAAAGGCACCAGTCTCTCTTTAGAGTACATTATATTTGCATGATGGTGCATACGTGTATATAGATTCATTACAAACGGTAAAGAACACACAATGAATAAACAAGATCTAGATCTTAGAGTATATATAAGATGAACTAAACAATGACTATAATAATATTTACCATGCAAGAACAAGATTAAGTCATGTTCAACACCATTATCCATCCAATATGAACCATTTTATTAAATACTGGAAAACACAAAAGCTCCATATGATATAAAGTATCTCCATGAGTCACGTGCGTGACAAAACTAGCAACATAACTCTACAATTTGACACACTCAAAGCCGTGTAAATTAATACATATATATAGGGGTGGGGAATTTCCCTTCACCGCCCATACACTTCTCAAAATAGGTCACATGCTAATAATAGCCATGCACCTTTACAAAAGGATGCACAACATGCAAGTGCTCTTAAGAATAGACTTCCTATAGTTAACTTTGAGTAGAAATCCTATTATTAGCTTAAACTATGCATGGTGCTTAGCTGTTGCTTGTTCCCAAAATACCATTGCATGGACTGCAAGTCTTCATGTCTTTGTGTACTCATAACGCTAACTCCGAAAATAGCCTTTAAAATAGAAATGACTAAGTCTTGATCCTGGGTGCTTCAGATATATTGTAGCGTTGCATGCTCTTCCAACGCCCTACATTCGTGCACCCAACACTTAGGCAATTTTTGTCCATCCAACATTACCCCACACTAAAATGGATGACCGCCCCAGTAATGGGTAATCACCTTGTCGCTCCAAAGAATATAGGATAAATGAATGAAAGAACAAATAATAAAGAATATGGTGAGTCATCTTATTGTGTACCCTTTTCTTCTTCTGGCAGAATGAATTCTAGATATTCACTTTGAATTTCTCCCTCAAATTTGTACCATTCCATAAGCATTACATTTTCCTTTTTAGGGATGTCCACAACGACGCCATCTAACTCATACAAAGTCATGTTTCCACCCTCACTATTCAAAATTCTAAGGATGTTGGCCAGACCTGAGACCATCACTTCCTTAACATCCACCTTTGCAGCAATGAGCTTCCCAATGCCATTGATCCGATCCATGTGATGTTTCCTCACAACATCCAACACATCACGTTTTATCTCTACCAAGGTAACTCATTCTATGTGCCCGAGTGTTTCATCCTTTCCCACTGTAGAAATTCATTCTCCTCTTCCTTTTTCCTTTCCTGTATTAAGTTATCAGAGCTCGTACATGGCCAATACTATATCTGCCTTCTTCATTTCATATTTTAAGGCTTGCAAAACAACCTCATAGCTAGATATCTTCCTTGCAATCAAAGCCTTGGCCCTCAATGCTTCTTCTACAACATCCTTTGGTTTAGGGATGCATTTTGGTTCATCCTCTAAAAGTAAACAAACTGTGTGATGGAGGTAATGCAGTTCCGACATGAATTAGTCTGGAACCTTCTTATGAAAATCGGACCTTTTCTACAAGATTTCGTCAAGAACTTGCTCGGCCATATTTTTGAAAATTGGTGCCTCGGTCATTACATTATCCCACTCTTGGGTGAGTCAATTGATTTCTCTGTCCTTATCTTCCTTATCTTCCAGGAGCACCCATACTGTTGCTTCCTTATCGATATTCGATGCGCTACTTTAGTGGACACTTTAACCAATGTGTTACTCACCTATTTATCAAAAAAATGTGTGGGTTTGATGGTCATATGACATGTGTGTGTCACTTTCTTCACGTTATTTGAGATGCATGCCTCTCGCAAACATTAAAGTCAAGATCATCCATGTAAGTCTGCATGCTCCATGATGAGTCCTTGCGAGTGCACATATTCGTCATCTCTAGGTCCATCCAATCCCATCCATACAATTGTATATTGGGCAAGGTGCTTTGAAAGTGGGCACGAATGATGTTTGATTGGTTATCCAAGTAGCATAAATTTTGAGTTACCAATGCCTCTTCATGATTATTCCCACATGTGTGTCCGCTAATGTCCTCATAAACAGACACACTCTCTTCTTTTTTTACTTCCATGCCTCGCATCCAGCTCTAAAGTGCCTCAAAAATTCTTGTTTACTTCTCCGTATTTCTCTTCTCCTTCTGGCGTAGGGTGTTCTAGAAATATTGTATCCCCATCGGAGCTACTTTCCCCTTCACCTGAGTGCTACTCATGGGTACTCATACTGTCATCAATGGTTTCATATATGACCGGGTCCCCAATATCTTCATCCTCCTACATCTCAACGTTAGGGGTGTCCTCCTCCTTCTGTATGCTTTGTTGAGGGGACTCTTCCTCCTCATTATCATTTGTAGGAACATTTTTTTAGCGCTTTCTCCTTTCTTCTTCCTCATTTGTGACATGAGTTACGTGCGGTTATCTTCTTGGATGCGAAGTCCCTACACCAGTGTCTTTGGATGTGCACTTTTTCCACATAACAATCCTTGTATAAACTAGTTTGGCATTGTCTCACCGGTTCCTACGGCTCCAGGACGTTCTATAACCTCGGTAAGGTCGTATCTTCCTAAGTAAGGGAGTCGATCCCACTTACCTTAAGGTTCCCACTATCTCGCCCCTTCTTTGGAGATCCCGAGAGTGTCATATCCATGGACTTCGCCACCTTTCCATTCTTGAACCTTGGGCTCGAGATAAATGTAAATGCGCTTGGGTTCAATTTTTCATAGGAATAAAATATCCAACGTTATGTCCACATTTTCTCGATTCCATTGTTTCCATATAGGCCTCTTTCCCCATACTTAAGTCTTGCACAAAATATGGATATTTGTGTCTACTTTGTCCACGTAAAACTAGAGGTTATGTGCATCCTGGAACATGTTCACTAACTTCTTGAAATATTTGACAGTAAAAGTAAAGGGAAACTTACACCATGGGCTCTTACTACCTGACTGCATATGGAAGTGCCCCAAGATGAAGTGTTGGTACAATGCAAACTTGGCTTCTCCATTCAGTACTTTTGGCAAATCACGTAGAATACGCCATTCTTCTTGAAACACCTTATGCATTTTCTGAACCACCTTCCCAGACGCTCCTTACACGCATTAGAAACAGTTCCTCGTAAAGTGTATTTGGAAAATTTCTTCTGGGGATTTATTCTCCAATAGAAACTCCCAGATGTTCTCCCTAGGTCCATCAGGTACTCCAATTTCACTAAATACAATCAATAATAGGATTGCACCCCAAGTAATCTTCTCACCTTTATCTACTTGGACGCACGCCTCATTCACCAAGCTTTCTACGATGTACCCAACAATGTTGTAGTATGTCTTGTTGACCATTTTATGTGCTATATGTAACCAACACATATTCACCTCATTCCATCATTCAGTGGCACCCAACTTGCTTCCTGTCAAGCGTGTTGCAACCCTGGTGGCCATGTCTACAATGTTGGTTACTTTCAAGGCTCAAGATACTCTTCTTATGTTGATATAGGGTGGTTGTGGCATAAGTTCCCTCATCTTCTGATAGATCTCTAGAAATAATTGATCCCAAGCATGTATCCCTGTCACCTTACCAATCAACTTGGTGGTGATCCTCATTCTCCTTCCCACGAAGTAGAGAAAATATTAATGGACACGCAACATGAGCCACTGATACACATACTAGGGATTCCCAAAATAGGGAAATTCTAGAATTATCATGGACCCAACGCTTTCGAGTAACCTCTTCACAGAGGCGTCCAAAACCTTAGTGTCATCCACCAATAGTAGATTTGTCTTACTTTAAAATTTTGTTGTGATGTCCTTCAGAATTTCTCGGTGTGGTTGATGATTTCTAAAACCATACACTATGTAATCTTTGTTGTCCATGGATACCCCCGAATAAATTCTTTGGGATATAACATCTCAACCAGCCACTCCTCGCTTGGTTGTTAACCTCCTTCTCCTCAACTAGAGCCCTCCCGGTGTCATCGTTCCTTTCGATCCTGTGAGTGCGAATGAAAACCCTAGCTATCATGTAAATGAAACCTAAGTCACCCTCTCATCACGCACATGCACCACCACTTGAATCCTTCTTATGTACCTGGATTCTCAACAACGTTGTTTGAAATGTGACATGTTTACTCACTCTACAAAGTGCTCATCATCTCCATCTCTTCTTCACACTTCTTAATTTTCTTCAAACTCGTAAGGTAACAAATTTGATTGCAAATGCTAGATTTAAACAAAGTTTCAAAAATCACCTTCATTAATTGCTCCACCTACCACTATACATGGCCTTAATTCCCTTTGAATGTGTTTTATGGCTCTTTATCCCACACTCCAATCTCTCGTGCCTCAAATTTTTGTGTTTCAATCATAACTTTCTAGTGCAACACTAGTTATTTGTCACAGATCTCCTTTACCCATGCTTCCTTACACCGAAGTATTTATCCAATGTGACCCAAACATACGTAGTCTCAAATACTTTAGTCTCTTTTAATTATATTGAGCGCTCACAACCTTACAAGTGGTCTTTAACTTTGAGCAATCCTCTTGAATTTTTCATCACTTTTCACATGTTCCCTTTATGGTCACTCATGAGTTTATTTATTTTAAGTACCAGATTAACCTTCTTTAGCCACCCCACACTAAGGGCATGTGTATTCCTCTACTCATAAAAACACTTGACATTGTAATCGGTTTCCGGCATGTAAGTGTGCTTATTACACATAAGAGTAAACTAAATTGACAAAGAATAACAACCATTAAGGAAACACATCTAAAGGAAATACAAGAAGGGAAATATAATCTAAATGGAAATATTTCCTTATTACAAACACCAAGAAGACTTATTTATAGTAGGGCTTCACCTACTCCCATCAAGTAAGTGGGAAGCCGTGTTCCATCAAGCGCCTCTACTTGGCAAGCGATTGAATCAAGTATATGAGTGATAACATACGGTCCCAACCAATGCACCTTAATCTTGCCTATTTTGCATAGAAACTTTGAATCCTAAAGAAGTACCATCTTCCCAACCTCAAGCTTCTTTTCCTTGATGTTCATGTCCTATCATGCCTTTTTCTTGTATTTTTCTTAATTTTTACTCCATTGTGTTAGGTGTGCCTGTCATCCAGTTGCATCAACTTGTCAATTCTCTCTTCTAATTCTTTCTCATGAGCTAGACCTCCTGCATGCACAATACACAAAGAAGGTAACATGAATTCCATGGAAAAAACTTCCTCTGGACCAAACATCAAATCAAGGTGTTTTGCCTTATTCAATTCTTTGTAGGTTGTTCGTATGCCCAAAGCACAACATAAATTTTATCATCCCAGTCTTACGTTCCAACATCACAATTTTTGTCAAAGTTTGGCTCAATATCTTGTTGAAAGCATCAAGCATCCCATTTTCTTGAGGGTGATAAGGTGTTGTCTTATGGTATACAACCATAAATTCATCCAATAATATCTTGATTGTCTCATTCAGGAAATGAGTACCTCTATCACTTGTCAAACTTAAAGGACATTCATACGTTGTAAGAATATTTTCCCGTAAGATCCTTGTTGTTGTCACGATGTACATTCCTTGTACGTGCCACTTTTTCCCACCTTGTAAGATAATATGTACAAGTGATGATATATCACAATCTATTTCTTTGTGGGGATGGGGAAATAGGGCCCACAAATTAGATTGTCCATTTCTCAATAGGTTCTACACTAACAATTGGCCTCAAAGGAATTTCATCTCTCTACCTAAGTTTTCCAAGGCATTTACAATGATCACATGCCTTACCATACTCCTTACAATCCTTGTGCAAGGTCTCCCATGATAAAGCAGCTAGTAGAATCTTGTGCGAGGTGGTGTAACCTATACATTTATCACCCGTAATATCACCGTGAGCCTCCTCCATCATTTTTGTGCATTGATGCTCCAATAAACATTGGTATAATACTTCATCTCGACCTAGTTTGTATAAGTCACCACTAATCAACATGAAAGGTGTAGTGTGAATCTAAAGTTGTTTCTTTTGCAACGCCTTCATTCCTTCGAACACCATAATTGTGCATAAAAAGATGAAAATATCCTCTAACTCGAGGGCACGTGGTTCAACTGTATAATTGTGCATCCAATTATATCCTTAATACTCTGTGCATTCTCTCCTAATTAAATTCTTGAAAAATGATTTGTACAGAATAGATTTTACCTAGTTTTACCACCCTTGTAAATTCAAACTCCTAGAATAAGAGAACCCATCGGCATATATGACCCTATAAAATGGGCTTGTTCACAAAGTATCTCAATGCCCTATGATCTATATAGAAAACAAAAGGTGCTGCTAGCAAGTAGTGTTGGAAATTATGCAACCCTTAGATCATTAACAAAGACTCATGCTCCGTAGTTGTATAATTCTATTCTGAAGGAGTCAACTTTATGCTAGCAAAGCAGATAGGACGATCTATAATAACTTCTCCAAGATGAGCTAGAACTATGCTAATGACCATGATAGAGGCATCCACATGTAAATGAAAAGGTATATTCCATGAAGTAAAATGCAAAATAGGTTCCATAGTAAGCCTCTCCTTTAACGCTTCAAATGTATGGTGTTGTGGTTCTCCCTAATAGAACTTCCCTTTACCTTTTAATAACTCTTCCAAGGGCATGGAAATCTTAGCATATCCTTTGATAAACTTCCTATAATACCCTATGTGGCCCAAGAATCCATGCACCTCACTTCAAGTAGTGGGCGCCTCCAAGCCTAAGATAATTACAACCTTAGCTGGATCTACCAACAAACCCTCCTTCCAAGGTGAACACACCCTAGCATAGTTCTAAAAGGTGTAGCAAAGATGCACTTCCTAATTTAAAGAGATGCTTTACTATATGTACCTCTCATACATTATACACAAATTTTCACAATGATCCTTTATAAGCCCATACATGGTCCAATCATCTAAGTAATCCTACAAGAATTTGTTAATAAAATCCTAGAAAGATTGAACTACAATTTGTGAAAATACTGCATGCACGTTCTCCAATCCCAAGGGTATCAACGTGTATGTGAAATTACCCCATTGAGTTGTGAAAGTTGTCTTTTCTTGATCCTCTTTAGCAATTCTTACTTGATGATACTGGGGAATCCATCCGTACAAGAGTAAATTACACGCCCTACAATGCCTTCCAATATTTCCTCGGTGAATGGTGTAGGGAAAGTATCAATCACACAAGAAACATTTAGCTCCATGTAGTCCACACAAATCTTGATTATTCCATATTTATTTATGTTGATTACTATAGGGCTAACCCATATATGATTCCTCTCTAGGCTCAATAATTTCATATTCCAACATCTTATCAATTTCTTCTTTAACTTTTACGCGTAGGTTAGGGTTCATCCTGTAAGGTATCTTCCTAAGCAAGAGCACAACTTCCTTTAAATTAATTTTCATCTCGCCAAAAACATTCATGCACTCCTTTCAACTCATGGTAGCCCCTAGAAACAAGTCCTAGAAATCATGTAAAGCAACTCAATTATGTTAGCCACTTGATTCGGCAGTGTAATCTCCAATTATGGCCTCCTTAGGTTCATCTTCATAGGTTCATGCTAGGCATGAGACTTTTACTCCATACTCTCTAAGACCTCGTGCATACCATCTGAATGATATATGTCCAAATTTTCAAATTCTTCACCATCCACCATGTAGACCATCTTTCATTTCTCCTTCTCTAGGAAAGTGCGCTCAAGAAGTTGTGCATTTATCTCATCTACTTCACAAAAATGTGCTTCTAGGCCTAACTCACCAAATAACTCATGAATGAGTTCTTCAACCTTTGCACTATGTCCTATAGTCAAGTGCTTCATAACCTGTAATGGATCTTTCACCAGAGGTTTAGTGGAGAAGTAGTCAAAAGTTTGGATCATTCCTCCAGTCAAGTTTTTCCAATTTTCTTTCTCTCTATATAACTTTGCATAACCATACCAAGCACGTGTGAAGCCTCATACGGTGAAATAAAGTTTGTGCACCCACAACTAACATGGTAAATATTCCCATCCCTCTATCTAGATTCTCTCACACTAGTGAACATGGTGCTGAAAAGGATTATTACCATGATATTCACAGATTTGAGTAGGTGCATTACTCTTGAGAAACCGAGTTGATACAGAAATTCTCACTTCTCTCCATTCTATGAGATTATCCCTATGAACCATCCACAAGCAAACCTGCTAGCCCACACCGGGTATAAACTAACATATTCTTTATTTCTACTTGATCCTTCCATTGTATTTCCATCACTCACGGGAATACCTTAGGTTTTCCTCACCACTATACCTCAAGCACAAGGTTGTTGCCTAACTGCCTAACACAACGTAACCTACTTACCCACACAATTGCACTTCTTACCTCGAGCCCAACCATATTGTAAGTTCCATGTGCCAAATTGTCACAGAAATACTTGTATTATCACCGATTGATTATTTATCATTCCACCTGGAGAATTCCTTCTTTAGATGGCTCAAGTGTTTCCAGATATTGAATGGTGCGCATATAAATTTTGTTCAGGTCATCTTCAATTATGGGCTCAATGTACGACACAGATTTCCAATTTTTCAAAGGTATAATAAATCCTTCTTCCTTGTTCTCAAAACTGACACATCCCTTATTGAACCATAGATGAACATTATTTGCATATTACCAAATGCACCCAAGAAGAGCAGGGAAGATGTCTTCTTCTATAAGCGCTAAGACCTCAAAGTCCCTAGTGAACTTGGCCCCTTGTATAGTAATGGATGCATCCTTCAATACTCCAATTGGCGTGGCCTTAGTCCGATTTTCCATATACAACACATTGGAATATGGATGTAATGGAGGTCTGCACATATGAACCCATGCATTTAAAGTAAGCACATTCAGTTTGGCACTTGTGTCAATCAAGATATTTCTCAAAATCCATCCATCCAAAACAACATTCAGAGTGATCTCCTTGTCATAATCCAAGCTATGGGGAGGGAGATTAGCATGCAAAATTTGTTGTTTTTTCTCAATAACAGTGTGTAGAGTGTTTCCTTTTAACCAACTCCTTAGTAATGGAATAATGTTCTCTTGATGTAGCATCTTTTATAATTACTTAATATCATCAACATCCGACTAGAAAGTATTAGCTCCTTACTCTATTCCAACTTCCATGACTATTCCTTTAAACATTGTATTTCACCATACAAATTTGTGAGTACCTCCATGCTTTTCAAAAAAACCTCCTTGTGTTGTGTAGGGTCCAGGTATTTTACATGTAAAACATCCTCGTTAGTAATGGTAGGCTTCTGTTGCAATTTTTCTCTTGCATGTGGATCGTCAATGCGTGTAGTAATCTTCACAAGTAGTACCTCAAGATCCAAAGTGTTAAATTTGGCATCCATTGGTTTTCCATGGTGCGTTGTATTCTAACCATCCCGACACACTTATTCTCATGTTTGTGATTCTTTCTTATATGTTCATATAAGTCTAGGAAATCTACATAGTTATGATTCTTTCCACAAAAAGAATAAGTAATGTTATGAGGACATTCGTACTGTTAGGGGATCCACACATATAACATGTTTCATGAGGGAGCTCACTTTTTCCTCCACGGACACCTCAACCTCTAAAGTTACCATGGTATCCTTGATCTCTACCATGGCCTCCATGAAAGAGCCCTTCATTTTGATAATAACACCCTTGAGTGTGATCATGATCATGTTGCTCACTTTTATCGTTAGAGTTATTTGAAACTCTAGTCTATTGTATACTAATATCAATGGCATCATGGATCTGATCAATCATCCTGTAATATTTAGTAGTGTGAGTGGTGGATCAAAAATTGTATAGTAGTAGGATATGTTATTTCTTATCATGCGTTATAAAAATGGACAACAACTTGCATCATGATCTAAATGTCATATCTCACATTCCAAAGATTAAGGAGCACACCAATTTGTGAGGAAAACTATCCTTAGTATGCCCCTCTACTTCACAATTTATGCACCAAATTCCACTACATGTCTCATGTGTTATATTAGCTAATAGTTTCTCTAACTATTTTTCCATTTCTGCAATCTAAGCTTCCAAGAATGGGCTCACTCCAGTGTCTATGCTCCGAATGCCTCAGTGTAAAAATCTACTTCAAGTGCCTAGCGCAGGTCCGTATAAGTATTATATGAGAGTTCCCTCCTAAAAGGTGTGATCAGGCCTCCGAAGAACCACTGTGCATGTTGACTGGCATGGATACCATATAATAATTTAAACCAGAGTGTTTTTAAATGAACGTCATATGCTCGGACACTATCGGTAGTTCCCTTTGGATATCCTTGTGTGTGCTTATACTTTTTGCATGAACGCAGGACATAAAATACTTTAATGAAAGAATCTTGTAATACCATATAATCCACACAATTTTGATCAGGGTCAAACTTCATGTATGAGCTTTGTGTTCATCCCTACAACGTATTTACAAAATGACTATCCTTACGCTCTCAAGTGTAATTCCTTTCCCGCACCATAGTATCTCACGAGATATGGAAATTCTCGGTAGAATATTCTATTACCCTATACTGGGAGAGAAAACGAGATATATATGTAAATACTCTTGGTTTGGTGAGGCCCATGCCCACCATATTAAGAACCTCTTGTGTTACCACCACTTCTAGAACCACCAGATCCGATGGATCCTAAGCCACCTATTCCTCCCGATCCTCCACCTATAAGAAGAATTGAGCAACATGATGCACTACCTTGTGTGCAACAATAGTGCTAAATTCAAATCCTACGACCTATGAATTTTTGTTACTCCTTGACGTGTGTCCAAAGTTCTCCGCGTCTCTGTGTTTTGTGCCGACGACGTGCCCGAAAAGGTTACTCCAACCGCTGCTCCAAATTAAAAAAAGACATCTACCCGACCATAAATGTACTTGCTATTTGATTCACTCTTGAACTTGCGTATAATTCAAATATACCTCTTGCTACATCGTATTTACTGAAATGAGCTTGTTGATTCTTGGTTGTGCAAGAAACTCAAAACCAAGTGCAAGGGACTAGTTGCTAGGAAGATTCGATGTGCACTCGCGAGTCCTATCTTTGTCTCTGTTAGTGCGCTCTCATAAGAGGCTGATGAGGTTTCCTATGGGGATTTCTAGATGCACTTGCTCCATGTCCTCTATGTGAGCTCCAAATACTTCACGAGAAATCTCTTTCCACAACACCATTCATTCGCAACATCACGCTACTTAAATAAATCCTACTCATGTGCCTCATTGAACTCAAGCTACCTTTTTTCTCTTTTCCTCTCTACCACTAGGTCCATTATACTTCATGAAACCTTCTCCTTCCCCACGCATGGTGGAGTTTACATAGCCATTGGATTCTCTTCCAAATTCAAGGTTACAATCAAGATCTTGGTAGCTAGCAAAATTCCATGTAGATACGCTCCCCTGGAATAATGTAAAAATTAAAACTCAGCTACCTCCAGGACAAGAGTAATTGGAAATTGAGTACTCCAAAATATAGCTATTTAGAACACCACGGAACCAATTATCCACAAACCACGTCCAAATTAGATCAAGATCATAGAGAACCGGAATTATTCTTGTATTTATATAAGTATGAGAAACCTCCAGTTCCTTTTATATGCATAAGCAACCAACCACTCGTATAGTTTGATGGGGAAGATAGCAAAGAATATTTCGTATAAGAAGTCATACAAATTCTCCTCAACCCACACGTGGGCATTAAACTCAGATTAAGTGTTGAATATCCGAGTCTACTCTTCTTCCAAATATACTATCCACTCCTCAAGACTTGTTAAGGTCAACCAATATGTCTTTGTCACATAAAATATCGAAAACAACTAAAAAGGAGGTCCGGAAATGGAACCAATTATGTAATCTAGAATTCACTATGAATAACCCAAACGTGCTAGCACATCACTCTATCTCGAGCTAAGTGCAAACCCAAAGTGCACAAAGGCACTAGGTCCTCTTTAGAGTTTATTTTACCAAATGTCGGCATGATGGTGCATATAGGTATTCGATTAATTACCAACAATAAACAACACAAAGGCATAAACTAGATCTAGATATGAGAGTATATGTAAGATGAACTAAACAATGATTATAACAAGATTTGCCATGCAAAAACTAGATTTAGTCATGTTCAACACCATTATCCAACCAATATGAACCATTTTATTAATTATTGTAAACCATAGAATCTCCATATGCTATAAAGTATCTCCATGAGTCATGCATGCAAAAAAACCAATAACATAATGTACAATTTGACACACACAAAACCACGCAAATAAATACATATATATCGGGGTGGGGACATTCCCTTCACCTACCATGCATTTTTGAAAATAGGTCACATTCTAATAATATACACCCACCTTTAAAAAGGATACACAACATGTAAGTTCTCTTAATAATAGACTTCCTATAGTTAACTCTACATAGGAATCCTATGAGCTTAAACTATGCATGGCGCTCAATTATTGCTTGTTCCCAAAATACCATTGTGTGGACCACAATTATTCATGTCTTTATCAAATGATCACGCTAACTCCAAAAATAGCCTTTAAAATAGAAACGGCTAAGTCTTAATCATGGGTGCTTCAGATATATTATCGTTGTAGTGCCCACTTCCCTTCGACACCTTTTGTTATTGATTTCATTATCATTAACTATACTTGTGTATATTATTATAACTTTTGATTTAGCATGATGTTAGATGTTAGTTATCTTTGGACTACAGTTGATTTTGATTCATATATGATGCATGTGGATTATTAGAGACATTTTATATTGATTTTAATATGTTGATTGACATGGTTATATATATTTCGACATGCGATATCCTTCGCCACACCTTTGTGTAGGCCCCGATAATTGAAATAATGTTGTGAATCATTTTGATATAGATGAAATGTAGAATATAAATGTTGTTAGAAATTGTAAATGATATTGTATTTTTCTAGATGATATTTGATTCGTATATAGATGATTGTGGATTTATATTGTATATTTTATCCTAGATGTTTTTAATGCAACCATGAGGCCGAAGGAGTTGTTAACTTTTTGTAGGTAAAACATGCCACAACAAACATTGGGGGATTGGAGACCAACCACATTGGAATTCTAGGTGAATTCAACAAGGGTCACCATGGCAACATGTATTTGTGTGTGTGTTTGAATTATGGTTAGGGGAAATTGTGACCAAGGGTTATGTATTGTCTTTTATTTATTTTCCTTTAATTGATGTTAGTATGTGATTTTTAGTGATGTAATTCATTGTATTAATTATTTGGAATTTGGTGTATGTATTTTACCCTTTATTATTAATGGGTTGTAGTGTCTTAATTAAAGCTAATTTAATCTTGTCCTAAACTAATTATATATGTGACCAAAGGAATTCATTTATTAGAGTAGATTTCTCTTGGATTTTGTGTTGTAAGTTGAGTGCTTGGGGATCTTGAGTGTTGTACACTCTACCCCTTCATGGAAATTCGAATTTGGCCTTAGGGGCCAATTTTGGAGGCTTGTGGGACAAGTCAAACTTGTCCCACACCTCTTAAATTGATATGCGAACCATACCTAGAAATGAAGTTGCATCCTACTTGGAGCCACATCATCCTCCTCTCCCCTTTTCTATTTATTCAAGTTATTTTAATTATTTGGGAGTTACTTCATTATTTTTTGCTCTTGCATTTCTTGGAGTTAGAGGATTTTGGACAGATTTCCATCTTTGTGGGAGCTTGGTGGTGACTTTTTGGTTTGAAGGAACTTGGAGATTGACTCTTGGAACAAGCTCTACTATGGAAAGGTAGGATCTTTACTCTTTCTTATGTTTTCCTTTATTTGTGTATATGTGCTTGTTATTTTTGAGTGTTTTGGAATGCTTGTTGGGTGCTTGGGTAGATTTCCTAAGTGTGGTGTAGGAGGGGACTATGGGAATAATTCATGTAGGGAGGCATAAGAGTTATTTCATGTTTTGGAGGGATTTTGGGTTAGGTACCCCACCTTGGAAAATGAATGCTTGCATTTCTTACTTGTTCTTGTATGAGGGAGGCATAAGAGAATGAGGGAGGCATAAGAGTATGTGGGAGGCATAAGAGGTACTTGAGGGAGGAATAAGAGTATGTAGGGGATTTGAGATATATATTGGAGGTTTTTAAGGTGGGCACCCATTTTCCATTGGGAGGCATAAGTGGCCTCCCATAGGTTCTTGCTCCTTTGGCTTTCAATTTTAAGCCTTGTTTGTTTTGTTTTTCTTCCTTCTTGTGTTTGTAGTTTGAGTTGAATGTGCATTTGGAATGGTTGTGAAATACTTGGTTTGTGATGTGGAATCTTGTTGTTGCCATGTGTTGGAATCACCTCTCATTGTAATGTGGTTGGGGCTCGGGGGCCAATGAGGAGGATGACTTTTCCTCCTCATTAGATATTTTGGTTGGGTGGAGAGTTTTTCCTATCCCCCCATTTTGTTGTGGATCAAGCATATCATGAAGGAGATATCTTGTTGGTGTTGTGAAGCTTGGAGATTTTTGTGGAGTCCCTAAGAAAATCCTTCTTGTAATAAAACTTCTTTAGTGTTATTCCCACTTAGAGTAGAGGAACTTGTAATTTTGTATTCCATTTTAGCTTACATTATTATATGATTTCCTAGTTCAAGTGGAGGACATTGTATTAATATTGTGAAGGAAAGTTGCATTCAAATATTTGTTTATAAAGTTGTATTTTATGTTGAAAGAAACACAAAAAAATGTATTGAAGAGTTAGTTTTGTGAAATAGAAAAGAAAGTAATTCTCTTTATTTAAAGTTTTGGTTGTATTGTGAGAAAACAAGTTCTTTTTTTAAAAATAAATGAGCTATGCTCAATGGGAAAAGAAAGTTTACTTTCATTGTGAAATTTTTATGGTAAAAGAGAAAGAAGAAATCTAGAAATTGTATGATGTTAAAATGTATGCATAGAAAGCTTGAATGTATAACAAAGTTGTTGTAGTCATTTTGAATATATATGTTGAAGTGAAAATGGAAAGAGTTAATAAACTTAGATTTATATCCATTATACTCTTGAAATTGAAAGAAATTTAGTTGAACAAAATGGAATAGATCTTGTAGTTGTTATTGTTACTATTGGATTTGAAAATGCTTTAAATGAGTAATTTTAACTAAGAAATGAAAAAATGGAATGAAATCCCAAAACTGGAAACTTTAGGTGCATAAAATCAAGTTCAAAATGTATTTTAGAACATTGTAGTAACTTTTTTTTGTGATAATCTCGGATTTTAGGTTATATTTTTAAGAAATAGGACCACCGCCCTATGTAGAGTGGCGATCTCCTAACCGCCACTCGGGTAAGGTAGAGGTCTCAAAACTTCCGATCCATAAGGTGGCGGTTCATGGTTTGTCACCAAGTAGGCGGCAGTTTTAGAAGCGCCCTGCTGCTCTGGGCAATAGTTTTGTCATTTACTGTAAAAATTCTTGGATACGGGCCTGTGCAAAATTTTAACTAGTATATACTAATTTTTAAGTTGTAAATTTAACTAAGAAATTACCAGCAATAAAATAATGCTTAAATATGGTTGTATAAAGCAATTAAACCTACAAATGGTAGATTAAAAACATTCTTTCTCATTTATATTAATGGGGGTAGGGTTTGCCCCAAAAGAGAGAACCCCAAATACAAATGGATTGAAATAAAACTAGTTTGGAAAGGAAAACCCCATTAAATCCTTGAATGAATCAAACTACAACAATAAAACTACAATCTAAACTAATCTAAGCTTGATCTCCTTATAGACTTCTCCATGGTTCTTCCTCTCCGCTCCCATGGCTTCCTCCTCTCCAACTTGCAATTTTAACAAAAGAAAATAGACCAAATGAGGAGAATAGAATAAAGGAAAGGTTTTAATAAGAATGATTAAGGATTTTTAGGGTTAGTTTGGAACCCTAGGATCTAGTGGCAAAGATTGATTTGATCTAAGGGTGGAGGATCAATCCTACTTTTGTTTGGTAGGATAACATATTTTATTGATGTTTTAAATTAATCCTTAAGGGTATGTGTAGATGGATGAATGGGGCCATTTAATTTCCTTGGGGTGTAAAGGCCTTATTAGTTCTTAGTGTGTTTTATAAATTAAATAAAAGGACTTTAAGCTATTAGTATAATGAAACTAAATTAGTTAAGCATGAATTTTAAGCATATTAGGACCTGAACATTAACTAAGAAGAGAAAACAATTAACCAAGTAAATTAAACTATGACACCTCCCTAGTTGACTTTTAATTAATTGACCTTAGAGGTAAAGTAATTTTAATATTTAATCTTTTAACTAGACCTAACCTATCAATCATAAAGTTGAGTTTAGTGGTGTAAGTTAATTTAATGTACCCTAAGGGTTAAACACCCTTGTAACATTTTTATAACTTAAACAAAAAAATAGTCGCAATTTTTGGGTTAAGTGTTATGTTTTAGCGTGTTCCTAGAATGTCATTTTTATGGGTGTTACACTTGGTATCGGAGACGTGAGTTCAAAGCTTGGACCCTTGGGCACATGGGGAAATGTGAGACATGAACATTGAACCTAGTGCAATATTAAACCTAGCACAATACTAAACCTAGAAAACAACTTGTTTTAAAGATTGTATATTTTAGTAAACTTAGAAAAATGGAATAAAACCTAGAATGATGAACTAAATATTTCCTTGGTTTGTGCTGAAGGTGAGGATTAGACGAGGGGTCCTTTCACATAGACCTAGATATACCACCTCCAGAGCAAGCCATAGCGGCCATTCTACCCTAGATTTTATAGATGCTTCAGGACGTTAATGCCACTTATGCGCGCAGTGGTCCTTAGGAGGATGATCATCGATTCTTTTATTGACCAATGCTACCTAGATTCTATGGCTATTCCCATGTCACCAAGGATGACGGTAGCATTGGTGGTATTCCTATATCCATTTTGTTTGATTCTCGGTTCATCAGATTATTTGATTGACCCATCCTTAGTAGAGTGTTGCGAGGCTAGTGGCAGTTAGGCAAGGTCTTAGTTGGGATTCGAATGGCTTTTGGAGAAAAAAATTCTATAGAATCCTTAGTAAAGGAGTGTGTAGTGGATTTGGGACCCTTCACTACCACCTCGGATCTTCGCATCCTTCCTCTGGGTTCTTATGGAGTCATCTTGGGAATGGACTAGTTATCTAGACATAGAGCTAGAGTGGACTATTACCATAAGACTATATCATGTAGAGATGATCTAGGAGTTGAGTTAGTGGTAGTAGGGGTTAGGAGGCTTGTTTTATTCGCATTATCTCCGCTATGTACCTTACGCGGTGTGTGTGATGAGGTTGTCAGATGTATGCTATTACGGTTAGTGACAGATCGAGGATGAGTCTAGTGGACCATCCCTTGATGATCATCCCATCTTGAGAGAGTTTTCAAATGTCTTTCTAGGGGAGCTACTAGGGTTACCACCCCCACATGAGATAGATTTTCACATAGATTTGGTTTTAGGAGTAGAGCTTATCTCACGAGTAACGTATCAGATGACTACTCCTAAGATCTGCGAGCTCAAGTTGTAGATTGAGGGCCTTCTAGAGAAAGGCCTGATCCATCCTAGTGTATCCCCTTTGGGTGCACCGGTGATTTTTTTAAAGAAGAAGGATCATTCTCTGCTATTATTGTGTATTAATTACTACCGAGTTGAACAAAGTAACGATCAAGAATCGTTACCCCCTTCCGCACATTGATGATTTATTTGGTAAGATGAAGGGGGCCAAAATTTTCTCCAAGAAAGATCTTAAGTTAGGTTATCATCAGCTAAGGATCACGGAGGTAGGTATTCATAAGACTACCTTAGCGTATGAGATATGGTGACTACGAGTTCATAGTAGTGCCTTTTGGTCTAATGAATGGCCCTGCAGGTGTTCATTTGATTGATGAATGGGGTATTCAGGACATTCTTTGATTGCTTCATGCTCATCTTCCTTTATAACATTATGATTTACTCAAGTATTCATGAGGATCATGAGGAGCACCTTCGCTTAGCTTCTTTGGTGCCTTCATGAGCAACATCTTTACGGGAACCTAGAGAAGTGTGCATTCTTTCAGACATAGGTGTAGTGTCTGGGCCACATGATTTCTAGGAAAGGTATCACAGTCGATCCTTCCAAGATTTGAGATATTATGGATTGGCCATCACCCACTAGTGTGATAGAGGTGCACAACTTCATGGGTTTAGTAGGATACTATAGGAGATTTATTGAGAACTTCTCTCGAGTTACGCATCCCATCACTTCTCGTAAGTGGAAAGGGAAGAAGTTTGTATAGTTTGATTGATGTGAGTAGGCCTTTAGAACACTGAAGGAATGCCTCTCCACAACACCTATTCTGACAGTTCCAGAACCTCAAGGCGAGTTCTACATTTGCACGAATGCTTCTTTGGTAGGAATTTGAAGTGTATTGATACAAGAGGGTAGAGTCGTTGCTTTTGAGTCTCACAAACTCAAGGATTATGAGCTCAGTTATCTAACTCATGATCTTGACCTAACACCGAGTTTTTCATGCCTTGGTGCGGTGGAGAAATTTCCTTCTTGGCTAGATATTTACACTCGGGGTGATCACTTGAGTCTCCACTACCTCTTCATGCAGCCCAACCTCAATGCTTGTCAACAGCATTGGATGGAGTTTCTTTGTGAGTGTGATATGGAGATAGATAATGTGGTTGTAGATGCTTTGAGTAGATGAAGACATGAGGGTATGGCAACTTCAATGGGTACAAATTTCCAAAGCAGGATTTTGCAAGAGCTTCCTCACAACAACTTCTACCTTGTAGTCAAAGCAGATATTGAGTCTCGAGACCCCTTGAGGGAAGATTTGATGAATTTTCATTAGAGGGTGATGGTCTTCTCGGACACATACGAGGTCGGATATATGTCTCTAGAGATAGATTATTAAGACAAGACATTTTGTTAGAGGCTCATCGTGCACCTTATTCAGCCCACCCCATGGTGAAGAAGATGCACACCACCTTGAGACAGTTGTACCATTGGAGGGGACCTCGCAGAGAGCGTGGCTCAATTTGTGTCATGTTGTTTAGAGTGTCGAGGGTGAAGGCGAGCATCGGCATCCGGTTGGCCTTCTTTTTCATCACGCCATACCGGAGTGGAATGGGACACCATTTCCATGGACTTCATTATTTGGTTACCGACATCGATTACCACCACGATGCCATCATAGTCACGATGGATAAATTTATGAAAGTGTCTCATTTTTCTCTGGTGAAGACCACCTACATAGCTAGTGGAGTGCCACAGGTATATCTTGATGAGATTTTCAAATTACACAGATTTCATGGAAGATCATTTACAAATGCAATACTTTATACACTTCCCACTTATAGACCACCATGCAACATGCTCTCGGGTTGAAGATCAATTTCAGCATAGCATATCACCCTGAGACATATGGATAGACTAAGCGGGTGAATCAGATCTTAGAGGACATGCTTAGGATGTACATTATGGATCATCAGTCGAGATGAGAGGAGTATTTGTACTTGGTGGAGTGTTCCTACAATAATAGTTTCTAGATTTTGATAGGCATGTCACCTTTTATGGAATTATATGGCAGTGGAGTGCGGGACACCTCCGAGTTGGGACGGGTTAGAGGAAAGGGTTACTCTTGGGCCAACTTTTGCAGGACATGGGGCAGCGAGGTTGTTGTGATCAAACAAAGATTACGGGAGGCGCAGGATAGGAAGAATAATTATGTGGACAACCATAGGAGAGATTGTAATTTTGAGTGAGGCACGTAGGTGTTTCTTCATGTCGATGCGTAATATCCCTATCCATTATGGAAAATTTTCTAAGCTTGCTCCTAGGTTTTTGGGTCCCTTTGTGATCTTGGAGCACATCGGTTCCTTGGCCTATCGTCTAGCATTGCCACCTAGCTTGTCTAGCATCCATGATGTGTTTCATGTTTCAGTGCTTAAGAGATATATTTCAGATTATTCTCACATACTAGATTGGACCACATTGTAGGTGCAAGATCATGGGTAGGTGATGGTGGAGCCTGTTTGGATTATAGAGCGCAAGACCTTGGGCCTTTGAGGCGAGAGACAATGACCAGGTTCGGGTCCGAGTGGGACAAGTACGACAAGGCCGCTGCTACATGGGAGGATGCTACATTGCTATGAGTTTAGTTTCCACACCTGTTCTAGTGACTTCCAAGAGGAAGTCGAGTCTAAGGGGAGGGGGATGTAGTACCCACTTCCCTTCAACACCTTTTGTTATTGATTTTGTTCACTGTCGACTATACTTATGGATATCATTATAACTTTTGATTTAGCATGAGGTTAGATGTTAGTTATACTAGACTACTTTGTTGATTTTGATTCATATATGATGTGTGTGGATTATTAGAGACATTTTATATTTATTTTTATATGTTGATTGACATGGTTATATATATTTCGACATGCGATATCCTTCGCCACACCTTTGTGTAGGCCCGATAATTGAACTAATGTTGTGAATCATTTTGATATAGATGAAATGTAGAATATAAATGTTGCTAGAAATTGTAAATGATATCACATTTTCCTATATGATATTTGATTCGTATATAGATGATTGTGGATTTATATTGTATTTTTATCCTAGATGTTTTTAATGCAGCCATGAGGCTGAATGAGGTGTTATCTCATTTTTGCAAAGTAAAACATGCAACAAAAACATCGGGGGGGATCGGAGACCAACCACATTGGAATTCTAGGTGAATTCAACAAGGGTCACCATAGCAACATGTATTTGTGTGTGTGTTTGAATTATGGTTAGGGGAAAATTGTGACCAAGGGGTTATGTATTGTCTTTTATTTATTTTCCTTTAATTGATGTTAGTATGTGATTTTTAGTGATGTAATTCATTGTATTAATTATTTGGAATTTGGTGTATGTATTTTACCCTTTATTATTAATGGGTTATAGTGTCTTAATTAAAGCTAATTTAATCTTGTCCTAAACTAATTATATATGTGACCAAAGGAATTCATTTATTAGAGTAGATTTCTCTTGGATTTTGTGTTGTAAGTTGAGTGCTTGGGGATCTTGAGTGTTGTACACTCTACCCCTTCATGGAAATTCTAATTTATCCTTAGGGGCCAATTTTGGAGGCTTGTGGGACAAGTCAAACTTGTCCCACACCTCTTAAATTGCTATGCCAACCCTACCTATGGGTTGGGGGGTCAAAAATAGACCCCATTAGGTGTTTTGGGAAGATAAAAAGGTAAAATATTTATTGCACTTTCTTTCTTGAAATAAATTTTGTCCTTAGGGGGTGTGGGCTTAGATTGTGTGTGTAAGTAAAATGTCATTTCTTCAACCACTTATTAATTGTGCTTTGGAGTATGGGGTTGACTAGGGTGATGTGGAGTGGAGAGGAAATGAGGTGGCATCCTACTTGGAGCCACATCATCCTCCTCTCTCCCTTTTCTATTTATTGAAGTTCTTTTCCTTATTTAGGGGTTACTTCATTATTTTGTGCTCTGCACTTCTTAGAGTTAGAGGATTTTGGAGAGATTTTCGTCTTTTTGGGAGCTTAGTGGTGATTTTTGGGTGTGAAGGAACTTGGAGATTGACTCTTGGAACAAGCTCTACTATGGAAACGTAGGAGATTTACTCTTGCTTATGTTTTCCTTTATTTGTGTATATGTGCTTGTTATTTTTGAGTGTTTTGGAATGCTTGTTGGGTGCTTGGGTAGATTGCCTAAGTGTGGTGTAGGAGGGGACTATGGGGAGAATTCATGTAGGGAGGCATAAGAGTTATTTCATGTTTTGGAGGGAGTTTGGGTTGGGTGCCCCACCTTGGACAAGGAATGCTTGCATTTCTTACTTGTTCTTGTATGAGGGAGGCATAAGAGAATGAGGGAGGCATAAGAGTATGTGGGAGGCATAAGAGGTACTTGAGGGAGGCATAAGAGTATGTAGGGGATTTGAGATATGTATTGGAGGTTTTAAGGTGGGCACCCATTTCCCATTGGGAGGCATAAGTGGCCTCCCCATAGGTTCTTTCTCCTTTGGCTCTCATTTTTAAGCCTTGTTTGTTTTGTTGTTCTTCCTTCTTGTGTTTGTGAAATACTTGGTTTGTGATGTGGAATATTTTTGTTGCCATGTGTTGGAATCACCTCTCATTGTAATGTGGTTGGGGCTTGGGGGCCAATGAGGAGGATGGCTTCTCCTCCTCATTGGATATTTTGGTTGGGTGGAGAGTGTTTCCTCTCCCCCCTTTTTTTTTGTGGATCAAGCATATCATGAAGGAGCTCTCTTGTTGGTGTTGTGAAGCTTGGAGCTTTTGGTGGAGTCCCTAAGAAAATCCTTCTTGTAATAAAACTTCCTTAGTGTTATTCCCACTTAGAGTGGAGGAACTTGTAATATTGTATTCCATTTTAGCTTACATTATTGTATGATTTCCCACTTCAAGTGGAGGACATTGTATTGATCTTGTGAAGGAAAGTTGCATTCAAATATTTGTTATTAAAGTTGTATTGTATGTTGAAAGAAACACAAAAGAAGAATATTTGTGTTGTAAAGTTAGTTTTGTGAAATAGAAAAGAAAGTAATTCTCTTAATTTGAAGTTTTGGTTGTATTGTTAGAAAATAAGTTATTTGTTTTAAACAAATGAGCTATGCTTAGTGGGAAAATAAAGTTTACTTTCATTGTGAAATTATTTTATGGAAAAAGATAAAGAAGAAATATAGAAATTGTATGGTGTAAAAATTTATGCTTAGTAAGCTTGAATGTATAACAAAGTTGTAGTCGTTTTGAATATATATGTTGTTGTGAAAATGGAAAGAAGTAATAAACTTGAAGTTTGTTGTTACATTGATATGTTGCATTTTGTAGTAAGAAAATAATAATATTAGAAGTAGATTTAGATCCTTTATACTCTTGAAATTGAAAGAAATTTAGTTGAATAAAATGGAATAGATCTTGTAGTTGTTATTGTTACTATTGGATTTGAAAATGCTTTAAATGAGTAGTTTTAACTTTGAAATGAAGAAATGGAATGAAAACCTAAAATTGGACACTTTAGGTGCATAAAATCAAGTTCGGAATGTATTTTAGAACATTGTAGTAATTTTTGTTGTTTTTGATAATCTCGAATTTTAGGTTCTATTTTTAAGAAACAAGATGCCACCTTGTGCAGAGTGGCGGTCTCGTAACCGCCGCTTAGGAAAGACGGTGGTCTCGAGTCGCCACTCCGTAAGGTGTAGTTCATGGTTTGTCACCTAGGTAGGGCGGTAGTCACGGTAACCGACTGCCGACATTGACTGCTGCGGGCGGCGGTTCTGTCATCACTTATGGCGAAATTCTCGATACACTGTCGTGTAAAATTTTAACTAGTATATACTAATTTTTAAGTTGTAAATTTAACTAAGAAATTACCAACAATCAAATAATGCTCAAATCTTGTTGTAGAATACAATTAAACCTATAAATGGTAGATTACAAATATTCTTTCTCATTTGTATTAATGGGGGTGGGTTTTCCCCAAAATGGAGAATCCCCAAATATAGATGGCTTGAAATAAAACCGGTATGGAAAGGCAAAACCCCTCCAATCCTTGAATGAAATAAATTAATACAATAAAACTACAATATAAAATATTCTAAGCTTGATCTCCATTTAGACTGCTCCATGGTCCTTGCTCTCTTGCTCCCATGGCTTCCTCCTCCCCAAGCTGCAATTTTAACAAAAAAAAATAGACCAAATGAGGAGAATAGAATAAAGGAAAGGTTTTAATAAGAATGTTTAAGGATTTTTAGGGTTAGTTTGAGACCCTAGGATCCAGTGGCCAAGATTGATTTGATCTAAGGGTGAGGGATAAATCCTACTTTTGTTTTGTAGGATAGTATATTTTATTGATTTTTAAATTAATCCTTAAGGGTATGTGTAGATGGGTGAATGGGGCCATTTAATTTCCTTGGGGTGTAAAGTCCTTATTAGTTCTTAGTATGTTTTAGGAATTAAATAAAAGGACTTTAAGCTATTAGGGTAATGAAACTAAATTATTTAAGCATGAGGTTAACCATATTAGGATTGAACATTAACTAAGAAGAGAAAACAATTAACCAAGTAAATTAAACTATGGCACCTTCCTAGTTGACTTTTAATTAATCGACCTTAGAGGTAAAGTAATTTTAATATTTAATCTTTTAACTAGACCTGGCCTATCAATCATAAAGTTGAGTTTAGTGGTGTAAGTTAATTTAATGTACCCTAAGGGTTAAACACATTTATAACCTTTTTATAACTTCAATAAAAATTTTTTTGCAATTTTGGGTTAAGTGTTAGGTTTTAGCGTGTTCTTAGAATGTCATTTTGTGGGTGTTACAATAGTGTCGTACGCTCTTCGAGTGCCCTATATTCATATGCCCAACACTCGGACCTTTTTCTCATGCAACATTTGGTACCTTATTACGATCACATAACTTTATATTTATATGATTCCTTTACTTGAATTTCATAACTAACCCCGAAAAGGTCGACTACCAAAAAGATAAGATTCTCAAATAGATAGAAAGGACCAAAAAGGTGTGAGTAAAGTACAAAGAGGATAGGGGACCTAAAGGGGACTAGGCGCTGGCGGTGGCATCCTCGTTTGGCATTGATGTCCAGGATGATAAATTTTGAAGACTAAAAAGGAAGATTGAGTGAACAATGTTGCAAAAAAAATACAAATAGAAATTAAAGTGGCCAAAGCCATGAGTTAATTAGTATTGTTCGAATAGGAGAATCTAATTAGGACTATATAGTTAACCAAAGTGCGAGATTTTGTGTCTACAATGTGTACCTCCTAGGAGGATTCTTAGGTCAAAGCTTGGGAGGGATCAAACAAGGTGAATTTTGTAGGCTTGCAGTGAATATTATGCTATGATGACATCTTAAGGATTAAGGGATAGTAGTTTCATACTCCTAAGTAGGAAGTTAAGCCTCCTTATCAATAGCTTATGGAATAAATATATTTTAAAATATGCGTTAAGTGTGTTGTCGAGCACCTCAATAATTGGTGACACGTGCATATCTTATTGCATGAATTTTTCTCCGTTATGTACATTGTCGAATAAAATATAATTTTATGTGAGAAAGCTAATGTAAACCAAGTTTTGTCTTACCCTAAGAGGACTTCCTATATGAATCCTTGTGGTATATAATTGATCCTCTCTTCAACCTTTGCACATGTGTTAGGCTTGTGTGAAGGATATCTTATGGAGGATTTTTTTGGTTTCTTCATGGAATTGGTGGAATTTTTCCTACTTAGTGTAGTTATTATGTGCATTTTGGGTCATGTAAGATGGGCTTACGGTCTTCGACCTAACCTTTGTGTTGTGAATCAAATTTGACTTTTTATTTGAAAGGAGTAACATGAAAAAATTATATAATGTAATATGAGATCAAAACCTAGAGAAAAATGAACATCCTTTGTTGTGTAGAATTGAGAGCCATGAAAGATGTAACCATATTTCTGTTAGGATATGACTCCTAAACTAATAACATGTGATGCATAAAAATATATGATGGCACACCTTGTGTACGTTGATTCATTGCAAGGAACGTGCTAGTGCTATTTTTGTCTGTTAAGTGGGGCTAATGGCTTTATTATTGCATTGATTAATATCCAAAAACATGGTGAGTTTTCCAGTTACATTTTATGTGGTAAAATAGTAGGAATTACAAATTTATGCTTGAAGATAATAAATAAGGGACTTAAGATCCCATGTGTTAGACGAATAAGCATGCATGAGCTATGATGATGATAAGTAGGAGGTGTCATTGCAACATTGACTTCATGAATAGGTATAGATACATTTTACATGGGAATGTGAGGTTCCTACAAACAAGTAATCAAAAGAAATTTGGGTACGATGGATATTTCTATCAAAACATGCTTATATCAATCATTGAAAACATAAAGATGAAGATAATGTTATTATTTGGTCATCCAAGAAAGGTCATAGATGTTGGATATAGTCTTCAATAAGGTCTTGTGAATGATTATCGAGTTAGTATTAGAGATAACATTAGAAAATGGATCAACAACAAAATATAACATGACTCATGAACATAATCCTTATATATGTGTTTGTACTTTGGAATTGAGAGACCATAGAAAAATCATCTAAATCATCATTTAACTAAGGGATAGAGCTAGGGTTAGAGTACTTAATGGATGTATATGTGAAAGAAACAATATGATAAGACAATATTAATGCTAACAAATTAGATTTGAATATGAGAAGAAACCCTAAAACCACTAGGGTTAGTGCTATTATGTTTGATTAGGGAAATGGATTCACCAAATGATTTTAATTTTTAAGTTATTAATATCAACATTTTTAAGATTTAAGAATGCTCATAAATAACATGCATAAATAGGATTGTTATCACCGAATCACAACACCCCTATGTTTATACAAGTGCATATACTTGAACTCACGGTGTGATTGGATAACATGGGTACTATCTCCAAGTTGTGGGACTTGCTACTTGAGATAGACCTCCAAAGAAAGCTGGTTCTTGCTCCTAAACTACCTGCCACAATCTACTCTAATGCAGGGAAACTAACTATTCTAATCTAACTTTCCAAGGGACCAAGGAGAGAGAATGCATAAAATGAAAGCCTACACTAAAGTGGTGATACACCAGAAAAGGAGGGTGTGAGAGTAGCCTTCCAATGTGTGAAAACTAGGAGTAAAGTGCATACTAGATCACCATATTCTTGTAATCAAGGTTGAAGGGGTAAGAAGAATGCAAGAAAACACAGCAGGGGAAGATGCATCCACAAACTTATATTTTATTGCTTCCTAATACACACAGTTCAATCGGTTACAAGAAAAGGGCTTGGATCACCATGCAAGGAGTCCACAACAAGGGCCTACAACACATTATCTTCACAAAGCAATTTTGGCAGAGCTTTGCTACAAAAACTACCTCCTTTACAATGAACCCAACACTCCAATTTATTGAAAAAATGAGAAGAGAGAGAGAAGGGAAAATGGAAATCCCGAAATCTGTCCTTCAACCACTTGTAAGAGGCATTAAATGGAGTAAAATAATTATATATTACTTGAAAAAGGCTCGACATACTGTCCCGGTGTTTGTGCAGAGAGAGAATGATGATCATGCCTCTTAATTGCACTCCCAACCACCAAATAAAACATTGTTATGAACCCGTCCACGTTTTGTGAAAATTTCCCACCAATATCTCATAAAATCCAAAATTTATTGACTACTATGCGTCGGGCTCGGAGCCACGATTCCAATGGTACCAATTTTGTGCGATTTTGTTGAGAAATGCAAAAGTTATGGCCTTCTGAGTGCGGGCAGCTATTTTGGGTCAGTAGGCGTTTTTGTCATTTGACGGGAATGAGCATTAATCGATTTGGAGCCGAATATGTTTTGTTTATTTAAATATATCTACCCTTATTAACGTCTTGCTCGCTCATTCAGAGAAAGTCCAATTTTATGAAAATCGAAGCTCGGAGTCAAAAGTTATGGCGTTTGAAGTTCACGGGTCAAATGTTGACTTTTCTTCTTTCGCCTTCGACCGCTTTCGGCTTTTTACATCCTCGCGTCCCCGCGTACCTTTTCCCGGCTGTCCCAAACAAATATCTCCCGCATCGGCGATTCGAGCTTCCTTGTCTCTCTTTTCGGCCCTTTCGCCTTTTCGCGTCCCTCGCGTCCCACACGTACTTTTGTCCCGATTGTCCCAAATGAATATCTCCCGCATCGGCCCGATTCGGGCTTCCTTGTCCTTTGCGGTCTTTTCGCCTTTTGCGTCCCTCGCATCCCACGCATACCTTTGTCTCGCCTGCTGTCCCGGACGAAAATCTCCGAAATTCCCGAAATGGACCGTCTTGTGGCAAATCGACCGATTCGCGCCCGCGCGTATTTTTGTCCCGATCGTGTCCCAACCCGCGCGAAACAAAAAACTTGATGATTTTTCTTGTTTTCGGCCGATTCAGTTTTTCGCGTCCCTCGCATCCCGATGTCCCAACTGTCCCGCGAACCGCTTGGGACAAAAATGTCAGACTTAGCCGATTTTCTTTGTTTTTTCGGCCCTAAGCTCGTACGACGAACCTCAGTACGACCTGAACCCTTCAGACCCGAAATGCTTTAAAACAGTCCTGCAACCTTATTTTTTGCATTTTTTCCATTTCTCAACTTGTTGGGATTTCTTCTTGGATGGGAGAGTTAGAGAGAAGCTGAGGGGGCCCCAAAAACACGATTTCGGGCCTTGAATCAATCTACTTGCTCGAGACTGAATAATTTGATGCATGCTATCAAAATTACCTTGAGGGGTGAATTTTGGATAACTAGGATGAACTACTATTACAAGAGGAAATATTTTCTTAATTAACTTCCATCATTAATTTTACAAATCATAATAACACTTTACAAAGTAATACTATTAACCTAGTAACTAGAAAAACTAAAAGGATGAATTAGACTTAACATATTCTATGTAATGATGGGAGAGTTTGAGTGATATGAACGCATGAACAAGATGATCCTAAATTCAAATTACTTCATTGTTCAAACTAGAACCCGAGATTGAACCTAGGAAAAACATTAGAAATAGGCCAAGATCGTTTGTGACGGTTCTAACCCTACTATACGGTATAGGCCATGATTGGAATATGAGCCTATAACTAATTGAGTGCTTTTCTGGCTATACATAATTATTGATATGTTCTGTCTTCTTTGCTCACCTTCAATATAAATTTGTAAACTCTTCTCGAGACCCTCAAACCGTTGTAGTGCAAGATGAAGTTCCTACACAACAATGTTAGTTAGGTAGGTTGCAAGAACCCCTATACACCATTGACATCATGATTATTCAAAAGAGGGATCAAAATGCATATCATTCTCATAGCATATGATATGTACTATAGTGCAATTAGAACTTGACAACTGTCCTTTGAATATTCCTTGCTTGAGTTTCATATTTTCTCAAATACTCAGGGAAGTGTAACTTTTCTTGCTGATAGAGAGAAAATGGACTCCTAGACCTGGGCGTGCGGATGACGGCAGTCTTCCATATGACAGTGACATCCGTACACTTACGTATTGGAGGCGGCGGGTACCAGGAATTTCTTTCGCATTTTCGCGGTATTCTCTCACCTATAATAAAGGCTACAGATTTCCGGTATTTTGGAAATGGATCTTTCACAGAAAGTTCAACCCCTTTACCCCAAGTTTTAAGTCTGGGGTTGTTTTACAAGTCAAGTCGAGCCAAAGTCACGTTCACCTTTACTTATCTATACCTCTTTCACATTTCTTTCCTCATCTCTCTCCTTGAAATTCTATATATTTTCTACCTTCGGCTGATCCCTGACCAGACGAAACATGGAAATCGAAAAGATCTTTAAATTTCCTCTCTACCATGGTATGGAAAAGTACAGTCTAGACGAGCTAAGATATTCTGAGACGCGGCAGAGTGCGAAGAACGAAAGTCATTTAGGACTTGTTAAGGAACAGATGAAACCCTATGCATTGAATTGGAAGCGCATCAACGATAATGACGACACGGAGTCCGTTGAACCTGCCGACTTTCTTGTTTGCAGCGAGGGCGAGGGCGAGGACGACTTCTCTGCCGGTGCGACCGAGCTTCAGCGTCGAATTGTTGTAAAACCCCATGACCTTGACGGGACAAGTCTGGAACCCCAATCGGATGAGTTTCTTACGAGTCCTACTCACTTTGAGCACGCACTCCTGTAAGCGATCTACCCCACGTTGGACGCTCGCTTATTAAAATTAGTTTTAGCAAACCATTTTTTAGTTTTAGTGCTTATTAATATATTTGTTTCCTTTGTTCTTTGGAATATCATATCACGAAAGCACCGAGAAGAAAAGGAAGAGGAATTCAGAAAGAGCTCGAGATATGTCTTCTAAACTAAATCCGAAGCGGACATTTTGGAAGACGGGTATAAATGGCGAAAGTATGGAAAGAAATACATAAAAACACCCCCAATCCCAGGTGCATTATATAAGATAGCTTGGGTTTTACTTTTAAACGATTGCCGACAGTGGTGTCCTAACCTGGTTAGATTGATTTATATGTGCAGGAATTACTACAGATGCTCTGATAACAATTGTAATGTTAAGAAAAGGGTGGAACGAAACGCAGTTGATAAAGGAATTGTGATAACAACATATGACGGAGAACACAATCACAAGAGTCCCTCACTCGTATACTATATTCAGAAGCCCTCCTTTATCATCTCACAGCAATCTTCTCTCCATCAACATGTTCCAATTTTTTTACACTCCAGGTCCCGAAGAAGGGTTTATGTTCATGAATACATCTTAGATAAGATCAACCTCAGCTATGCTCTGACTGTTTCTCAAAGACGATTACCAGGTTAGTAAATTGTATGTAATATATTTACTTCGCTGGTATCAGGATCCTCCGTTCCAGATTCCCATGGTGTGAGCTAGTAGTTTATAAGAGTTATGTTGAAGGGCCTAAATGTTGGAAAATGTAATCCCAACTACTTCACGTGCGTCAGGCATTTAATTATGAGAGCGACAAATCCGACATGTCAGTGCAAATCACAATGAAAATCCAGGTGTCTCCATCATAACACATTCTACAAATTCCAAAGTCTTTGGTTTAATGGATACTTGTGTGAATTTATTTGTATTTGGCAAATTCCAAAGTCTTTAGTTTAATGGATACTTGTGTGAATTTATTTGTATTTGGTGGAAGGAAAATGGCCTCGCTCTTGTAAGTTTTCTATGTGAATTTGGAGTTTCTAGTCATTTTGTAATGCATGTGTTTGAGCAACGAAGCTATGCCAAATTAATTTCATTGTAGAATAGTCTAAGTTCTGCTTGTTGAATACAATCGAAGGAAAATTTTATTTTTGTCTTGTTTGTGTTTTCCATTCACTCCATTTTGTATTGGAGTAATTAGGTTCAACACAATTCAAGTTCACAGTTGTTACATATAGATACTCAAGTTTGGTAATTAAATTTTTGGCGACGACAAGTTTGTTTGTGTTCTCTTATGAAGAGAAATGTTGGCATTATATGACTCGGTAAATATATCTCCTTAGTTGTTATTGTAGGTATTTACCTTAGCTCATGTTCACCTAGGTATTTTATTTACCTTTATTGTATTTATCCTCATCCACTTATGTGTGTGGATATTTCTTTTATCTTATTTAGATATTAAGAGATATTATCTAGTTGTTAGGTATTGTTCTTTCCTTGATCTATGGTATTGACTAGTTCTTTCCTTGATCTATGGTATTGACTAGATCCTTGATGTCTAGTTCTCTCCTAAATCTATGGTTTTGACTAGTTCTTTGATGACTAGTTATTTCTTTGATTTATGGCTTGATCTACGACCTTGACTGGTTCTTAGATTGTTATTCCTTGCCTATTTAAGCAAGGCCCATTCTCAATGTATTGCATTGAGTTCCATAATAATATATGATATTGCTGCTCATTTGTTTGCAAAGGTTTTATGTAAAGTTATTCTGGCGAATTACTTTCATCTTATTGATCATGGTGTTTGATTAGCATCTGTGTTCTTGGCTTGGTACGATCTCGTTATCATTCCTTTCAAATACAATAGAAGGAAAATTTTGTTTATGTCTTGTTCTCATTTTCCTTTCACTCCATTTTGTATTGGAATTATTAGGTTCAACACAATTCAATTTCACATTTGTTACATATAGATACTCAAGTTTGGTAATTAAAATTTTGACAACGACAAGTTTGGTTTGTGCTCTCTTATTAAGAGAAATGTTGGCATTCTATGTCCAATAAATATATCCCCTTAGCTCTTTCCTTATTTTCTCATCTCCACAAAAACTCGGGAAATTTTAAATAATTAAAGTATTAAATCTCCTCTCGAAACATTCAAGGACTATTTTTCACATCAAAATGTTCAATTTACAAATTGTATAGTTTGTTTTGAATAAATTATATGCCTATGGCCATCTGTACATTCTTGGCCAAGCTATGTGGTCGTTCCCTATTTCATTTTTTCGACCATATTTTCAATCTCACTCTTTATTGGATCGATCATCTTCATAGAGGTGGCCTTTTCATAATATTTCACCAACAGAATGCTATATAAGCATGCGAATATTACATCATAATTCACATGACACTCCTACAAGCTCATATTGTAAAAATGATTCCAAAAGCAATCAAGGATCCCTTAAATCTTCTTAAACTAGTTCTTCATCATTTAGAGCATCCACTACTTCAAGTTTTTAGCACTCAATTAGGTCAAAGAGTATAGACTATTAAATTTCCTAGCATGCGGGGTTCCTAGATCCATATTTTAGAAATAGCAGAGTAACTCTAAGATTTGGAAAATCTCATTAAGTGACACAAAGTTGTAGTCATACATCTAAAACACACTACATCACACAAATATTGGTTTGGGTATTCATTTGCACAATTGTTAGTTTAATATTTTTGTGTCAAGATACATAAGGTAGCCCATAAGGGGGTGACTTAGATAAAACTCATACTTGCACAAGCCCATAGGAGAAGTACACGAGTCTTGATCCTACCCAATGGTACATATTCAAATATTTAGATTTCTCTTGAAAGGATAGACCATCAAATATAGTCCATCCTTGCCATATATGGATTACAACATTTTTATTTAATGCTTTGATAAAGGGTATTACATGTATGTAGGGTTTCCACATTGTTTGAGGTCATTATGACTTGTGGCAAGTTGTGCAAGCATGAGTGACATACAATGAGAGACATTTCGAATACGTGTACCGCATATAATGTTATAATGTCATTGTAATGAGGGTCCAACATAGTATAATGATTCCTGGAATATTTTTATAGGATTCCAATAGCTTAGTTCTAAGTTTATGTAGTAAGAACGAAGCATTCCAAATATTTGGTTAGACTCTTCCACTATTTACACATTGAAATCTTCATTTTTACTACCCATACACTAAGTTATTCATTTTATCATATCTACTTGGTATCTGGTTTATATTGTCTATTATTATTTGTAGTTTTAATCCAATGTTTTGATTTTGCATTATTAATTCTAAACTAAAAATCATAATAATCTTCTATAATGATCCATTTCATCCTTGATATTATTTTCACATATTGCATTTACATTCCATTGTATATTTTAGGGTTCAATAATATGTATAAATGAACTTTTGAATATTCTCTATTACTCTTACTTTAGGGGCCTTATGATTTCTCATTCATGATCCTAGTGTTTGGCTTGTTATTGTTGATTTCCTTTAGGTCCAATCATGGATTTTTCTAAGAATTATTTGTTATCTTCAAATGAGCATCATACTATTCAACATGAATGTTTTGATGTTGTCAAGGATATTTATGGCATTGCATTTATATTCAATTATACATCACTTTTCTATGTAGCATCCATTCTCAAATAAGCCTTATATTTTACCGATGGAAGAAAATACTTTAGTTATACTAAAATTTTATCACAAGACGTCACTAAAATGGGTTTTCTTTAGAATTTTTCTATTGTGTTCATTCATACATACATACATACATACATACATACATACATATAAAATTAAAATTTTTTTTTTTTTTTTTGAGGAAAAAATAACCCCATACATAGAGAAACAAGTTTTTCAAAGACAAAAACTAAAACAGAGCCATGGAGGTAGAGTCAAAACCACTTGACAACATGCCCCCACACAAACGGGCCAAACTACAAGAGTTTGCAAATTAAAACAAAGTTTTTGAAGTCCCAAAGGGATAGAGACAAGCAAGGTAAAGCAAAACAAAAAGAAAAGGGAAGAAACATGTACACAATTAGTTCTCCATAGCCCTACTACGAGATCTGGTACTCGGACCACCATCTCTCCTGCCAACCACCTTGATGATGACCCTTTTCAAATGGTTGACTTCCTCTTTCTCGATTAGGTCTCAACCTGCTCATCCTTCTGATCCTTGTTATGATTTGACTCAACAACCATACCTAAGATGTCACCAATATCTGACTCCTCATTGTCAAAAGAACTCAGCATCAACTTCATTTTGTTTTTTCCTCCTTAGTAGCGACTTGATTATGGAGAATAGAAATCCACTGCTCTTGCATAACATAATTGACTTGGATACCCCTAATGGTTTTTTTCTGGGTATCAATCCTTTGATGGAAATCTTTCAGCTCCTATATGAGGTTTTTGTTGACGGTGAGAATTGTCTTAGTAGTGGACTCAACCCTCATTAGTCTGGCCTCCCATTCAGCAAGTTCTTGGTCCCTTTTAGTGGAATTTTCATCCAAATTCCTGATCCCTTTTTTAAGATTACACAAGGCATCCACAATACCCTTATCAAGATCAATAACTTTCTGTTTCTTAATTTTGTTAAGGTGGGAAGCGAGGGTTTCTGATCAGAATCATGGTCATTGACAAGACAAGGGATGACCCTAGTGGAGGGGGATATCTATCTTCTCTTTCTTAAAATCCTCAATGGTCGAGAGAAGTGACTGATAGAGAAAATAAGCAAGACTCATAGTCTAGTCCCGATGAAAAAATTGAGGATAGACAAATGATGAGTAAAGATTTTTCAAAATTTTCCTTCGAGGGTCAGATACTTCATAATAACTAGGAAAACATCATCCCACCTATCTAGAAAACAGGTGTGAGCAATACCATCATCATAAGCTATGATTTTTCCCTAGGCTAAAAAAGGTAGCAATTTCATGTTTTTTCCTGGTTTTGTCTTTAAAAATTTTGAGGCCTTCAGTTTTTAACCCAATAATCTTAGCAATTGCATTCTCAGAAACATCAATTTGAACCCCATGAAAAAAACCACCATCCATCCAGGCTTCAAAAAAATCAATGACAAGGTAGGGTCATTACCTTTAAGCTGATGAATGAACTTGGTAAAACCACCTTTATGCAGCAATTTCCATAGACCCGTGTCATTTTTGAGGTGGAGAAAAGTAGAAGGCTCCATTCTCACCCTATCACCCCCCATGAAACCTATAGTATGTTCACCTTGGTAGAATCGAGAGATAAACTGGGTGAAATCCAGGAAAAAGAAAACAAATTTGACAAGGATAGTTTAGCAAAAAAGGGAAGTCCTTTTGAAATCTTCAAAGCATGCAATCTAGGGGTGTCATCATAACACTACCTCCTACATTGTGTGATAATTAGTGAGATTTTTTTAATTACCCTAAAGAGTATGTGTCCCAATGAATGTCTCCAAATCCACTATGACAGTACCTTTTTTAGCCAACACATTTGTCAGTTTATTCCCACTCGATAATTCTGTTAAATGACCACTTGATCAAATGAAGCAAGAATGGCACATGCCTCCATAGTAAAATTATTAAGCTTCTAGCCACATTTTCTACTATCCTTGAGGGCATTTATGACACACATCGAATCACCCTCAATAATCATATTTTTATCCCTAAATCACGAAAAAATATAACACCCCATAAAGCATAGCTCTGGCCTCAACAACGTTGTTTAATTGGTTGCTTGATGGGCCCGTATAGGCATCGATGCATTTTCTCGCTATGATCACAGCACAAGACCCCCTCCATTAGCCACTTTATCATTCACATGGGCCGAGCCGTCAAAGTTGAGCTTGTGTCTACCATCGACGGTTTAGTCCATTTGATATTATGGTTCAATTTTTCCTTAATGGTGGTGGTGGGTTCAACATCTAAGTTTCTAAGAATTTCCTTTTCCCACTCCGGGAAAACTCTGACCTGTTTGGATTTAAGGATCCTAGAGTTATCCTTAAGACAGCGTTTCATGTTATCAAACATTCTTCTCGGGTTGAGTGATTTGTTCTGAAAATCCTATTGTTGTGTTCAATCCAGATTCCCCACAAAACATGAGGCAGGGCTAGCTTCCACATTTTTTTAACCATGTCATTCTGAAAATTGAAGTTCTACTCGTCGGGTAAATGGCAACGTCTCTGGAATGACCCACTACACATTAAACATACCTAGGAACAAGGAAAAGACTTGAAAGAGAAGGAGACTCAGAAATAGGTGCCTAATGGATTCTTCATTGTCCTTACACAACCCACATCTATTTATAATGATCATTCCCCTCCATCTGAGTCTATCCATAGTAAGGACCTTACCTTTGATGAATTCTCAAAAATGTTGATCTTAGGGATAAGATGCTTATTCCAAACCTTTCTAAAAATGATATTTGATTCGAAATGATCAAAGTTAGTCAAATATCTAGATTTAACCTCATACTCCCCTATGTCTGTGAGTCTCTAGATTATCTCATCCTTGATGTTATCAGGCATAATATGAAGATCCCTAACTTTCCTATTTAACTCATGAAAATATTAAATATCCCCATGAAAGAAAGGAGGCGGAAGGATTAATGTGTTCATATTGAGAATGGGTTATGTCATAATATATGTAACATCTCGTTTTTTATTAGGTGGGTCTCTTTGTTTAAAATCTCACCAATTTTATTGCATTAAGAAATCTAAAATGTTAGCGAAAATCACAATGAAAAACTAGGTCAACCATAACAAAAATCCATGTATTAGTTTGAGCAATAAATTTCACATGAATACTCCCGATGAAAGCTTCTTCCCTAACCATAATAGTTGTTGTCCAAAATAAGCTCATGCTTAATTTTGGTCAACTAAAACCATTCCCCCTTTTAGTGCTTCAATCTAATTTTTTTACATATTTTAAGTACTTGAGGTTTCTAGAAAGCATTTTCATTAGATAAGAAATTTCTTCCCCTTTTCGAAAATATAAATAAGTCCTTATAACTCTTCATATTTTGCAAGTTACGGGCTTGAGGGGATTTTTTTGCAATTTTTCCAATTTCGGGCTTGGGGGTTTAGGGGGATTTTTTTGTAAATTTTCCAATTTCAAGCTTGGGGGCCTAGGGGAGTTTTTTGCAAAATTTCCAATTTTGGGCTTGGGGGTCTAGGGGTTTTTTTGCAAATTTTTCAATTTCGGGCTTGTGGGCGGGGATTTTTCTTGTAAATTTTCAAATTTTTGGCTTGGGGGCACAGGAGGATTTTTTTCACAAATTTTCCAATTTCGGCTTGAGGGCATGGGGATTTTTTTACAAATTTTGCTATTTCAGACTTGGGGTCTTGTGGTATATTTTTGTCAAAATTTACATTTTCATCATTTCTTGTATGGATTAATTCAAATTTTCAAATGCGCATAAATTTTGACTCAAGTACTCAAAATTCAACAAAGTTTATATCATTGGAAAAGTCTCGACATCCTCTACGCCATGAAATCCTGAAATTTTGATTTTTATAGGGTTAGGTGGGTGAAACATAAAGAAACATCTTCAGCTCCAGTCTATCAAAACCCGGTCCCATCAAATGTCGAAATGCCAGTAGACCCAAAGTAGCTGCGCCACACTCAAATGACCATAACGTTTGCATTTATTAATGAAAATGCACAAATGTAGTACCATTGGAATCATGTTTTTAATCCCGATGAAAAAAATTCAAGATATCCAAAATTTGATGAAGAATTGATGGATATGTTGTAGAAAATGTGCCCAGGTTCAAAATAGTGTTTTATTTGGTAGCTGAGATGCATTAATGAAGCATGGGCTGACATATCTCATTGCTGCAAGTTATGGGGCAATATGGGGAGCCTTTTGCATGCGAAAGAACATCATTCCACTCAATTTACTACCTTTTTCATGTGGTTGAATGATAAATTTTAGGATTTTCATTTTCCCTCTCTCTCTCTCTCTCTTCTCAAATTTCTATAAATTGGAGTGTTGGGCTCATTGTAAAGAGAGATAGTTTTTAACTAGAAAAACTCTGTCAAAATTGATTTTTTAAGACAATGTGTTATAGGCCCTTGTAGTGGACTCCTTGCATGGTTATTAAGGCCCGTATTTTATACAAGATTGAACTATGTATTTTTAAAATGCAAAACTAGATGCAAGTTTTGGATGTATCTTCCTTGCTTTGTTTGGTTTACATTCTTCTTGCTCCTTCAATCTCATTACATACATACTATTTATATTCTATGATGTTGTAAGGATTCATTAATACTGTGCATGTATGAACTATGATCGTGAATATATTTTCCAGTTGTGGATTTGTTATCACCCCTTCTAGTATGTATTTTGCTTTTATTTTTCATACATTGGAAAACTATCTTTATTCCCTCCTTTTCGGTGTATCATTGCTTTAGTGTAGGATTTATTTTAATGAAATCTCCCTCCTGGTCCCTTGAAAATTTATATTAGGATTAGATAGTTTTCCGCTTTAAAGTAGATTGTGGTAGGTAGTTTAGGAGTAGGAACCATCCTTCTATGGAGGATCATCTCAAGCCTGCAAGTCCCACACATGAGATGATTCCATGTTATGCAATCACACATTGAGCTCAAGCACACACACTTGTGCAAACCAAAGGGTGTTGTGATTCAGAGATAATAGTTCTAGTATGCCCGGTGGGATAAGAGGTGTTCATTTTAATTATAGCAAGATTAATGTGCACTTGTTGTAAGACTTCAAGTTTTGAGAAGCTTTGAATTGCACATCTGGCGACTCCAAAAGAGGTAAAACCCACTAGTTTTAATAGTCCAAGCTTGGTAGATTCATGAGAAGAATCCAAATAGGGTCAACAACTAGAGAAGAGGGACTATTTATCTATTTGCACATGTCCCCAAATAAAGCAAGAAGAGGAAGAAGATCTCAAATGTCTCCATCTCCACCGAATAGAACCTTATCAACGCCTCCACGGAAGGCCTTTCATTCAATAAACTAGAGTTCTCTGACTAATCAGGATGGCACAACCTAATCCTTATGTCAATTTCACTGGCAGTAGCCCACTTTCTTTCAATTCAAAAATACGGTCCGGTTGTAGCATTGAAGAACATTTCATATTTCACTGGAGAGAACAAGACAACTCCAATTGACCACATCCAAGACATTGCAAATGTATGTGAAATCCAAAAATTATTGAAATGGACATCTTGTTAAATTTTTGAAATCTTCATTCAAGGGAAAAGATTTGTAATGGTTTAGAAGCCTAACATAAAGTAGGGTCTATCGGAATTGGGACCATTTGTGCACATCTCTTCACGATCAATTTTGAGAAAAGGACAATAATTTGTCTTTGTTGGAACAATTGACAACTATTAAGAAGGGTCCTAATGAATAATTGATAGATTTCAACTTCAGATTTCGAGAGGACATGTGAGACCAACAAGCGAAGGTGATTTCATTTACTTTCTTAAATCTTTAAATTATGATATTGTTGTTGACAATTTTTACACTTGTGTAAAAATGGGCAACTCAAAACTTCGTTACGATGGATAGCATTGGTGAAGTATACCTAAGCTTTGGGAGATTATATTAGATTATGTTGTTACTATCTGATTTGTTTAAAAGATTACATGAAATTTGCAGCTATGTGTGCTGTTACAAAATGTAACAGATCACATAGTCTACAATTTCATGACCATCCTTAGCAAAAGAACACAAGCCCCAAAGGACAGTTATGTTGTCTTGATGAGAACATCCAATTGTAGAGTAGGTGAAGTGTAAAGTTTTGGAACAACAAACATAAGTGCAGATCACACAAAAACTAGAGTTCATTACTTAATGTTACAAGTTCTATTCAATGTTCTTTCCTTCATGATTAAGACATTCAATTATGTTATTGAGTTGTTTAGTTCATTATACAATCCATACAGAAAGTAGAAATGTAGAAAGAGATATACAACTCATTTATAGAATTCAATGCTTTATTCACAAGGAGAGTCAAATGTTTCCCACACAAGCCGTGGGATGTAACTGAAAAGTAAAGTACAACTATTGAAAAGAAAGATACACATGCATGAAAGAGAAAGCAAAGGAGTATGAGGGTGAACCCATCATTGCCTTGTATATTCTTTATGTGTAGAGCATCTCCTTGCCAACTCCTTCATCCTCAAGTCATGGTACCTGAAAATAAAAACAAGTCAACCATCAGTTATGAGCTCAGGGATCAAACCATATTCCTACACTATCCTACTTCGTGCATATGAATCTTCCCCTAAGCAGGAGATGTATTCTACTTGAAGGACAAATTGCATGCATGCTTTAATCACTCAGAAAGAAGAAAGTAAAAGAAAGAAGAAAACATGGACATAAGAGAGGCCAAAAAGCCTAAATATTTCCTAACTGTTTCCCTAAGTGTGCAAGTATAGGATCCAAACCAAATAGAAATAAATAAGTCATAAGTACATGCTAGGAAGAAGGAAAAGTGCAACTCGATGTTTAGAAAACTTTACGTAAATGAAGAGGTTAGAGCTCAGAAAAGAGAATGGAAGATAGAAATACATTTTCAGTTTGCAAAGAAGAGGGAGAATCAGATTTCAACAAGCTGAAGCTAAAAGCAAAAAGGATTACATCTGAAATAGGATGAGAGAGAAGATTCTGGGAAAATTTTGACAGGCTTCACCATGTAAAATGGACATTTATAACTTTTCATCATACTATTTCAATTACTACATTCTTTAAAAGAACTATGCAAATCAAATAAGTGATACAGAAATCAGAAAAGCATTACATGATCAAGAGAAACAACTATCATGTTTTCAGTTTCTCAATTGCTATATCAGTTCAGCATGAAAAGTGTTACTTTCTGTATCCTAGATCAGAATACATAACTACTATTTCTGGAAATGCATTAAAGAAAAGATTATGAAAAAAATTGCTAGGGCTTCGCCTTATAAAATCAACATTTCAGATTTTTCAGCATACATATCAGAGTTGTAATGAAAGGAAATATAGTATATAATGCAGAAAATAATTCTTTATAACTTAAACAACTGAAGGGAATTGAAATTCCAAGATAATCTTACAAATTTCAGCTTTTCTAAGTTGCAGTTTTCAAAATAAAGCTAGATATGAGAGCACAAAATTACTACAATGACAATGAAGTTCATTCATTCAAAGTAGGTAGTACTCATCTATGACATGAGCGAAGCTATTACAGGTGAACAGAAAGAGCTATCTCATGATTCCATTAAAAGTGAGAAGTAATTCAAGTAACATCTACAGGTTATAAAGGGTTTCAGAAAGAGATAATAACCAAGACTTTGGTAGCATTAATACATAGTTATTAAGGGATAGTCACAGACGATTACAAATTTGTCTCTTTCCTCCTGTAACCAAATCGCATCCTATATATATTTGGCTTTATTATTTCACACGCATTGAATAAACATTGTCTCCTTCCATCATTGGTGTCAGAGCATGTTTTCTCTCTTCTCTCTTCGGCGTGTGTGGAAGATCATTGATATTTTTTTGGCCTGACAAAGCTATTTGGCATGTAGCATTTCCAGTGCATAGCAAAGAAAGCAAGCATTTCTTGATCAGAGCTTTAAGCAACTCGTGGCCTGACGTGTGACAGTATTGAACTGATCGTTAGACCAATCTCCATCCACCTGTGAGTCAAAGATTCTATTTTCTCGGTGTGTAGAGTTTAAAAATTATGTGAAAATTTGGAGGAAGCGGCCTGTGGAGACTGTAATTCCTTGAGTGGCAATTCACACCTATTTGGGAAGAGTTCCTACAATTTTTCAATTTAGCGTGAGGAGACTAAAGTAACACATGCGTTGGAATTCTTGAGACTTGCTTTAGCGGGTAGAAATCCCCTCAGATCCTTTGAAGACGTGATTGTGCATAGAAACTATAGCTACCAGTTTTATTTTCTTGTTCAATCGTGAAATCCATCTTCAATGACATGATATATACATGTCTGAGAGGAACACTAGAGCAGTATTCTGACATTGGCGTGTGCATAAGAAATATATGCTAAATCAAGTGACCTGCATGGAGGCGTGTGGTGAAATTGTTTGAATTTTTACTTTTTCTAAAAGTTCAGCCTTGCCTTTGCATTTGAAACAGTGGTATAGACCTGTTGTTGTTGGAAAGGATAAGCGAGCAACATTTGCATCAACCAACCTTTCATTAGAGCCGATATTTTTGTCTGGACGTGGCCATTATTTAAGCCAACACCAGTAAAGCCTGCAAATTGCAAAACCATGTGTGCGCGTATGTTGCAAATTTCGAGATGCAGAAAGCACCGCGAGAAATGCACCAAATATTTAGGAATTGAGCGACAATGAAGACACCACTGTAATAATCTTTTCTTTGTTCAATAAGCTCCATAATACTGGGAATATTCTCTTTGATGAGAATGTGTGCCAAGGACTATTAGAGTATTTTTGGTTCGATGTTTGATGTCAAGCACGGTGGATTCATGTAGAACTTGAATGTGGCTATGATGTAGATGATGAACGTGAAGTAGAACACCCATAGGAGCATCTGTGTCTCACTACACGAGCTTATAGAGCCCATCTTCATGATAGGTTCCTTTAGTAAGCATTGTAACCATTTTTGAAAAATAAATAAAATACAATTTTGAGTTTTTGAAAATGTCTTCTCTAAAAATATTGCTATCCGATGCCCAACTCTTGAAAGGGCCAAATTTTTCCACATGGAAAACCAAGATGTGGATGATTCTTCAATTTGAAGATCTTTGGGGGATCGTTTCTGGCAAAGACGCCCCTCCCACAGACGTTGATCTGTTGGCTAAGTATGAAAAGGCCGATGTAAAAGCATTAATGCTTATCACCCTGAGCCTTTCTGATGAGGTTCAACCTTACATTCAGGAAGCAACCACTTCCTCTCAGGCATGGACCGCATTGTGTACCATCTATGAAGCCAAGAATCTGACGATGAAGTTACATCTTCAGACTAAGCTTCACACGATGAGTATGCATGATGGTGAATCAGTAGAAGCCTTCTTGTGGCGTGTGGCTGAGTTACGTGTAGAACTCTCTGCTCTCGATGAACCGGTGGACAACAATTTGCTAGTCCCACTCACCTTACGAGCTCTTCCTTCCCGAGTTTCAGACACTGATCACCACGTTGACCATCACTCAACAAGAGGTGAGTTTTGCCACACTGGTGAATTATCTCCAGCAAGAAGAAGCCATTCAAAATGTTCAAGAAGCCTTCGAAGACAAGGCTCTCATCACGAGGCAAAATCATAAGCCTCGGAAAGGGTAGTCAGCCCCCCAAAATCAGAAGCAACATCCACAACAACAACCTTCTCAGTGGCCACCACGGCCACCCCAGAAGTAGTAGAACAATAAGGCAGATTGATGGTGCCACATTTGCTCCATGGATACACACACGACTGCGAACTGTTATTACAATGGTCACAAGTATGGAAAATTTGGTGAAGAGAGCACTTCTAGCCAAGGATATTCCAAGAAATCTTGATGGCATGCTCATAATCAAAGGCAGAAGGGTCATATTGCTACTCAGCAGGATGCCACCTCTGATGAAGAGGTTCCAGAAACAACTCATCTAGACATTGTCCTAGTCTCACAGACTTTGCAACCATAAAAAGTGTTTGATTGATTGATTCAGGTGCCAACAAACACATGAGTGGCAATAAGAAGTTGCTCCATACCCTAAGTGACTAGCCCACTAGAGATTGGATCACCATCGCAAATAATCAGGAGTATGTCAGGGAATGGTGATGTCATCATTCCTCTTGAGACACAAAGATGTACACTCATGAAGGTGCTATATGTTCCAGGTTTGACCTCAAATCTCTTTTCTGTGAGTCAACTTCTTAATCTTCGGATGCAAGATGAATTCTTTGTGGAGAAAGGAGTCAAGTCCTGCATCATTTCCTAGGGAGACTCAGTAATTTCTCGAGCATTTATGAAAGGCCATCTATTTACACTTGATGCGGTCACTTCATCTAACATTGCTTTCTCTACTTCAATAACAGAGTCTACTTCACTATGGCACTTTTTATATGGTCATATTTTCTTAGGGGCTCTACATCATCTCAAAGTGCTAAGGAAATGGTAAGAGGGATTCCTCCACTCTCCCATTCCTTACCTGTTTGCTTGGGATGTCTTATGGGAAAACAACACCGAGGTCCATTCAAATAGAGCTCTTATCATTCTATGGAGCATCGTCAGGTTGTACACACCGATCTGTGTAGACACGCCGGCTAGCTTCCAAGGTTTTGAGTACTTTCAGCTCATCATTGATGATTACTCACAGAAAATGTGGGTATATTTCCTCTAGAAGAAGAGCGAGGCATTTGCCAATTTCCAAACCTTTCACCATCAAGCCACTAGGCAATTTGGGAAGCCTCTCCTTCTCCTCCAGTTAGATCGAGGGGGAATTTGTATCGAATAAATTCTTAGCATACACAAGCAGCATGGCATTCAAAGAGCAACATCATCGCACCCTACATTCCCCAAAAAATGGGATTTCTAAATGACACAATAGGACTGTCATGGAGATGGCTTGTTGTATGCTCTCTACCACCAAGTTGGAGGATCAGTTTTGGGTAGAAGCAGTCCAGACAGTAGTGTATCTACTCAACCAAGCATCCATGAAGATCTTACGAGAACAAGACACTTTGGAAGAGGTATGGGTGGTCGTAAACCTTCTATTCATCGTTTGAGAGTTTTTGGTTACTTTGCATATATGCATGTTCTAGATGAGAAAAGGAAGAAGATCGATCCAAAGACAAAGTGTCATGTCTTTTCTTAGGGTATAGTCCTACCTCAAAGGCATATCATCTCATGGATCTTGAGATGAAGAAGATCTATGAGAGTCGAGATGTGGTGTGTGATGAGTCATCCTTTGACTCCCTACCACACAATGGAGATCTAGTACCGACCTCGTCACATAGATTGCTCACACATCCAGATGATGGGCAAGATGATTCTTCTTAGAGAGAAGAAGAGTTGAGTGGAGACTTGTTCATTGATCTAGGCACACTGGAAAACACATCTTCACATCAGCAGCAACAGCACCAATGTCCAAAATGGGTCCAAAATACTATTGGGGATGCACACCTGAACTCATTTCCTGATACTTCTATAGGAGTCAAAACATGAACTCAAGCCAGATATGAGGTAAATTTTACACTCATGAGTTCGATTATTGATAAGATGAACACCGATACTTTTCGTGAGGCATTAGACCAACCACAGTGGAAATAGGCTATGGATGTTGAATATGATTCCCTAATTCAGAATCAGACGTGGGAACTTTTCGATCTACCTCCAGGTAAGAAATCCATTAGCTACAAATAGATTTTCAAAACAAAATATAAGAAATATGGTTCAATCGACAAACACAAAGCACGACTTGTTGCAAAGGGTTATGCTTAGTAAGAAGGAATTGACTATGAAGAGATCTTTGCACCCACCTTGTGAAGATGAAAACCATCGAGTTGTTTTGCACCTTTGGTAGCACAAAATGGATGGAATCTTTAAGAGATGGATGTCAAGATTTCTTTTACGAATGGTGATCTCAAAGAAGAAGTATACATGGCCAAACCTAAAGGGTTTGTAGATGAGCATCAACCACACAAGGTATGTCATCGATAAAGTCTCTTTATGGACTCAAACAAGCACCTAGGGCATGGTATATAAAAATTGATGACCACCTATTACAACATGGATTCACTCGTAGCCCCTCGGATAAAAATTTGTATATCAAGAAGTTAGGAACAAAGATTTTCATTCTTGTTCATGCGTAGATGATCTTGTGATCATAGGAAGTTCGACAATCTTGTGGATGATGTAAAGAATGATCCGAGGAAATCCTTTGACATGACCAATTTGGGGCTACTTCACTCACTTGTTTTGGCTTAGAGATAAGGTAGAAGAAGAATCATATCTTCGTCTCCCAAATGAAATATGCAAGATACACTCCGGAGAAGTATGGTATGTCGGATTGTAAACATATGTCCACCCCTATGAAAAAGGTTTGAAATTATCTAGGTTCTAGGATTCCCTGTAGGTAGATGGCACTCGGTATAGGAAGCTTGTGGGGAGTCTCATTTACTTGACTTATACCAGACCAAAATTATGCTTTGCAGTGAGCTATCTCACTAGATTTATGCAGGAGCCGAAGAAATGTCATTAGATATGATAAAGCATGTGTTGAGATATGTCCAAGGTACAGTTGACTTTAGTTTGGAGTATCGAGAAGAACACTTAGTTCTTCTTACGAGGATATCTGAGACTTGGATTATGCAGGATCCGTTGATGACAGGAAATCCATTTCAAGGTATGTTTTTCATCTAAGATTTGGACCTATCTCATGGGTTAACAAGAAGCAAACTATTGTTTCTCTCTCATCCACTGAGGCTGAATACTACGCCGCACGAGGAGCTGTGTGTGAAGTGATTTGGTTACGTCACATTCTTGCAGATATAGGGATTCCTAAAGAGAAACCTCCCATCATTCATTGTGACAATCAAGGTGTGTTGAATCTTGTGAAGAATCCTATTTTTCATGAACGAACAAAGCATATTGAGGTTGAATGTCACTACATTCGTGAACAGGTCTTGAACCACCAAATTCAGCTCCAGTACTGCCCTACTGATTTTTAGGTTACAGATATTCTCACCAAGCCTCTCAACAAGGTGAAGTTTGATTTGTTTAGGGGGTACATATGTAGAAACAATGTATTAAGGGGGAATGTTAGCATTAATACATAGGCTGTTAAGGGATAGTTATAGACGATTACAAATTGTCTCCTTCCTCCCGTAGCTAAATCACAGTCTATATATATTTGGCTTTACTCTATTGTTTCACACAGATTGAATAAACATTGTCTCCTTCCATCAGATTGAAGGTATAACTATCTTTTCAGAACAGGTCTATATCTATCCAGAAGAGAAATTTTCTAGAAATAATGAAATGGAAGATGATTCAGTTTTCTTAAAGAGTATTACAAATAGAATGCAGAGCTGAGTACAGAAGTTATTTTCTGTTTCCAAAATTATTAGTGGATTACAACTATTATTTCGAAGTGGAAATTTCCAAATAACAAGAAACTAGTTGCATTCAAGCACTCATCTCAGTAGGAATTTTAGTTTTCAAGTGATCTCAGATCCAAAGAGTCACAACAACTATGCAATTAAAGGAATTTTATAGATACAAAGTTAGATACAAGGCTCAAAACATCTACAAAGTGTGTCAAAGTGTAGCAGAGAAGCATCAAATTACAGAAAGTAAAGTGTCTAAGCATCCTAAAACCTTCAGGTATTAGAATGAACAAGAAAAGTAGGAATCAAAGTTTTCATAAGCTATTATGAAATATGTAGGATTTGAGCTCAAGGATTCTTGATAGAACAGAAGTAAAAGCACTCAGGAAAAGCCACTAAATGTGGAGATTCAGGGATCGAATTTCAATGCCAAATACAGTCTTAACTTACATTGAAACATAATACAACAAATGCCTACACTCCTACCTTGCTTATGGCCATCATCAACTACTTCAAGGTTTGAATGTTCAGGACAAGCCTTCATTTTGTCAAAACACGAAGTGTATTTTGGCTCTAAAATATGCACAGGAAGCAAGAAATAGATCGAATAAAATGATAGAAAGCTCAGATCACAAAAATAGAATGCACGAAGAGTTTAAGCCCAGATGGAAATAATAAAGACTCAGATCTATTTTCATTTCAAGAAAAGCAAAGTCAATATGTGAATACCCTCATCAAAATCAGAGCAGAATGGAACAGAGTGTGAAATGATTCAAAATCAGACAAGAAATACAGATCCTAGTTTTCATCGCAGGCCCATTAATGGGTATCAAAGGAAAAATCAGAATAAGGAACAAGTACTTACTGTTCAAATTAAATCTGAGCAACCCTCAAATGGTCATCAAGTTCAAGAAAGGAAGCTAGAAGAGCCGAGCTCACAAAGCTCAATGATGGCGGCCACAAGGTCTCACAGAGAGCTTGATAGAAGCGAAGAAGACAGAAAATATTTTGCATAAAAGCCGAGCTCGAAATCTCATTCAGAACCATTACATGACCAACATTACAGAGCTCGAAGTGATTAACCATGGTGTCAAAAATATAAATTCCAAGGCTTCGCCCATATTCTAAAAAGTGAAATGAAGTGATCAACATGTTCAAGATTTACTTCTACAGCTAGCTCGGGAGTGGAGTCAACAAACCCTAACCGCGATCAGAGATCAACGACCAACCTTCATCCAAGTACGAAGATCAAACGACCGATGATCGATCAACAATACCAAAGCAACTAACCCCAGTTAACATCACCGACCACAATCAATGCAGATCAAACGTGACTAACCATAGGTCATAGATCAACGACCACTATAAAAAGGACAGAGATCAATGAACGTGATCAAAAACAAGTTCCAATACCTAACCGTGGTTAGGTCAACTTTAAAAAAGAGCCACCGACAATACTCCCAAGGGTTGAGTCACCGTGGAGAAGGGGCCAGCCCATGTGTCAATATGAAAATCATTGCATTGAATTCCAAAGTCTGTAACTATAGTGTATACAATCAAATAACCAAAAGGGACCGATCAACATTATATTGCCAATGATCACCAAAATGGTGAAACTTTAAAATATAAACCATGCAATGTATCAAATAAATCAAGTGCCGACAACTATGCATGGTAGTGAACAATGCAAAGGTGGCAGGTCTCATAGTGATGTGCCAAGTCCACAAGGGTGGCCAAACCAAGTGAGTTAAGGGTGGTCCCCACAAGGAGGTTGGAGTGGAGTTGCAAAGTGTCACTCATGTGACCACTCAAGAAAAGATGTAAATATCAAAACATGTGCACATAGCAGGTGGTCCCCATAGGAGTAATTATTTTTGCAAATATTGCTAAGTGTTGTAATTATTTGCTCACAGGTAGAGAGTTGTATTTTTTGCATGCTTCACAAGAAGACAGAACAGAGAAGAAGATGAATTTGCATGCTCAAAGGAGGGAGACTTTCCTAGCAAGCAATTTTATTATTAGCAAATTATTCACCCATTCTTTTCTTAAAAATAGAATAGTCAACTTCAGTTTGACTGCATTGTAAACAAGGCTATTAATGCCTATTTTTAATTGCATGCTCTAGTTTGTATTATTTTATCCCTTTATTTATTATTAAATAAAGGATAAAATTAGGATGCATGGGCGAGTACAACCTTAGTCTATTTTTAGGAAGGGTGGGAAAATTTATTTTTCTATATATTGTGTGCCTTTGCAAAGCACGGGGATTCTTCTTGGAGGAATTTTGGATATATGAGTATTGAAGCAAATTTTTCTAGTTTTTCCCTTTGAGTGTGAAGTATTTTCGGCTTTCCCAATTATTTTACTGATCTTGTGTATGTTACATTAATCTTGTGAATGTAAATTCCCTGATCAACCACCTTAACCTTCTGTAAATTTTTGTCCTTTCTACTTAATTTCTAATATTCATATTAACTTATTAGTACTATTGTGAGATTCCCTCGGTGCGATCAAGTGTTTTTCCCTTAGATATTCTATAGAAAAACTATTGGTTCATGCATTAATAATCCTTCCCAAATCAGTTGTGCATATACTCAATCAAATCCCTCATACAAATTTGGTGTATCACCTTAGTTTTAATCATTTTTACAGTCATCCTTTACTCTCAAACTCCCAGAAAGTAGTTTAGGATACACCAATAAGGAACCGACCTTGATACCAGAGACTCATCTCAAAATAGGTATACCCATAGACCTGAGGTGTTTCCATTATATCTACGAAAGAGAGAGATCATTTGTACAAGCTTAGAAAACTTGCAACCATCTCTCTACAGGGTGCACTTTCGATAGATAACAATTGCTATGATGATTCAATCCATGGGAGGTATAACTTTACTGTGGCCTCTAACATTGCTATTAGAGCTGAAAATTACTTGATCAAGCTAGTAAACTTGCACCTAGGCCACCTACACCTCTATACCCAATTAGGATCCAAGTACTAGTCAAACACCCCACATTATCTCCCATTCCTACTCCAAGAAATCAAAATTTAATTGAAGCTTCTACTTCATCTTCTAGTACCTCAAATGAGCTCCAAGAAGTCATGAAGCAAATGTAAAATATTGGTAATGATTTAGTGACACTTGGATGCATCAAGATCAAAATTTTAAACCTCCATGTCAAAGCATCAAACTCAACCCAATAGAATTACATATCATCCTAAAAGACCACCCTTCCATGTTGCAAATCAGAACCAAGTCAGGCCTCCTGCTAATAGACTATTCGAGCCTTACAATCCTAATGCTACATCCACATCTAGAGCTTTGGTACTAGTGAAAAATAACATGGCTCAAGAAAATGACTGGTGTTTCCCACGTAATCAACCTCATAATCAGTCAATGTGTTTTAATGGTGCTTTGAATCAAGCCCTTATGGTGACAACAACGGAAGTGCGGCAAGAAGAGATAGGCCAAGAAGGAAATCAATATCACGGAGCAACTCAACAAGATGCACCTCCAAATGAGACCACACTTGTCAATTGGTAGGTTGAATATTTTTGTGGTATAAACCAAACACCTTCTCAAAGCATAGTAGCCAATACACTATCCAAGAAAAGGAACATTCGAGAGGAACAATTATCAAATTTAATTGATCCACAACCCTCCATCATTCCATAAGTTGTTAGAAATCAAAGTGCAGCTCCTAATGTGCACGGTCAGCCCAAACCACCTTCTAGATCAGCTCAAGTGCCCATTGTAATAACCCATGTGCAAGAAGAATGTACAAGGAAAGGGAAATGTAGAGATAGCTCATCTCCATTGAACATTCATTGAGAAGATGAATAAAATGAATGTAAACATCTCAATGTGGGAATAATTAGCTATCCCGGGATAAAGAGACCTATTGCAAGCTTTATCGCAATTTGGTCAAACATAAAATTAGCCACTTAATCAAAAAGAAAATGTGCTTACTAATGCAGATCATTAAAGATAAAATTAAGGAAGCCACCAAGGTAAGAATTTGAAGCCACCAACATTCTATATCTCATTGATCATAAGAGATAAGTTTGTACATAATTGTATGATTTATTCGGGAGCAAGTAGCTCGGTTATGCCAAAGCAGATAACTAATCAATTGGGCCTTCAATACAAAGTCATCTCTAAAGGTGTGGTGTAACTAGATAGGACACCAATAACAAAAGTTGCAGTAATCAAATATTTGAGCCTCACATTACATGCATGTCCCAATGTGACCATTTTCAAGATGTGTCAGTCATAGACCTACCACCACTCTTTTCATTGTTTTTGTCAAGAGACTTCATAGAAAAAATTAGAGGCTATTTGTCTACTAATTGGTCACACATGTTATTAAGAACAAGGTATGGAGCTAAGGCTACAATCAGATCTGATCCCATTGTAAACTTTCACATAGAGCCTCACACATCGAGTCCAATCAATGTGAATTGTTCAAATTTTGATCAAGAGGATCTTCCAAGCACCTATGAGGTAGATACTAAGGTTAGATGCATCCCAGACCGACTCTTGATGAGTGGGAAAACAAGAGACATGATTTTGACCCTTACAAAGAAATGGAAGAATATGAGTTAGGAGTCTATTGTTTACATTAAGAGAATCATCCTCTCCTTAGCATCACCAAGCCAAACCACAAGGATTATAATGAGGTATGGCAGTTATTCTTTGATGGATCAAGGAGTAGACAAGGTGCAAGAGGAGGAGCTATGCTTATTTCACCTCAAGGTACAAAATATTATTTAGGTTTCTATTTTAATTTTTCTTGCTTAAACCACACAACCAAGTATGAAGCCTTAATTCATAGATTGCACTAGGAAAGAAAGAGAGGTATTAAGAATTTGCAAGTATTTGGTAGTGAGCTAATCATGAACCAAGTCAGAGGAAAAATTTTTGTGAAGGATGATCATTGAAGAACTACAAGAATCAAGTATGGGATCGTATTGACGATTTTGAAGCTTTTGGTATCAATTCCATCCAAAGCAATAAGAATGAGGTAGAAAATATACTAGAAGCAATTGGGGCTACATTTGATGTTGTAGAAAGTATCAAGAGTGAAAAATCTCAGCCCCATATTAAAATGGTTGTGAGGGAAGTTGTCCTAGATAACAACACAAGTTGGAAAGTCTTTGAGAATGATCAACAAATTGTGAACTTTTACAAGAAGAAGCTGATTTCTCTACCAGAAACCAAGACAAATTGGAGCAGCTGTATGGTGACCAAGTGGTGCAGCTGAGGACCAACAAATTACCAAAAGGTCTTGTAACTTTTGAGTCAATCTTCAACCCAAATGATCAATTTGAAAGGAGAAGGAAAACATCTAGGTAAAGGGTGAAGATTCAAAGCCCATTTCATGAGCGAAGGTAAGACATTGTAAAATTTCAGTACCCCACAAGAGAAATATCAATTTGTTCAACTTTGTCAAGAATTCCCATATGTTTTTGCATGGACTTATAAGGATTTAAGAGGTTTCAACCCAAGATTGGATGAGCATACAATTGAATTATATTGTGAATCTAATTCTATCTAAAAAAATCAAAGACCAGTGAATCCTCACATTGAACCTCTCACGAGGAAGGAGTTGAAAAAGATGATTGAGGCTAGCATCATATTCCCTATCAAATATTCAAGTTGGGTTGCAAACTTGGTGCCGGTGAGGAAAATAAATGGAGAAATTCAAATTTTGTGTAGATTTCCGTGATCTAAATAGAGCATCACTCAAGCATCACTACCCACTTCCGTCAATGGAATAAATCTTACAGGTTGTAGCTAGTTCTAAAAGGTTTTCATTATTAGATGGCTACTCAGGCTATAATCAGATAATGGTGAAAGAAGAAGATCAGTTCAAGACAACCTTAACTATGAAATGGGGTACATATGCTTATAATAATATGCCATTTGGACTATCAAATGTCGGGAAACATTTCAGCGAGCCATGGATATGGCATTCAAAGGCTTAATAAAAAAGATAGGGCTTCTCAAAGAATGCAGCAGACCACCTCTTTCACCTCAAGAAATTATTTCAAAGATGTAGAAGATTTGGAGTTTCATTGAATCCAAAGAAGTGTGTATTCTTTGAACACGAGGGAAACTTTTTGGGCCATATTGTCTCAAGAGAAGGGTTAACAATTGATCCTGAAAGATTTGAATCCATCCAAATGCTTCCATTGCCACATCACAAGAAATATCTCCAAATCTTCTTGCCACTCTTGTGAAGCCTTTAAAAATGATGTTGAAGAAGAGTCTTAAATTTAAATGGAAAACAGAAAGAAAAGAAAGTTTTGAGGCTATCAAGCATGCAATATCACAAGTTCCAACTCTTATCAACCCACACTTCTCAAAGGACTTCATGATGTATGCTTTTGGAGGATCAGACACAATCTCAGCTATCTTGGTATAACTAAATAAAGAAGGATCATAACAACCCATAGCATTCTTCAATTAGAGCCTGGAAGATTACGAAGTAAGGTATTCTTTTATTGAAAAGCATGTCCTTGTTGTCATTAGGAGTTTGAAGAAGTTTAGACACATGGTATCGAGCAACAAGATTCATATGGTAGTGTCTCATGTTCGTGTCAACAAATTTCTCCTAAACAAGTACTTGAATGAGAAGAGAGCAGGTTGGATCACACGTGTAATGGATTATGATATTGAAATCAAGGTGACCAATTTCGTTCGTTGTAAAGGTTTTTGTGAGAAGCTCACTTCCAAACAACCTAATGAATCAAAAGGAGAAGAAGAGGTTGTCTTACTACTGTAGAACAATAAATAACAACCATCTAATGATGCACCCATTCCATGTTGGACTCAAGACTTAGTGTATTATCTCAAAACAGATTTTTACCCTCCAGAAATGAGCAAAGCAAAGAGGAGATACTTCAGATTGCAATCCATCCCACATGTTCTTATTGATGGTGTCTTCTTCAAGAAAGACATCAATAGTGTTATGTTGAGATGTATTGAAACATGTCAAGTTTGGAATATATTACATGAGTTCCATGACAAAGAAGTAGGAGGCCACTATGCTCCTCGAGTAACATCTCTGAAAATCATGAAGGCTGGTTACTATTGGCCTACAGTTTTTAGTGATTGCTACACATGGATTGAGAAATGCAAGAAGCGTGCATTCTTCATAGGGAAAGAAAGGTTAGAAGCCCTACCTCTTCATCCAATTTTAGTAGATCATCCATTCATGCAATGGGGATTAGACTTCATTAGAGTGATCAACCAAAATTCAAGTCAAGGCCACAAGTGGATACTTACGGAAACAAACTATTTCACCAAGTGGACTAAAGTAGTGGCACTTAAGGAGGAGAATGAATCTAATATCTTAGATTTCTATGAAGAGATAGTCACTAGGTTTGGATTCCTTATCACTACCATATCAGATAATGCATTGGCATTTCTTGGTACAAAGATCACGCAGGATTTCAAGAATGTTGTATACCTCAACACTTCATCAAACTATTGTCATCAAGGTAATGGCCAAGCAGAGTCCACAAACAAAAACTTACTAAGAATCATCAGAAGGAATCTTGATGAGAATAAGATAAATTCACACACAAAGCTCAAATCATTTCTATGGGCTAATAGGATCACACCCAATAGGTATAAAGGAAACTCTCCATTCAAACTTGTATACAGAAAAGAAGCAGTTCTACCTATATCACTTGAGTTTCTGACATTGGAACTCATGAAATAGTTGGAACTAGTTGAATTTGGACCCATGAAAATCTGGTATGCAAAACTAATGGAACTATAAGAAGTAAGAGAACATGCAATGTAGAATATGGAGAAGGATCAAACATTGATAAAAAGAGCTTTGTCAAGAAAGCTAAGGCCATAACATTCTAAGTTCGATTCCATATGGAGTGGCCCATACATGATCACTGAATGCAAAGGTAGAAATTCCTTTTGGATGAATAAATTTGATGGTGAATAATTACATATTCTAGTCAATGTGATCTATCTCAAACAGTCCTACTAAAAGGAGAATTTCTCACCTTTGTACATATTAGTCTAGGATTTCCAATTTCTCCAAGTGCTTGTGCACATTGTTTCTGTTATTAGAATTGGTTTCATTTCCCTAAGTGTTGGTGCACATTCTCTATTTCTTTTGGTGTATGCTTGTAAACAGTTTATCTCACTCCTATAAGACACTTGCAGCCACAAGAGAATAAAATCAACAGAATATCCATATCAGAGTAGGTTTGGATGTTTTCATTACACTCCAACAGATCAGATTTACGAAGATCAATGAGAGAAAAGCTTTCAAGTTTCAGGAAATTTTTACTATCACAAACCTTGACTTTAGGGTCTTCTTACAAAGGATGAGAGTGCAAGGAGTGGAAGGCAATCCCATATCATATATAAGACTACCAAAAGACTCCGTTCCTAATAGATTGCTACAGAAGCTAGCCATATTTCATCCGATAGGTGATAACCCCATTGAGTAGCCAAATTGTTGTCCAAAATAAGCTCATGTTTAATTTTTGTCAACTAACACTAATTTCCCCCTTTTAGTGCTTCAATCTGATTTTTTTACATATTTTAAGTACCTAAGGTTTCCCAAAAGCATCTTCATCAAATTGGAAATTTCTTCCCCTTTCGAAAATATAAAGAAGTCCTTCTAATTCTTTAGATTTTGCAAAGTTACAGTTCTGGGGATTTTTTTACAAATTTTCCAATTTAGGACTTGGGGGTCTAGGGGATTTTTGTAAATTTTCGATTTCGGGCTTGGGGGTCTTGGGGGGCTTTTTTGGAAATTTTCCAATTTTAGGCTTATGGGCCTTAGGGGTTTTTTTGTAAATTTTCCAATTTCGGGCTTGGTGGTTTGGGGGATTTTTTTGGCAAATTTTCCAATTTCGGGCTTGGGGGCCTGGGGATTTTTTTGGCAAGTTTTCCAATTTCAAGCTTGAGGGCACAGGGGATTTATTTACAAATTTTCCAATTTCCAGCTTGGGAGCTTGGGGGATTTTTTTTTGCAAATTTTCCAATTTCGAGCTTGGGGGCCTGGGGTGATTTTTTGTAAATTTTCAATTTTAGGCTTGGGGGCACAGGGCGAGCTTATTTGTAAACTTGCATTTTCGCCATTTCTTGTACGAATTAATTCAAATTTTAAAATGGGCATAACTTTGTACCCGGTGCTCAAAATTCAACAAAGTTTAGATCGTTGGAAAGGTCTCAATATCCTCTACGCCATGGAAGCCTAAAATTTTAATTTTGAAAGGGTTAGGTGGGTGAAATATAAACAAACATCTTCAGCTCTAGTCAATTAAAAACCTAGTCCTGTCAAATGTCGAAATGCCCTGCAGACCTAAAGTAGCTGCCCACATTGAAACGGACATAATGTTTACATTTATTAATGCAAATTCACAAAATTGGTACCATTTGAATCATGTTTTCAAGCCCAATGCAAAAAATTCAAGATATCTAGAATTTGATGAAGAATCGATGGATATGTTGTAGAAAATGTGCCCAGCTTTAAAAGAATGTTTTATTTGGTAGCTAGGATGCATTAATAAAGCATGGGCTGACATATCTCACTGCTGCAAGTTATGGGGTAGTATGGGGAGCCTCTTGTAAGAAACAGAACATCATTCCTCTCCATTTACTTCCTTTTTCAAGTTGTTGAAGGACATAGTTCAGTATTTTTATTTTCCCTCTCTCTCTGTTCTCAAATTTCTATAAATTGGAGTGTTGGGCTCATTGTAAAGGGAGATAGTTTTTAAGTAGCAAAACTCTTTCAAAATTGCTTTGTGAAGCCAATGTGCTACAGGACCTTATAGTGGACTCCTTGCATGGTGATCTAGGCCCATATTTTGTAAAGGATTGAATCTGTGTATTTTCAAAATGCGACTAGATACAAGTTTGTGGATGTATCTTTCCTTTTTTTTTTGCATTATTCTTGCTCCTCTAATCTCATTACATACATCCTATGTCTATTCTATGATGTTCATAGGATTCATTATTACTATGCATGTATGAACTATGATTGTGAATACATTTTCTAGATTGTGGAGGACTGTTATCAGCCCTTCTAGTATGTATTTTGCTTCTTTTTTCAAATATTAGAAAATTATCCTCATTCCCTCTTTTTAGTGTATCACCTATTTATTGTAGGCTTTACTTTCATGCAATCTCCCTCCCTATTCCTTGGAAAGTTAGATTAGGATTAGTAATCTTTCTGCATTAGAGTACATTGTGGTAGGTAGTTTAGGAGTAGGAACCAACCTTCTCATGAGGATCATCTCAAGTCCCACATCTTGAGAGATGATTCAATGTTATCTAATCATACCATGAGCTCAAGCACACACAATTGTGCAAACCAAAAGGTGTTATGATTCGAGAGATAACAATAGCTTCCCAAGCTTTAGCAGAGGATGCGATAGTGGTTTAAAAGGTGTGGGGATGTAGTGGGAACTTTTTGTCTAGGCGATGATAGAGTTAATGGGGATCTAAAAGGTTTGGTCTCCCTTGTTCTTGTCAAAACTTATGGAGATGGTTTTCTTGTGGGAAGTGAGCTTGGGGATTCCCTATTCTAAAGCAAACGGTGTTGGATCTTGAGTGGATCTTCTCGCTATTTAAACCTTAATATATGTCTCTTTCTAGTTTTGATTTGGTTTTTTATTGTTCTTTTGATAAATCCTTTACGGATGGTGGGAAATGTCGAGATAAAACGGTGTGTTGGTCCTCAAGATTGAATTTTGTGTCTCCAAGGGTTTATTAGAAGGTAGTAGATGGGTATGGTGGCCTCTTTACCTTGTTTCGACTCTTTCTAAGGGCATAAACAATGTTAGGATTAAATATTTCTCTAAGGGATTCAGTGTCTTGACTCAAGAGAAATGTGAGCATATTGAGCATTCATATTTGGGATATGGTACTCCTATTTTTGATTTGGGTGCTCTAGTTCATGGAAACTTGGTGGTGTATGAGTTGATTCTTGTGTTTGGATTTGGGCCTATGCAAGTACCAGTTTCTACCAAGGTAGTAGATTTATAAACCCTCTACTCGATTTATTTTAAGGATGTGGTGTTGGGGGTTGGTAATAGGAAAAAGGGCTTGTTGGAATCCAAGTGTAATAAGCCTATGGATAAAGTTAAATATCCCCCATCAATTAGTTTTAGTGATGAGGTAATTCAATCTAAATCATCTTTCAAGAGGAATGGTCTGATTTTAAGATTCAAAAAATTGTCTAGGTCTTCCGCACCGCATGCTTAGATTTTGAGTCATTGGGACCCTCTCGATGGAAGGTAGGCTATATTGCCTAGTATTCATGATTTTTTCATTGTTGCATTTGCAAATCCTTCAGATAGGGATCTTATTTTTGGGAAAGTTTGGGAATTTGAATCCCATATGCTTTTAATGAAACCGTGGTTTCCTTTGTTTAACCCGGTTTTTGATACTTTACAAGTTAAACTAGTGTGGATTCATCTTCCTTACTTTCCCCTTCAATTCTTGTGACCCAAAATGTAATGATTTTGAGCACACAACTTATGCTCAAATCTTGTTGATATGGATACTTATGTTGATTTCCCCACCACTATTGATCTGAAAGTAGAACATAAAACATGGACTTGAAATCTAGATTATGAAGGGTTTCCCTTTGGGTGTTGAACATTCTTTTCTCTTGGCTAATTATTATCAAATTGACACGTGGTTAGAAAACATGACAAAGGAAGAAGCTCTTGGTGGAAAAACTCTAATCCTAATCACCTGTTTGTGAATGATCCTTTGGATTTTGAACCTAACTCAGATTATTTGAAATAAGTTGACTTAAAAGAGGAGGAGGTGCAATAAGTTTGTAGGAATGATGTGGAATCCTTTATCAGGATACCATGACCTTATGTAACACATTCAAGTTCGATTCCAATCCTTAACAATGAAAATGTAAATCCAAATACATAATAGCATTGGAAACTTGTGAGTCAGAGAAATAAATGGACTATCTCCCCCTAAAGATGTAACTAATATTGAAAGGGAAGGGGCCAAATTATTGAGATAGTTGTTTGTTTTTTTTTTGTTGTTGTTTTCTTTTAATCCTCAATGTTGCTTGTAGAGGCTGGTTTATTTTTTCCCTCAATGTCTTATCTTTTTGTCCACCTTTTTATGGGGTAGGGTGCCCTTAATCCTCATTTACCACTAATTTAAAAAAACAATGAAAATCTAGGTCACTCCATGATATATTTTTAAAAATACATGTATTTTGTTTAATATAAAAGCGTGTGAATTTATTTCTAATTTGTGAAATTTATGTGGCCTCATCTTTGTAAACCTTCTATCTAAAATTGTAGTTTATAGTAATTTTATATGTTATTTTTAGAGAAGTGAAGCTCTGCTAAAAATGTAATGTAGAAGAGTCCACTATTTTTTTGTTGAATATAATGGAAGGAAAATTTATTTCTATTTTTATTTGGATGTTATTCTCTTTTTCCATTCCTTCATCTAAAATTAATGTAGATAGTTTGAAACATTCTAATTTTGGAGTTATTTGGTGTAAATAATTAAATTTGGTAGCTTAACCTTTGGTGATGATAAGTTTTGCTATACTTCCTTACTAGAATAAATTCCCACACTATAAGTCCAATAAATGTATCTACTTAGTTATTTGTTGAATATATCCTCTCCATACTCTTCTTTCTTCCAAATTTAGGTAATATTAAATAATCGAAGTATTAAATCATCCCACTTTGTAACATTAAAAACTATTTGTTTTGTATCACAAGCTTTATTTTCTAAATTTTGTAGCTTGTTTAGGATAGTTTTTATTGCCCTATATAACATGTACCATACTTCCGTGTTTCATATTTTAAGTTTATTTGTAATTTGAAATTGCTTATTGCATCATATCATCTTCCTAAAGTATTCCTTTTAATACTATTTGAACAACATAAGGCTATATAAGCAAGAAAATATTACATTATAACTAACATGCACTCCGATAAGGTCATATTATAAAAATCATTATAAAAGAACTCAAGTAATACCCAAATCTTTCCAAATCAGTTACACAATCATAAGGCTTTATCCTTCAAAGGTATCTCCAAAAACATGGATTTGTATAGAAAGGGTTTAATGTAATGGGTAGTCTATCTTTACCACACACATATTTGTACTTTTCTTCTAATGCTTTAATAAAGGGTATTGCGTGTCTTGGTATCCAAATTTGTTCTCCTTTTTAAGTTGATCAACATCACATTTGGAGGAGCTTAGAGATAGATAGATCATGATGTATGTCATTTTGTAGCCGAGGGATGAGATCTAACTGGCCCTTTGTCACTCATATTTGTGGAGAGATGGATAGCACCTTCAAGAGGATTTGACCTATCCTCACTACTTTAGGCCATGCCTTTTGACCAGGGTGAGAGGACCCATAGTGTAACCTCTATTTTGATGAAGGAGATGGAGATATCCTTCTTTTGCACAAATTTTATGAAGAAAACCTTGGGAAAGTATGATCAATACTCCATAATTTAACTCTCAAGAGTTGTCACTTCTAAAATATGGAGATACTTTCAAAATAAGGCTAAGGTTACTGAAGACATTATGAAATCCTAATTGTTTTGCATATTTTAGTAAATAGATTTTTTCCTTTGTGATATACAAGGGAAAACAAGGGGTAGTTCAGATGGATTCATGTTTTTGAATAATTTTGTGGGAGATTAAGTAGGATAAAGTTGATTATACTAGATCTTTGAGAGAATTCACAACAATTGGAAAGCTAAATAACAAAAAGCTTTGGAATAGCTAAAATATTCCTTCAACTAGAAGGTGTGCATAAATGGAGGCCCAAATTTGCATGGTTTCACAATCTCCAAGAATTTAACACGAAGGCTCAAGATAAAGACTCAATAAAACATAAAATACCCCTGGTTCCTCATGCCTAAGATACACTCGAAGGCTTACAGACAATCTTTATCAACAAATGACAGTGAAGTGATTTTAAATTGTTTATCTCATCACAAGATGAAGGATCTTCTTGAAATGAAATTAAAAATGCCACTAAACTATCACAAGGACAAGATCCTGTGTGATTTGGAGGGAATTTAACACAAGATTGCAATAGGAATAAGAAAAACTACTTGCAGACATTCTGAAATAAAGAAGACACAAATTTCTCCAAGATTGACACAAATTAACTCAAAATTGATTAAATTCATCAGTAGGGGAAAGTTTCTTTGAACAATCTTAGAGCTTGTCAATGGCTATACACTCACAACCAACTTGACGTGATTGAAATTTAAAACACAAGAAATTAACAGTTTCTCAGATTGGTCTCTCAGAAGACGGGCTCTCTCAAATTTTCTCTTAAGAATTCAACCCCCACCTTTTCAAGAGTATTCTCATTGCATTTATACATTTCACTCGCTCACTCATCCCAAAATTTCCCCATAAAAATAAGAATATTCGAGGGACCTTTGCTTGTTACCAATTTGCCTCAGAAAGTGACGTTTAACAAATTTCACATCCAAAGTTGCTTCAAAGTGGACCAATTATGAACTGATCATGTTTCTAAACCCTCGACTAATGACTAGGATGTCATGCCACAATTTTTGGTAGTCCTTCTAATCATTCTGATTATTTCATGTGAGAAATCCCATTTTAATCATTTTCCAGAGGCTCTATACAATTGGATTTAACAAGTAATCCTTTTCACTCTCGAGGCAACACCTTTTTCATCTTTTGCACCTGCAACCTTCATCATTTCATCCTTTTCCCTCTTTTTCCTCTACAACTCTACCCCACATCCATCTTCTCTAGTAATTCACATTTTTGCAAGTGCCCGAGAAATTCCAACTTCAAAATATCGACCTTAACAATCCTTGGACTCACAAATTAAGTTTTAAATCCATTCAATGGCACTTTGTAGATAAAAATGACAAGGAATTTCATCAAAAATGATGAAAAATAGTGCATATTCACATCTCTAGAGTCTTGGAGAAAAAATGGTAAAAAAACGATGAAATGCACAACAACCATTGATTATTCTCTTCTCTACTTTATATTATAGTCATCCACGTGTTTCCTTAGTACAACTACAAAGGAGAAGTATACAAGGGCAAGTTTCCAAACAAGTGCGGGCCTTCCACATGCCCTGGGCCCAAGAAAATGCCTTTTGGCCTTTGAAAAGTCTCTAAGTAAAAAAGGAGCTAGCGAAGCCTCCACGTGTCTCAATGGCACACTTTGAGATGGTCCCCAAAAGTCAGAGACCCCAAACAAGTGTGGGCTCACCACAGTGTCTCAGTCTAAAAGAGTTGTTAAAAAGTTGAAGGATTAGTGGAAGGCGCCATGTGTCTAGGGTCCAAGACAGTTTTCCTTGGCCGTTGAAAAGTCCAAGCAAGGGTAGAGTGAGTGGAAGCCTCCAAGTGTCCTCCTGGTGCTTCTTCAAAATAAAATTTAGGGTTGGTCCCCAAACAAGCGTGGTCCCTCCACGTGTCCCAGGCCTTAGAAAATTTCTTTGAAAATTTTAAGTATAGAGCGGGGTCGACAAAAGCCTCCATGTCTCCTGACGCAATTTTAAGGTGGGAACCGAGGTGGATCCTCAAATGAGTTGACCCTCCACATGTCCATGGTCACCCAAACCATGCCACAAATGCATGAAAAATTTGTCTAAGTCTGGGCAAGGCAGTGGAAACCTCCACGTGTCTCCCGACGTAACTCCAAGGTCAAACCAAAAGGTGAATTTTTTAGATGAGTGCTGGCCCTCCACGTGGAAATTTTTTGAGTTGAAGCGAGCCTTAGAGTTTTCAAAGTGCCCCACCGAGCCGCATCCAACTAGAAAGGGCCATGTTTCCATAGATGTTGAGATGTAAATTTGATGGAAAAACACACCTGTCAAACCGTAAAATGTAGGAAAATCACCATTTGAGCCTAGAAATGAATCTTTCTTTAAAGACAAAGAATTTGGAAATGATATAAGGCCCAAATATGATCTTCTAAGCCACATCCAATCACATTTCCATAGATATTGGGACAAAAAATGATAGGGAAAACAAAACATGACTGTGGAAAAAAAAAGGAAGGAAAAAAACCTGATTTTATGCCAAGTTACAAATCTTTCTCATGGATAGAGGAATGGAAAAAAACTCTAGATTTAAAGTGATCCTCAACCAAAGGAAGGGACTGATCATGGAAACCAAATGGAGGAAAGAGTTTTCATGCATCAATATGGGGAGATAGAAAAGACGACAGAGCCCAAATTGAAGAATTTCAAGGACAAATGGGGTGAGATCAAATTAAGCACCAACATCGGCTCCGACTCAAGGATGGGCACTCCCTATGAGTGCCACAAGAAAAAATAGTAGACCAAGTGCCAAAAACAAACCATTGGGCAATGGATTCAAAGAATAAGCTTGTAGAGTAGAACAATAATAACCAACTCCCCAAGGATGAACCGAGAAACCAACAAAATGGCTGCCAAGGACCAGACAAACAAAAAAAAAAAAACATGAAAGTAGAAAGAAACCAAAAGACTATACACTATGTAAATGGAGTATACCTTGATTCTGAGAAATCAATCAAGGAAATGTTTCAAATGCCTTCCATTAACAGGAAATTCAAGCATTCCCCATCTAAGTTCTTTTAGGAAGAAGGTATTTTCACCAATTCAAATGTCAATTGAATAAGGGCCCATCCACAATGCATCAAATTTACCATCTTTCCCTTATCTTCATGCCTGCTATCCCATAATAGCACAAGATCCCCAATGCTGAAAGCTCTTGGAGTCACCTTTTATCAAATAACTTCTTCAACTTTTCTCTGAACTTCACATGCCGCTGATGGGATGCCCTTCTTTCTTCATCTAACTCAATAATCTGATTGATTCGAGCATCATATGGACTAACTTCTTGATCTTCAATTTTTGAACAAACTGAAATGAAGACAATTGCAAATGAAGGGGAAAAAATCTTGAGTTCCATATACCAACTCAAATGGGCTTTTACCAAGTAGCTCTTTTGACAGTGATTTTCAGCCCAAACAAAAACTTCAGTTGCTCACCCCACTTCTTTTTGTTCAGCTCCAAGGTTCTTCTAATGATCTTCAACAAGTTTTTATTGTTGGACTCAACTTTTCCATTTCCTTGGGGATTGTAGTTAGAAGCATATGTCAAATTGATTCCATACTCTTTGCACATTGCCACCAAAGGTTTGGCTCTGAAACTCATGGCATTATCAACAACAATCTTAACTGGCACTCCAAATCTACATATGATTTGATTCAACATGAAGTCCATGATAACTTGGTGTGTTGCTTTCTTGGTGGGGATTTCTTCCACCCACTTAGTGAAATAATCAGTGGCTACAAGAATCCATTTATGACCAGCACTAGAAGGATCTGAAATTTCACCAATGAAATCCATTCCCATTGCTTAAATGGGGCTTCAATTGACACAGGATGCAAAAGGAAGGGAACCTAAAGCTTTCATTCTTCTGAAAAAATGCTGAAAACTTTCACATTTCCTAACCAATAGAGTTGTATCTTTGAAGAGAGTTGGCCACCAATAACCATCCCTCAAGATTTTATGTGTTGTAACTCTTCCAACAAAATTTCCCCACAAACTCCTCCATGGAGATCAATTACCTTTGGGGCTTCATCCTCAAAATGCATCTTAAGAGCACTCCCTCCGGGTTCTTCCAAGCTAACCCAAAATCAGTAATGACATATTTTTGAGAGGCTAACTTAAGAGCTCTTTTCTGATTTTTACTCAAATGTTCAGGGCAACATAGATGTCTGAGATAAAATATTATATCTTTGTACCATTCAGAGCTTACCAAATTTTCAAGGACATCCACCCTTTCTCCTTCTACTTCATTCACCTCAATAGTTTGCAAGTTTCTCTCAGCCATAAGCTTAGCTAGGCCCAAACCTCTTATCAATTTCATGGTTTGTATATCCATGTCATATTCCTACAACTTGTTTACCCATCTGCATCTTTTTCTTGAGACCTCCATCTCTGATAAGATATCTTTCACCATGGTGTGGGGAACATAAGCAACAACTTTAGAGCTCAAGATGTAAGGTCTGAAAACCTTTTTTTCTTTCACCAAGGAAAATGCTTTCTTCTCCATGATGGTGTACTTCAACTCAGCTCCTTGCAATGCCTTATTAAAAAGGAAATTGGTCTCTCAGCCCCTTCATCATCCTTTTGCAACAAGATAGATGCAATGGTGTTTTTGAAGCAAAAGAAAACATTTGAAAAGGCTTCTTGTAATTTGGAGCTACCAAAACAGGGGCATGCTTTAATGCTTCTTTGATCCCATTGAAAGCTTGAATGGAAGCTTCTTCCCATTTGATAACTTGGTCCTTCTTCAACATGCTAGTAATGGGGATGGTCAGCTCAACAAAGTTAGACACAAATCTTTTGATAAAGTTTATTTTTCCAAAGAAGGATTGAACTCCCTTCTTAGTTCTTAAAATGGAACCTTGTTGATGGCTTCCACTCTCTGAGATCAATCATGACCCTTCCTTTGATACAATGTGACCAAGAAGCTTTTCCTTTTGCACTCCAAAATGGAACTTCTTGGGATTCAATGATATGCCATACTCTCTACACCTTAACAACATTCTCTCCAAGTGTTGTCAAGTGATCATTTATTTTTCTGGAAAACACATTACATCATCTTGATAAACAACAATGAAATCATTAATATAACCAACAAATGCTACATCCATTTCTCTTTGGAAAGTTTCTCCAGCATTCATTAAGCCAAAAGGCATCTTGACATAGACATAAGTTCCCAAGGAGTGGTAAAGGAAGTCTTTATTCTTTCTGACTCCTTCACAACAACTTGATTATAGCCAGAGAAACCATCCAAAGTGGATAACAATTCAGAACCAGTTACCAATTGTAGCATATTCTCCATGTTTGGCAGAGGGTAATTATCTTTCAATGATGCTTTATTCAAGTTCCTAAAGTCTACACACAACCTTATATCACCATTATTTTTTCTGATAGGTACTAAATTTGCAACCCAAGATGAGTACCTTGTGGGCTGAATGATCCCTCCATCCCTCAACTTCTTCAATTCTTCTTGCATCTTCAAAGAAAGGAGTGGATTGATCGGCCTCTATTTTTTCCTGAAAGGCTTGGCATTAGATTCAAGAGGAATTTCATGTTGGAACAAATCTTCCTGTATGCCTTCAACTCAGAGTAAGACCAAGCTAGGAAGTCTTGATATTTCTTCAACAATTGAACATAGGACTACTTCTCTTCCTTGCTCAAATTGCTTCCTAACCAGATTTTACGTGGTTTTTCCTTTGTGCCTAGGTCATGCTCTTCCACATCTCTTGAAACCAACATACTTCTGTTAATAATGCAATCAACATTATCAAATTTTGATTCAAGTGCCACCAAACCTCTGGGAATCATGTTTGTCTTCAGCTGGATGATGTCTTTCCAAATAAAGTTTCCTTTCCTTCAACAACACACACCATTGGTTCCCAATCTATATTTTGGTCAAAAAACTCACCTTGGTTCTACAGAAACCATTTCACCTAGGCATCATCATCGAACACTTTCCAATTTTTAACATTTTGTCAGGGACATATGGCCTTGTTAGTATTTCAACATCATACTCACAAAATGGAGATATTGTATAAATTTCCAAATCTAGATCCTAGCACTGCTAACTTGTCTGCAACAACATTAAATTTCTATCATGGTGCACAATATTAAATGAGTCAAACATTTCAATCAAATCCTAGACTGCATGCTTGTATTGTTTCATTCTCTGATTTTTAGTAGCATATAGTTTTCTAATCTACTTGACAATCAGTTCGAATCTCCTTTGACAATGATATCCTTTACACCATATTTCCATGTAATTCTCAAACCCAATAACAATGCTTCATATTCAACAATGTTGTTAGTGCATTCAAAGTTGAGTTTGAAAGAAAAAACAAACTCTTCCTGGCCTGGAGAAATCAGAACAATACCAACACCATTTCCAAACTTGGAACAAGCTCCATCGAATAACAAGGTCCAAGGAAAACCTACTTGTTCAAGACATTTACATTGATCAATCTTGTGCTCTTTTCCATCAACAAATCCAACAAAGTTATCAACATCTACATCAGCATACAACACTTCATAAGAAGCATTATTGGGATCTTCAATGAGGTGCAACATCTTCTTCTCTCCATATAGCTTTACAAGGCTACCTTCAATTGGAATGGTGGAAAAAGACATATCCATTTGAACACTTCCACCAACACTTGCAACCCACTTTCTTGATAATAACATGCCCCATTTGGCAGGGCAATCAACAATAACAACATCAAGTTTCAAGTTCTTACCGGATAAGCTGCAAGTTGTACCACCAAACCTTTTACACATCCTACAACTGACACCTCTCTAGAATCCATTGCAGTACACTTGCCATAAGTTGTTGTCACTTTAATGTTCAATTCATTCATGACCTCTAGAGGCATAACATTGCATGATGCTCTAGAATCAAACATACAATTGTGCAACAGTTCTATCCTTAATAATCAATGTTGTAAAAATGGATCAACATTTAATTGAGACTCAACCAAAGATGTTCCCAAGTAAAATTCAGGTGGTTCACCTATCTCCTCCAATGCTGGTGGTTTTTCTAGGTCTGCAATGGTTGGAGGAGGAGTTTTACATTATTTATATTTCTACCTTGGGTAATCCTATCTTCTTCCAATCCCAAATACTCAAAGGCCTTTTCTTGTGCTCAAGAATCCTAAGCAATTCAACAATTGGACAAAATCTTGATTTGACTCAAGACTTGGGAAATGTCATAAGGAATGTATTTGGGAAAAGCAAGCATTTGGAGAAAGATTGACAAACTCATCGGATGGCACAAGATTTTTCACATTTTGGGCATGGGTGGGAACACTAGTTCTACTTGAGACAACAAGGCCTTTCCAATGCATATTTCTTTGGAGTTTCTTTTGGGATATTGGTGAGAACTGGGGTTTTTGGTTTGGCTTGAGGCCCTGCCCCTTTGACAACTTTACTTCTTGTGTTATACTATTTTTCTTGGGCAACAACAACATTCATTAACAATTGTCTATCCTCTTCTGATGGGATTCCTCCATCATACTTCTTAATCATTAGATCTCTTAGGTACTCAAAATCATTATTAGGAAGTTCAAAAGCTTGTACCATATCTATTTCTAAAGTATGAGAGGGAGGAAGAAGAGGTACCCAGTGAATGCAATCCCAAAAACTTGCAAGCAGTTCTTACACTTATTACTTCAGTTGAAGTTCTCCTTGTTGTGAGCTTGTAGAGAAATCCACCATGCATGCATCATCATCAGTGTTATCATCATCATCAGCTTCTTCAACTTGCTGATCTACTTCACATGGCGGGTGGGGTAAGAAACATTTTTCACACCAATCAATTTCATTTGTCTCTTCAACAACAACAACTCTGGCATTTAGAGGATCAAGCACTACTCTATTTTCCCTAGCTTGGGGTTGTCTAGCTCCCATGGGTCCTTTACCTCTGTCATCAGATCTCTGATCATTTCTAGGATGATTTACAAATCTATCTTGTCCTTGTTTCCTATGCTGACCTTGAGAACCTTGTCCAATTCCTTTCTCTTCCCTGGCTAGCTTGTAAGATATTTCTTTGACAGCTCCAGCCAAAGTCTTTACAACTTCCTCAAGATCCACAACCTTACTTGATTGAGGCTTCTCTAGGTTGATTAGTTTAACACCCTCCCTCTTAGGAGGTTTTCCAATTGCTTTAATGTTGTTCTCAATTTGCAGAGCCATGGTAAAGGCCTGCCTCAAAGTTCCAGGGTTCTTATCCCTCAAATAGTAAGAAACTTTCTTATCAAATGCATCTAAATACTTTATCAGACATGATTCATCACATGGCCTCAAATTAATAAGAAATCTTCTCAATGTTTTGTTAAATATTGTATTGAAATCATGCACTAATTCATTAGGATTATTTTTTATATTTTCAAATTATGATAAAAGAAACCTAGGGTCTGTTTTATCTCCATACTGCAATCTAAAAGCATTCTTCATCTCTAGTCCAAGAATCAATGGAATTATCTGGCAAAGATTTATACTAGTCCCTTACATCTTCTTCTAGAGTATGGATAAACAATTTAATGTACACATCCTCAAATTCTATTTCAAATTCCTCCATCATATTGACAAAGAGCTTCAAGTGTTGATCACCAGTGATTGCATTATTTCCTTGAAACTTAGGCAATCTATTTCTTACATCTTGTGGCACAACATTTGGATAGCCAACCATACCTCTAAAATTGATGGGACCAAAAGTATTAACAACAAATGGAGGTCTATGGGTGGAGGCTGAGCCATATTATTTTGAGGAGGTGACCTTAGAGGAGATGCAAAATGATGAGGAGTGAGAGGTCTGTGTGGTATAGGGATGTAATTCTCAAAATGACTACCCTCTAAAGGCTCTATTTCTTGGAAAACTCTATCAGATTTGGAAAATACAGGGACAAAATGAGAAGTAAATTTTTCAAATACAAAAGAAGGCCCCTCTCCAAATGGAGAATTCAATTCAACAAAGAGACTACCTGATTCATAAGCACTTGAGGAAGTATTGTAATCTTCAATCACAGGCTGATCAGTTTCACCAATGGAGATCTCTTTTCTTGATGCTTGATCTCCAACAACCTTCCAAATTCTTCTTCCTTCTGAATTAGAATTTCCCAAACTCTTGAAACAACCTTCTACTAGGGTCCTTGGTGAAGAAATATCTTCTTCCTTCCAACTTTGCAGAGATTAATGAAAATATTACTTGATATATGTTAAGACATTGGTATTTATTAAGAATTTAAATAGCACAGAGTCACCACTAAGGATTTTCACCTTAGTTTGTGCAAATGCACTATGAAAGACCTATCAAATGTCTATCAATACTAGATTCATGCAAAGCTTACAAGATCTCTCTTCTTCTACCCAAATTTGTCAATGATGATACAAAATTTAGTGCAATAACTATATAAGCTGGAAATATTACACTTAGAACTTACAACTTTGAACAATTCTTATAGATCTAAATAGAGAATGATGTTTCAAAGCAATGTATTTAGCACACTTTAAAACATTGTAAGTTCAAAAGCATTACCATTATGCCACGAGGGTCTATATGCGTTGCTGATGGTGTTCAAACTATGCACCTCAACTTCATATCATCATAAACGGTGCCACAAGTGTTGGTATCCAAATTTGTTCTCCTTTTCAAGTTGAGTAACATCACATATTTGACATGGAGCTTAGAGACATAGATAGATCATAATGTATGTCATTTTGTATCCGGGGATGAGATCTAACTGGCCTTTATCACTCACAATTTGTGGAGAGATGGATAAGCACCTTCAAGAGGATTTGACCTATCCTCACTACTTTAGGTTGTGCCTTTCAACCAGGTGAGAGGACCCTATAGTGTAACCTCTGTTTGATGAAGGAGATGGAGATATCCTTCTTTTACACAAATTTTATGAAGAAAACCTTGGGAAAGTATGATCAATACTCCATAATTTAACTCTCAAGAGTTTTCACTTCTAAAAGATGGAGATACTTTCAAAACAAGGCTAAGGTTACTGAAGACATTATGAAATCCTGATTGTTCTGCATATTTTAGTAAATAGATTTTGTTCTTTTGTGATATATACAGGAAAAATAGGGTAGTTCAGGATGGATTCATTGTTTTTGAATAATTTTTGTGGGAGATTAAGTAGGATAAAGTTTATTATACCAGATCTTTGAGAGACTTCACAAAAATGGAAAGCTAAATGACATAAAGCTTGAAATAGCTAAAATATTCCTTCAACCAAAAGGTGTGCATCAATGGAGGCCTAGATTTCCACATGGTTTCACACAATCTCCAAGAATTTAACATGAAGGCTCGAGCTAAAGACTCAATAAAACATCAAAGACCCCTGGTTCCTCATGCCTAAGATACACTCGAAGGCTTACAGATAATATTTATCAACAAATGACAGTGAAGTGATTTTAAATTGTTTATCTCATCACAGGATGAAGGATCTTCTTGAAATGAAATTGAAAATGCCACTAAATTATCACAGGGATGAGATCTTGTGTGATTCGGAGGGACTTTAACACAAGATTGCAAATAGAAGAATAAGAAAAAATACTTGCAGACATTTGAAATAAAGCAAACACAAATTGCTCCAAGATTGACACAAATTAACTCAAAATTGATTAAATTCATCAGCACAGGAAAGTTTCTTTGAACAAGATCTCAGAGCTTTTCAAATGGTTGTACACTTGTAACCAACTTGACACATGATTGAAATTTAAAATACAAGAATTAATAGTTTCTTGGATTGGGCTCTCAGTAAGATGGGCTCTCTCAAATTTTCTCTTAAGAATTCAACCCCCACCTTTTGCAAGAGTATTCTCATTGCATTTATACATTTCACTCACTCACTCATCCCAAATTTTCCCCCAAAAAGAAGAATATTTGAGGGACCTTTTCTTGTTACCAATTTGTCTCAAAAGTGACATTTAACAAATTTACAACAAAAAGTTGCCAGTTGGACAAATCATGAATTGATCACATTTCTCAGACTCGACTAATGACTAGGATGCCATGCCACAAATTTTTTTAAGTCCTTCTAATCATTCTGATTTGGTCATGTGAGAAATCCCCATTTTAATCATTTTTTGGAGGCTTTATGCAACTGGATCTGAAAGTTAATCCTTTTCACTCTCGAGGAAACACCTTTTTCATCTTTTACACCTGTAACCTTCATCATTTCATCTTTTCCCTCTTTTTCCTTTACAACTCGCCCCACATCCATCTTTTCTAGTAATTCACATTTTTACAAGTACCCAAGCAATTCCAGATTCAAAATATTGATCTTAATAATCTTTAGACTCACAAATTAAGTTCTTAATCCATTCAATTACACTTTTACAGACAAAAATGACAAGGAATTTCATCAAAAATGATGAAAATAGTGTGTATTCGCATCTCTAGAGTCTTGAGAAAAAAATGGAAAAAAAAGGTGACAATGCACAACAACCATTGATTCTACCCCCCTCTACTCTATATTATATTATATCCATGTGTTTCCTTGGCACAACTACAAAGGACAGTTTCAAACCATGGGCCTTCCATGCCTCAATGGCCCAAGAAAAACTTTTTGGCCTTTGAAAAAGTCTCCCCAAAAAGGAGCCAAGAAGCCTCCAATGTCTCAATGGTGCACTTTGAGATGGTCACCAAACATGTCTCAAAACAAGCCTGGGCTCAGAGTGTCTTCACAAAGTTGTTTAAAAATTTGAAGGATCAAGGAAGGCGCCATGTGTCTAGGGTCCAAGATAGTTTTCCTTGGCCGTTGAAAAGTCCAAGAAAAGGTAGAGTGAGTGGAAGCCTCCAAGTTTCCTCCTGCACTTCTTCAAAATAAAATTTAGGGGCTAGTCCCAAAAAGCGTGGTCCCTCCACATGTCCCGTGCCTAAGAAAATTGCTTTGAAAATTTTAAGTATAGGGTGGGTCCAGAGGAAGCCTCCACGTGTCTCCTATACACAATTGTTAAGGTGACTCTCGAGATGCATGTGTTAGGTGGGACCCTGAGGCTAATCCTCAAATGAGCAAAACGTGTCTAAGTCTGGGAAAGGCAGTGGAAACCTCCACGTGTCTCCTCGGCGTAACTCCAAGGTCAAACCAAAAGGTGAATTTTTAGATGAGCATCGGCCCTCCACGTGGACAAGTTTTGAGTTGAATTAAGCCTTAGAGTTTTCAAAGTGCCGCACCTGAGCCGCATCCAACAAGAAAGGGAAACATTTCCAGAGATGCTTTGAGATGTAAATTGATAGGGAAAACACACCTTCAAATCGTAAAATGTAGGAAAATCACCATTTGAGCCGGAAATGAATCTTTCTTTCAAGAAAAATAATTTGGAAATGATATAAGCCCAAATATGATCTTTTGAGATGCATCTAATCATGTTTCCATAGATATTGGGAAAAAATTGATAGGGAAAACAAAAAGTGACTGTGGAAAATAAAGGAAGGAAAAAACCCGAGTTTTACGCCTAAGTTATAGATCTTTCCATGGACAGAGGAATGGAAAACAAAACTCTAAATTTAAAGTTATCCTCGACCAAAAGAAGGGACTCGATCATGACAACCAAATGGAGGATAGAGTTTTCATGCATCAATACGGGGAGATAGAAAACATGACAAATAGGGCGAGATAATATTGAGCACCAACAATTCTCATGTCTAATTGATCCATGGAAATTTTCTATCATTGTAGCAAGTGTTAATGCATTGTTCTAATAATGCATTATTAATTGTGAACTAAATAATCATAGTAATCCCTATAATGAACCCTTTCATCCTATATATTATTTTTCACATAATGGATTTAAATTCCATTATATATTTTAGTGTTTAAATATTTACTTGAATTGAACTTTTGAATCTACTCTATCACTTCAACACTAAAGCGATCTTACTTTTTCTCATTGACAAACTTAGTTCTCGGCTAGTTATTTTTTGTTTCCATTAGGTCCAATCACAACTTTTGCTAAGCATTCACTTGTATCTTTAAATGTGTATAACCATATTCAATAAGAATTTATGGATGTCTAAAAGATATCTCGTGACATTATGTACATCTATAATGATACATCCCTTACATATATAACATCGGTTCTAAAATAAAAATTAAGTTTTACCAATGAATCTAAATCCTTTACATCTACTCATATTATGTCGACGACATCATTAATAATCACTTACTTCATATTTCAAGTCAAAAATATAATATATATTTTAACCATGTGCATATTAGTAATGATTAAGTTATTAATATATGTAATATCTCTTTTTATTCAAGTCATTCTCTCTACTTAAAATCTTAGTGCTTCTACTATGAATATATAATGCTTTGATAATATAACACTCTAGGTGTTTGGGAAAACTACACTTCCATTTAACATGAGTGAGTAAACTATTGATATAGTATTTCAAGGCATGCATGATACGATTAGTTATAACATAATTTAAAGTCACACTTGGATATATACTATGACTATTGATCCTCCTACTATTCAATCTCATCTTAAATGTTCTAATGAATATTTTTATTCCACATTTTTTTACCCAATACCTTCTAAATTTTTTTCCAATGCTAACACCAATCAATTTTTATATCTTTGCATATGGATCTACCCCGCACAGAATAAATAAAGTATACTCCAATACACTTTTCTTGTTATCATCATTATGAAATGGTTTATCAATCATTTTTGTAAAATGGTTTTATTGGATAAGGATTTTACAACTATGGATAGGGTATCCATGATCCTATATTAGATACTAAAGAAACCTCTAAATAAGGTCTCGGCTGTACTACTTGATCTCTATGTAAACTTTCATTATATTTAGTGTTTCTTTGTACTTCACGATTATGTTCGCAAGATGGTTACTTGACACATCCCTTTACACCACCCATGCTTTCTTACCTATTTGGTATAGGATATTTTTATTGCATTTATATATTTATTTGGATTATTTATACAATTTAGGAGTTTTATTTCTTTGGTTTAATAATCATAGGATTTACACTGGAGTTATTCATGAGAGTTGTACTTGGAGTTAGTCATAGGAGTTAGTTATTAGAGTTGGCTATCTTTATAAGCTAAATATGAGTTATTAGTAGTTTGAATATGTCAAGTGTGTGAGTTACAATTATATTTTAGCATATTTTTCAACTAATCATGGAGGATTTACATATTCACTTTCCTATATGTATATCTTAATTTGTGAGAAATTATAAAGAAATGTTTTGCAGAAATCTTTGCTTTGCTATAAAGTGAGTTGTTTTTGAAATTTCATGATATGGTTAGTTATTTTTTTCCCAAGTATGTGTAAACTTTTTATCTATTAGTTATCATAACCTATACACTAATATGGTATAAGAGAAAGATTGAGAAAATGTGGGTCCATTTTTAGTATAGTTTTAGTTTCACATTATTCGTGTAGGTAATTAAAAATGTTATATATAAGTATTTTTAATTAGGACCTTGTTCATGAAAATTTGTTTTTGTTGTATTTTTAAGGTGGGAAAACCTTAGGACATCACATTACCTATTTCTTGGTCATATGGGGGATAAAGTCTATGGAATCCTACTAATGGGTGCTTAAGGCCATCCCCTCTTTTTATTTTTAGAACTATTTTTTCCTCCCTCCATGGTTTATTTAGATAGTGTAGATTGAAATAAGGTTTAATAGAGGAAAAGGGAAAATCTTGTAAATTTAGATAATAAAATCATATTTCATTGGCACTATAGTTCTTCCAGTCACTCTTGGACCCAAGATTGTTTTGATGTAGTTTTATATTATAGATAAGGAAACAAACTCTAATATGATTATTGGAAGACCTTGGTTTCACATGATGAAGACCATTCCCTCTACACTTTTACAGAAGTCGATTCCTTCATATAGGAAAATTATTTATGGACCAAGGTGATTTAAATCCTTTTGACATTCATCTAGCTAACCTTAATAAGAAACTTGGGGTTCATTCGAGTTCGAGATCCTTGCAAACAAGTTAAAAAGGACCTTCCCTTCAAGGGGACTTGTTCCCATGACCAACCTTGTTCCTAAAATAGAGCTAGAACAACCTAAAGGAATTGAAGGGCTGGATGTTAACGAAGCCAAAGCCTTTATAGTATAAAATGTTTCAATAAAAACTACAGTTAAAATTGTGAAACTCTTAGAGAATAATATAAATATTATTCTCCTTTCTATTATTTCGGCATTGGTCATTTTCTTGAGAATCCTCTCTCCCAAAAAATGGATTTGGAGAGGTGTGCATGGTTGAGGTTTCAAAATTGAGGAAGAGATTTCAAATAATGATGAAACATCTTTCCTTATAACTACTATACCCTTAACTATGATAGAGTGAAGTGCTTCTTTGGTGCAAGGGCGGGGTAATTCTTACTTCTCTGGAGGGAAGAATCATTCCTTTTTCCTTCAAGTATAAATTTAAGTGTATGAATAATAGAGCTGAGTATGAGGCTTTACTTCTTAGCCTTATTATTTATAAGAGGATGGTTGTGCACAATTTCATATTCTTAGGTGATTCACAACTTATTTCAAACTAGGTCTTAGAAGTGTACAAGACTAGATCGAGCACCTTCAACTCTTCAAGTCTTCTCGTTCTCAAGATTTTAAATGGTATTGGTTTCATTTAGATAGAAGCCATTCTAAGATAAAAATCAACTTGATGATTCTATGGCTAGTTCTTGCTCTCATATATTTCCTACCAAGGATTTAAAGGGAACAAAATTCATATTTTTGATTCAAGCCAAGCCATTGGTTACTAAGATAAAAAGCAATGAAATTATGACATATGTTGAGATTGAAAATGAGCCTTCCGCATTGTATTTTATGGAAAACAACGAGGTAATATTAAAATATCTCCATACTTAAACTAATATTCATC
>CM031239.1:858154920-858387420 GCA_018340775.1 Taxus wallichiana var. yunnanensis | reverse complement strand
GTTTTTAAAAATAATAATCCCCAATGATGATAACTCTCATTTCCAAGTATTAATGATTAATTTAGGTCCCATTTTCTTACCTTGGTCTTGCCTATATGACTTACTCTTATTTGTTTTTTACTTTTCCTATCCTTACATGGTCTCGTAAATTTTTTTACTGACTTTTTCCTTATTTTTTTGTTGAGTTTACATAACCACCGTGGCGGTTGTGTAATGACCTGGTCTACCTTGATAGGTGGTTACACAACTTCCGCGGTGTTTACATAACTACCAATATGCGTAGATCGGTGGTTGCAAGTGCATAAACTTGAGACTTATAAAACATACTATGTACCCATTTTTCTTACTTCCAAGTCATTTTCTCACATGTTTATGTACCAAATTAGTTGTTTTTCAACCTGATGGATGTGTATGAATTATTCTTCTTCATTTACTATCCTTAGTTATTTTACTACCCCTAATTTAAGTGATTTGACATTTCTTGATTTCCCATTTGTTAGACCTCCTCCCTTCCAAATTTCTATAAAAACCAAGCCTTTTCAGAAGCATTTGTTAGATTCCATTGAATTTGATTTCTGAGTTACTCGCAAAATATTAACAAGAAGCAGACAAGCAACTCATAGATTTTACTTGTTACTTCCATTCCTTCATTTAAGACCAGCTAGCATGCAACATGTTTTCTCTAGTGCCTACACAACTTCATTTTCATAACAACCAACACAGTCCCTAGACCATTCTAATTCATCTATGGAGAAGACATTGAGGGGATAAAGAACAACACAACTACCTTAGTTATTATCACAATTCTATATTTCCAAAGTTGAGGTGTAATTAAAATTCTTTAAAATATTTATTTATATTAGAACATGCATTTTTAATCAAGTCAATAGATTATTTTTAGAAGGTAAAATTAGCAACTACTCATTGTAAGTAGCTTCCATTGATAATTCCATCTCATCTTATCCCTTTTTATTTTCCTACGAAATAATGTATAGGAGGTTCTTGTGCACATACTTTTTCATTTCTTTATATTAATACACATATAGCTTTCATTGCTTTCATTATCTAGATTTCAATATGAACTCGGAAAGAGATTTCATTAAGAGTTTCCTCCCTAATTATCCATATGGATTTGCAAGGGAAAGAATCTTGAGAAATATTTTTTTCCGTGCATCTAGATTCATTTCTTTACAAGAAAAGCTTTTGTGGAACTTCATAATTTTATTGGGGAAGTTTCAAGTGAAAGAAATTAATTTTGAGAATCTTTATTCCTTCCCATGACTCTCGAGGTGAGGCATTAAAAGAAATAAACAATCTACACTTATAAATAGTAATAAGCCTATGTTTAAATTAGATTAGGATTTGTTAGTTTGAAACAGAGGAATAACAACATTTGGAAACTCCGTGTTTGTGTTAATTCATTTTTAAATGGAAGTATTTTATTTAGTTAGAAGCAATTTATTCTTTTCTATATCCTTTATTTATTTATTTCTAGTAAACCAAAAAATACACAAACATATATTAAGAGTTAATTAACTTTGTTTTATTTGTTTGCATAGAAAAACTTCATTAAAAGAATATAAAAACAAGTAGATTTTTTGATCTTTCATTTGTTTAGTTCATTAGTGGAATTTTTAGTTAAATTAAAAGGAGAGTAATCAAATTTTTTTAGTTTAAATTTTATTGTATTGTTTGTTTAAATTGGTAATATAGATTAATTAGATTGCTAATAAACAAATTATGGACAATCATTTCATGCCCAAGCATCCATGAAGGATCAAAGAAAGCAATATTATTGATTTCCATTGGACTATATAGGTCCACTTGATTTAATTAGGCAATTAGAAGAATAGAGTTCTTGATTCTCATTAGGCTTAATTTCATTATTTCAAAGTTATGATGCTAATGTAGGCCTTGTTCATTTATTCAACTTGATGGTACTTTCTTCTTGTTTCTAGCTAGGTTAGGGAACTATTTTAGGTGGTAGTTTCTTTCTTTCAAATCTAACCTAGGAAAAGAATAAGTGTACACAATACTTTGTGATCAATAAATTCTATTTGGTCTTTTTGGTATTTGCGGGGTTGTTTCTTCTCATGAATGCATGTATTGAATTTTCTAACTAGTGCATGAAGGAATCTGATTTTATACCTACATCATTAGTTCTCTTACCTCTTTTCTCACTCCGCTTTCCCACTCTATAGACGAAGACCTCCCTAGAAAGATATTGCTAGCTTTACCAAAGGGTCATTGGAGTGCCCCTGTTGGATCCCCAGTCGAAATACCACCACATAAATCCACCTTTTCAAGCACATGCACATACGTTAGCTACATGGATTAAGTAGAGGGATCTAGATTCCTAGAGCATTGGCTAGAAATCCAAAAGTTTATCCACCCAAAAAATTTCTCACCAACAAGGTTGCAAAGGGAGGGAGCCTAAAGCTTTCAATATTCCTGAAAAACATTGAAAACTCTCACACTTTCTTACCAGGATATTTTTATCTTTAAAAAGAGTTGGCCACCAATAACCAACCCTTAATATCTTATGGGTTGGGACTCTTCCAGAAAAATCCCCTCCACAAAATCCTCCATGGAAATCATCAATTATTTTTGGGGCTTCATCCTCAGTGATACATCTCGAAAGAACTCTCTCATGGTTTTTCTAAGCCAACCCATAATCAATGATGATATATTTTTGGGAAACCAACTTAAGTGCTCTCTTTTGATTCTTTCTTAAGTAGTGTTATCTTTATTTTTACCCCTAGAAAAATTGATCAACCATTATCCTACACAAGAGATAATCAAAGGGTCGGCCTAGTATTGCAAGCCCACATTTCAAATCCAAGAGTCGGGTTACATGTGGGCTCTACAATGGAGGAGTAGGGTCAAATATGAGGCCGAATGACACAAAAGAAACTAGAGGATCACAAGAGGGAAATGGGCAAAGGCTCGAATTTTTTAGACTTATCCGCATATGAGTTGACTCAAAGCTGAACAAAAGACTTGTGAAAGGTACCGTAAGTCAGCTCGGTGTAATTCCAAAAGGCACATCAAAAATAGGGCCTCCAAATGAGCGTCAACCCTCCACGTGGTTAGAGCCTCAAAAAGTTAAATCGTTTGTTGAAAAATATAAGGTTAGGGAAAGAGAAACATGCCTTAATGGCACAAATTTAGGGGGAGGACCCAAGAGGTGGTCCCCAAATAAGTGCATAGCTTCCACATATCCACAACCCAACATAGTTACTCCTAAATAATTAGAAGGGATCCAGAAAAAAAATGGAGAAAGAGGAGTGGGCCCAAATCAACTAAGTATGGAAGGAATAAGTGGAAGCCTCCATGTGCCTCATCAACGCAACACCAAAAATAAGTCCAAAGAGTGGGTCCCTAGATGTAATGGTATTCTTAGAGGAAAAGGAAAACATTTAGAAAGGATTTTTATAATCGGGAGTCGCTAAAACAGAGCATTTTTCAACGCTTCTTGATCCCAAAGAAAGGCTTGAATAGCTTCTTCTTCCCATTTGATACTCTGATCCTTCTTCAACATATTAGTGATTGGGATAGTCAATTCAAGTAAAGTTGGAAATAAACCTCCTAATAAAATTTATCTACCCAAAAAAGGATTGAATTCCCTTTTTGGTTCTTGGAATAGGAACTTTGCTAATGGCTTCCACTCTCTCAGGATCAATCATGACCCCCTCTTTTGACACTATATGTCCAAGCATCTTTTCCTTTTGAACCCCAAAATGACATTTCTTAGGGTTCAGTTAGATACCATATTCCCTACACCTTAACATCTTTTCTAAATGTTGTAGGTGATCACTTCTCTTCCTTGAAAAAATTGTCACATCATCCTGATACACAATAATAAAGTTGTTTATATATCTCAAGGAAGCGACATCCATTGCTCTTTCAAACATGTCTCTAGCATTCAACATGCCAAACAACATTCTCATTTACACATAGGTACCCCATAGAGTAGTGAAAGTAGTTTTGATTCTATCCGAATACTTCACAACCACTTGGTTATACCCAAAAAAACCATCGAAAGTAGATAACAATTCTGAAATTGTAACCAATTGCAACATGTTGTCCATATTTGGCAAGGGATAGTTCTCTTTATGTGATGCCTTATTTAAATTTTTAAAGTTGACACACAATCTTATGTCTTTGTTATTCTTTCTGACCTGGTACCAAGTTTGCAACCCATGAAGTATACGTTGTAGGTTGTATGATTCCTCCATCCCTTAAATTTTTCAAATATTCTTACATTTTTAGAGAAAGGAGTGGATTAATTGGTTTTTGCTTCTGCCTAAATGGCTTCACATTAGCTTTCTTGTGGGTATGTCATCTTGGAAAATGTCTTCCATGTATGCTTTAAGTTCGAATATGACCAAGCCAGCAATCTGGTACTTATTTAGCAATTGGACATATGATCGCTTTTCTTCGTGTTCAAGTTGTTTCCTAGCCATATTCTCCTAGGTTTATCCTTTGTGCCCAAGTTATATCTTTCAACATCTCTCGAGGATGAAATATGTTTGTTAATAATGCGGTCAACATTATCAAAATTTGATCTCAATGCAACCAAACATCTCGCAATAGTATTGGTTTTCAATTAGATAATGTCTTTACCAAACATGGTCTCTTTTCCTTCATTTACACAAATCATTGGTTCCTATTCCATACATTGATTAGTAAATTCTCCTTTATTTTGAAAAACCTTTTGACCTAGGCATCATCTTCAAAATATTCCAATGCTTGATATTATCAAGGACAGATGGCTGGTCAATATTTTAATATAATATTCACAATAAGGAAACATTGTACAATTTTCAAACCTAGATCCCAATACTACCGCTTTTTCCGCTACAATATTATATTTCCTATCATGATGTATTATATTGAAAGAATCAAACATTTTAACGAAGTCCCAAAATGTAAGCTTATATTGCTTCATTCTTTGATTCTTTATAGCATACAACTTTCTGATTTGTTTGACTATCAACTCTGAATCTCCTTTTACAACAATGTCTCTCGACACCATACTTCCATGCAATCCTTTAACCCAAGAGCAAAGTGTTTCATAGTCAGCAATATTTTTCGTGCACTCAAAATTAAGTTTAAAATAAAAGTTAAAATCCTCTTGGTTTGGAGATATCAAGACAACACCAACATCATTACCATATCTAGAAAAATCCCCATCAAAAATCAAGGTCCAAGGAGAACCAACCTTCTTAGGATACTTGCACTCATCAATTTTATATCGTGCTTATAATCAGCATAGCCCACAAAGTTGCCGACATCGACATCTATGTACAATACTTCATAAGAAGCATTGTTAGGGTCCTTAATGATATGCAAAATTTTATTCTCACCGTACAACTTCTCAAGGTTCCCTAAACTGGTATGGTTGCTTATGACATGTCCATTTGTATGCTTCACTCACACTAGCTACCCATTTTCTAGACAGCAACATCCCCCACTTGGTAGGATAGTCCATAATAACTTCATTAATGGTTAAGCATTTTATTGGATAAGATACTAATTGCATTACTAATTCCTTAACATATCCAATTATCGCACTTCTCTTGAATCCATAGCCCTACATTTCCGAAATTTGGTGTTAGCTTGATATTTTACTCATTCATTACCTCAAGAGGCTTTACATTACATGAGGATCCTGAGTCAAACATGTAGTTATGTACCAACCTATCTTTAATAATCAAACTGGTAAAAACTTGATCGAAATCTAACTGAGACTCAACTAGAGAATTTCCCAAATACACCTTAGATGATTCACCCAGTTCCTCCAATGCTTGTGGTATTTCTGATTCTGCAATAATGGGAGGAACCTCTATATTATTAACACTTTTTCCCTGAGTAATATTTTCTTCCTTAAATCTCAAATATTTGAATGCCCTTTTCCTATGCTCAGGGATCCTGAGTAATTCAATAGTGGGAATAGTGACATTGATCTGACTCAAGATTTGTGCTATGTCACAAGGAATATATTTGGGTAGGGCAGTATTAGGAGGAAGATTCATAGTTTCATCTGATAGTATAGGACTGTTTAGAGTCTGGGCATGGGTAGGAGTACATGTTTTATTTGGGGTAATTACACCTTTACCAGATGTATCTTTCTTAGGGGTTTCCTTCAAGATATTAGTAAGAACTGGAACTTCTGGCTTGGTTTGTGGACCTCCCCCAATAAAAACCTTACTCGGTGTTATATTTTTTCTCCTGAGCAACTAAGATTCATCAACAATTTATTTTCCTCTTCGGAAGGGATCCCTCCATCATACTTTTTAATCATCAAGGCCCCAAGTATTCAAAATCATAATTAGGAAGATCAAGTGCTTGCACCATATCAATTTCAAAATTATTAATAGGAGGAAGAGGTAATACCCAGTGAACATAATCCCAGAAGTTTTCAACAGTTCTTGCACTTATCAATTTAGTTAAGGTTTCCCCCTACCATGAGTTTACAAGGCATTCCATCATGCACACATCATCATACGTCTCATCATCATCTACTTCCTCAACTTATTGATCTACATCACATGGGGAGTGTGGTAAGAAACACCTATCACACCACTTGATAACATTGGCCTCCTCCACAGTAGCAACCATGGTAGTCAAAGGATTAGGAACCAATCTATTCTCCCTGGGTTGAGGTTGTTTATTACCTGATCCCATGAGCCCTTTCCCTCTATCATCTGGTTTGTGATCACCTCTGGGATGATTTCCAAATCTCTCCTGACCGTGTGGCTTATGTTGACCCTGGGAACTTTGTCCTATCCTTTTTATAGGATATAGGATATATGATATCTCTATAACTCCTCCAGCCAAAGCTTTTAAAATCTCTTCCATATCCATAGCTTTGTTTGATTAAGGCCTCTCTAGATTGATTAACATGACACCCTCTCTCTTAGGAGTCTTTCCAATTGCTTTGATATTATTTTCTATTTGTAAGGCCATGGTGAAATCCTGCCTCAATGTTCTCGGGTTCTTATCTCTCAAGTAATAAGTAGCCTTTTTATCAAAAGCATCAAAATATTTTATCAAACATGACTCATCACTTGGCCTTAGGATTATAGGTATCCTATTTAAGGTATTATTGAACCGAGTATTGAAATCATGGATAAATTCATTTGGATTTTTCTTTATATTTTCAAATTTAGATAAAAGGAACTTGGGATCTATCTTATCCCCATATTGTAATCTAAAGGAATTTTTCATCTTGGTCCATGAATCTATTGAATTATCCGTAAATCCTTGTACTAGGTCATGTGTATCCTCCTTAAGAGTAGGAATAAATAAATTTATATATACATCTTCAAACTCAATTTCAAAATCTTCCATCATATTGATAAAGAGTCTTAAATGGTGGTCACCGGTGATGGCATTATTACCATGAAGTTTTGGCAATCTATTTCTTACATCTTGTGGCACCATATTAGGATATCCATCCATACCTTTGAAATCTATATAGGTCCAAAAGTTTTGACAACAAAAGGAGGTCCAGGTGGAGGTTGGGCCATATTTCCTAAGGAGGTGATCTTGTAGGAGAATCAAAATGATAAGGGACGAGGGGTCTCTTAGGCACAGGAGTATAACTCTAAAAGTAAATATCTCTAATGACTCAGTTTCTTGGAAAACCCAATCAACCTTGGAAGAAAAAGGGGAAAACTAAGAGGCATGTTTTTCGACATAAATTCTAGCCCCTCTCTAGTTAGAGAACTCAAATTTTTATAAAGATTACTTGGTTCAGAATCACTTGAAGATGTATGGTAATATTCAACCACAAATTGATCACCTTTCAGAACTGATATCTCCTTTTTCAATTCTTTATTTCCAACAACAATCTAGACTTGTCTTCCTTATGAATTTCCTTTTCCTAGTTCTCGAAATAAATTTTTAGTAGGATCCCCGGTGAAGAAAGACCTTCTTCTCTCAAACTTTGCAAATATCGATGAAAATTTTCACTTGACATAGGTTAAGGCACTAGTAATCATCAAAATTTAAATTCAACATGGAGTCACCACTAGGGATTTTCACCTTATTTTTGCAGATACACTATAAGTAACTTGCCAATTTTCTATCAATGCTTAATTTCTACAAAGCTTAACATAGCTGACCTTCATTTACCCAAATTTATCACTATTAATGAAAATTTAGTGCAATAACCACTAGAAATTGGAAATATTGCATAATGACCTTGTAATCTTGCACAAATCTTACAAATCTCAAAAAAGGATGACGTTTAAACAACTTATTTGTATGTAAACCATATAAGAAACATTACTGTGGTCGGTATGTGTACATATTTATAAAAATAGTCCCCGAAGTGGTGTTGTTCCACACAAATAGATCCTAGTTTTCAAATAACCCTCTACAATTCAAATATTCCCCTGGCAACGATGCCATTTGGGTGTTGTTTCCACACAAATAGGTCCTAGTGTTCAAATAATCCCCGCTAATTCAAATATTCCCCAACAATGGTGCCACTTGGGTGTTGGTTCCACACAAATAGATCCAGTGTTTAAATAATCCTCTACAATTCAAATAGTCTCTGGAAACGATGCCACATCAATGTTGTTGCCGTATAGATAGGTCCCTGTGTTCAAATAATCATCTAAAATTTAAATCGTCCCCGTAAATGGCACCACTTGGGTGTTGTTGCCACACAAATAGGTCCCGATGTTAAAATAATACTCTCCAGTTCAAATAGTCCCTGACAATGGTGCCACTTTGGTGTTGGTATGCAAATTGATTCTCCTACTCGGGATGAGTAGCATCACGAAACTGGAAGGATGCTTAGAGACAGATAAATCATGATATAAGTCATTTTATAGCCAAGGAGGGGATTCAGCTATCTCTTTGTCACTTAGGCATTGGAGAAATGGATATCACCTTATGAAGGGTTTTAGCTACCCTCACTACTTTAGGTTGTGCCTTTAACAAGGGTGAGAGGACCCGTTTTGTAACCCGTGTTGGTGAAGGATGTCAAGAGATCCTTCTTTGCACAATTTTCATGAAAACCTTGAGAAAATATGATCAATACAACACAATCTAACTCTCACGAGTTGTCACACTAGAGAGTGGAGATGTTTCCTAGACAAGGTTCAGGTTACTAAAGACAATAATTGAAACCTAATTGTCTCTGCATATTTTGGCAGTGAAATTTGTTAAAGCTTTTTGGATACACAATACAAACTTGGGTAGTTCATGTATGATTTATCATTTGAGAATTTTTTGGTGGGAATTTAAGTATGATAAAGTTGATTATACCAAATATTTGAGATCCTTTACAAATTTTGGAACATCCACAAATAAAATGCTTGAAAATAGCCAAAATATTCCTTCAACTAGAAGTTTTGTATCGATGGAGGCCTAGAGATGCATGATTTCATACACTCTTTAAGAATTCAACACAAAGGATCATGTTAAAACTCAATTAAATGATGGAAATCCCTAATTAGTCATGCCTAAGATACACTCATAGGCTAACAAGAAATCTTTTTCAACACGGTGAAAGTAAAGTGTTTATTTCATTACAAGATGAAAGCTCTCCTCACAATGAAATTACAAATGCCACAATACTACCACGTGGATAGGATCTTGTGTCATTCAGAGGGATTTTAACATAAGATTGCAATATGAACATGAAAAAATATTTGAAAACATTCTAAAATAAAAGAAAACACAATTATGCTCATGATCAACAAAAATTCATTCAAGGTTCACTAGATTCATCAAAGGGGAGAGTTTCTTCAACAATCTCAAAGTTTGTCGATGGTTGTACAATTGTAACCATCCCGACATGAATAAATCTATAAACACATGGAAATAAACAAGTTTCTCGATGGTCTCTCAAGAAAAAAATTTTTTCTCAAAATTTCACGAAAAATTAACCCCATGCAAGAGTATTCTCATTGCATTTATACAATTTCACTCTCTCACTCATCCTAAATTTTCCCCCAAAAGTATAAATCATCAAGAGAATATTCCTCTTTACAACACATCATTTAATCATGTTTTTTCCCTTGAAAATATCTTACTTTCTGTTGCCAAGTTGATAAATCATGAATTGATCACATTTCTCAGTTCCTCAACTATGACTGGGATGCCATGTCATAACTTTTGACAATATTTTCAATCATTATTTTATTTTTTCAGGTAAGAAATGCTCTTTTTAATAATTCTCGGTGGATCCATATGGCTTGATCGACAAGAAATCCTTTTCACCTTCGAGAATACACCTTGAGGAATAGATACCTATATTCATTCCTCTAAAAATGAGTTTCCTTGCATGGATGAAACCACATATCTACACTATCATTCCAAGTCATCCAAGTGTAAAGAGGATCCAACGGAAGCCTTCACATGTCTCCTTGTCACAACCGCAAAGGCAAAGTCAAGAGGTATGTTCCCAATCGTATGAGAACTTCCACATGTTCAAAACCCGAGAGAGTTGCACTAGTCACTTTGAAAAATTTTGACCATGGAAGGTCCAGCAGAAGCTTCCACATGTCTCCTTGGCGCAATCGCAAAGCTGAATTCTAGAGGTAGGAATTCAAATGAGTGCAAGCTCTCCACATGCCCTAGGCCCAAGAAAGTTGCATCAGCCACTTGAAAATTCTAAGCATGGTAAGATCCAGCGGAAACCTCCACATGTCTTTTCGGTGATCTTTAAAAATAAAATTCAAGGGCAGTCTCCAACCGGCGTGGGCCCTTTAGGTGTCTCGGGATCAAGAAATTCACTTCATCCATTGAGATGTATCAAGTATAAAGAGCAGCTAGTGCAAGCCTCCATGTGTCTCCTTGGCACAACTCTAAAGGTAAAACCCATAGGCGGATCCTCAAATGAGTGCAGGCCCTCCATGTGTCCTTTTACGGGTCTTAGGCATGTAGCTTATACTTTCAAGCCCTTCACCATAATGCATAAAAATATCAAAAACACTGACCACACCACATCCAATCAGAAAATACCACATATCCATAGATGTTGGGATAGGATTTACAGAGGAGACACAATTGTGAATGACGCCCAACAACAAAAAAAAAATTTCCCACGGAGAGAAGACTGTAAATAATACCAAGACTCAATGTGATCCATGACCCAAGGAAAGGAATAACAATGACAACTAAATGAGGGAGAAATTTTTCACGCATCCATATAGGGAGATATAAAATACTTCTAACCATGTGGACTGAAAAATTTAAACAAAAAAGGGGTGAGATTACAATTGAGCACCAACTAGTAGTATATAGCACTCGATGGTCCTGGGAGAGTTGATGATGTGAAATATAAGGAATTGGCCTAAACGGAGTATGTGGTGAACTAAATCATGAATTATGTTTAGATGGAACATGTAAGGCATATGACCTATGTGAAGAGATTCGCTTACGAGATGAGCTACTTGATCTATAAATGTGTCAAGGTGTACGAGTAAGATCCATATGTGAAATAAACAGAAATAGTTGTGTAAAGGGTTATATAGGAGGAGAAAGGGATATAGAAAACACATAAGGTATCAAGGCTAAGTAGTCATTGTCAATAGGATAAGATGCACTATGAACAAGAGAATTTTAATATGGGATGGCCGGAGGAGGAAAGGAAAAAAATTGTCCACTATGAAATTTCTAAAATAATAGTAATATGGAGCTCATATATGAACTTAAGGCATAAGTTAATAATAAAGGCATGGATTTGGAATCTTGGATCCAAATTATTCTCAAGAGCATGCCATAATGCATAACAATAGATGTAATAGTAAATGGCATAGAAATTGTAAGTGTTATCACTAGATCACATCTCCCTATGGTTTGCACAAGTGTGTGTGCTTAAACTCATAGTGTGATCAGATAAAATAGGTGCTAACTCCAAGTTGTGGGAATTTCTACTTGAGATATACCTCTAGAGACATCTGGTTCTTGCTCCTAAACTACCTACCACAATCTACTCTAATCCTAATCTAACCTTCTAAGGGACCGGGAGAGAGAGAGAGTGCATGAAAACAAATCGTACACTAAATTAGTGATACACAACAAAAAGGAGGGAATGAGGATAGCTTTCCAATGTGTGTAAATAAGAGAAAATTACATACTAGAATGAGTGATAACAGTTCTCCACAAAGATAGAAAATGCATTCATAGCAATATTCCATACATGCAAAATTTTAATGAATCCTCGCAAGAGTATAAATAAACATAATATGTTTTCAATGAGTTTGAAATGTTAAGAAAAATGCAAACAAACACAAGAAGGGATGATACATCCAAAACTCACATCTATTTCTTCATAACTATGCAAAATTTAATCTATTACAAGATAAGTGCACGGATCACCATGAAAAGATTCCAATACAAGGTTCTCGCAACATATTGACTTAAAAAAACTTATCGAGTTTTCTACTCGAAAAAATATCCCCCTTTACAATGAGCCCAACACTCCAATTTATAGATTTCTAAGAGAGAGAGAGAGAGGGAAAATGAAAATCCTGAAATCTATCCTTCAACCACTTGTAAAAGGTAGTAAATGGATTGAAATGATGGTATGTTTCTTACAAAATGCCTCCCATACTATCCCATAACTTGCATCAGTGAGAAATTTCAGCCCATGCTTCATTAATGCATCTCAGCTACCAAATAAAATCATTATTTTGAACTAGGCACGTTTTCTAAAAAGTCAACATTGATGACTTTACAAATTCTAGATTTCTTTCTTTCTATGCATTAGGCTTGGAACAACAATTCCAACAAGACAAATTTTGTTCGTTTTTGTTGAGAAATGCAAAAGATATGGCCTTCGAATGGGGGTAGCTACTTTGGGTCTATGAGGCACTTATGTCATTTAACAGAATGAGCGCCTGATTGAATGGGGATAAAGATGTTTACCTCATTTTCATATACGTCGTGCTTGTTCCGAAATTCAAATTTTGGGAAAATCAGAGCTTGGGGTCAAAAGTATGGCTATTTGAAGTTTGGGGTTTGATTTGCATTGGTTTCCCTTACATGCGGCTATATCCGGTATTTCAAGTCTTGGTGTCCCAGATGTCCCTAGTGTGACTTGAGCTATAAACCTCCGCTTCACCCGCATCACACTTGACCCAATTTACAAATTGGGAAAGTCGAAAAATCAAGGTTTTATGTCCTGGTGTTCCATCGTTGACTGTGCCATCGAGGCTATTGACCTCCACACAGCCCCCGCATCTTCTAATCGGATATCTTGGCATTTCAGTCCCAACATTCCCAATGTCCCACTGATTTCCTAGACTACATTTACTTGACTTTTTGCACCCTTTGTAAATCGGTGAAATCAGCTTTACAGTCCCAGTTGTCCTAATGTCCCGCGGATCGTTTTTGGGACAAAACATCAGATTTTGTAGATTTGAACCACTGTAGCCATTTCATCTTTTTGGGTTTCAAATGTCCCACATGTACTGTCTTTGTCTAGGACACAAATATCCTATTTATCCACAATACATTGTATCTGAAGCCATTTTTCATATTCTTTCCATTTTGTCTAACTCTTTGAATTGTTTCCTTGGATTGAGGGTTAGAAAAGAGCCAAAGGAGCTTCAAAACCTTATTTTTCACTTTTTATTATTTCTTCATGCTCAAGCCTTCGAAATGATGCAAGTTATCATAATTACCTTGAGGGGTGGATTTTGGATAACAAGAAGATGTCAAACAATAAAACGTAGAATAATATGGACAATAGAAGTAGGATACATGTGTGTCATCTAAGATAAAGGGAAGGAAATTAAGCTGCAAGAAATAAAATGAGCATACATTGTGCTTGAATCTAGGATATACCATAAAATTACTAATGACATGGGGCCCAAAGAAGAATCGATCATTTAATGTATGGGAGGAGAATGAGACATGAATATCATCATCGTAACATGGGATGGGAGATTAGTATTAAAAATGAGGTTTCCAAAGGGATGACCCAAAAAATATAGATGAGGTCTTGTGTAGTAGGTATGATTAGAAGATGACTCGGGGATTATTTTTCATGCTTAGGTAATGAGTGACTGAAAATTTTTAACGCTCAATTGTCATTCAAAGATTTGGTACTAGAAGTAGTGGATTCAAAGTTAAAATATATTGCTATTATCACTCGGATATTGAAGAAAATGGTACATCCTGAAACACATTTTGGCAGAGTTACCATTTTATCTACTTAAATAAAAATGTGCATTCTCATTAACACTCTTTTCATGGGCCTATTAGGATCATGCTCAAGAGGATGTGGAAGAGAAATCATATTTCTTTTAATTAGTTGAGGTAATAACTTATAGGGAGGATAAGGAAATGAAGTAAATGTATATTGAGGGGCTTGGAGCTGAATCTTAGGAGGTTGAGAAATAAAATTGACACTTGGATTGACATCATTAGACTTTGGTTACAAGGGAAATTTTCTCGACTATTTAGAAGAGAAATGATCCAAATAATTCAAACCTTATTTGAGTTTTCCCAAATATTGTAGCTTAGTCTCATGAGTGTTCAAGGTATGGAATAGATAGTCAAAAGAAATATTGGAATAAAAATAACACATCATTTAAAAAGAGCAAAACTAATTTGAATAAATAAATCTTGGAATTCAAATTCAATTAATAAATTACTCATTTAAGAAATATTGTTCTTGTAATTTGTAAGATGTAATCAGTAAGATGTTCATAAGATCCATTTTTAATTTTATCCATTTGTGCATAAGATATTTTCATTCCAATATTCATATAAAAATTAGTTAAAAACAAGTCAGCAAGAGTTGTATATGATTTAATAGAATGCAAGGAAAATTCATAGAACCATAGAAAAGAATAATCATGTAATCTCCTAGGAAACAACTTGGTCAAGAGGTTGTCATCACATACATAGTCAAAGAAAACAACATGTAAGGTGGTATTCAATATCTCCATCACCATAAAATAGAGGAAAATTTGGTGAAACAAAATTGGTAGGGAGTTGATAAGAAGACACTTCAAGTGTAGGAGGACTATGAAGAGGAAGGTAAGAATCAAGGGATGGAGAGGAAGAAGAGATAGCTTATTACAAATGATCAATTTTTTCTTGCAAACCATGATAAAAATAAGTTAAATCATGGGTTTCTAAATAAAAACTAGGCTTATTGTGGGAGATAAGAGGAGAAGAGAGATTAGGATTAGGTGTGGAAGTAGAATGTGCCAAGTAGAAGATCTTGCATTAGTAGGAGGGGAAATAGGCATTGAATATGTGATCACAAAATAAATAGTGGTACCATGTGGAGTGGAGGTCTTAAACCTTAGTTCTTCCTCATGGGTTGGAAATAGTAACGGAATTAGGTTTTCATGATGGTGAAAAATATAATAATTGAGTTCATAAAGATCCTCAATAGAAAAGTCATTAGAGGCACTAGCCATAATGTAAAGAGATTTGATAAGCTATACCTAAAAGGACGTTTTGTTCACAAAATTATTTAATGAAATTTAAATCTATGTAAGGAAATTGTTAACTAGATAAATGTAATAGTATTCAAAAAGAACTTACATGAAGAAATATAAGAAAGAGTGAAAGATAGAGCATAAAAATGGCTTGGTTTGTAAATGTAGGTTTACACTAATTCTGGGACAATGAACATGGTGGAAAGGAATATTATGGAATTTATAACCTCTCTATATAATTCTAGGAAGTAACAATGTCAAGGACTATAGCACTAGGATTGAGATAAGGCTGCGTAGGCCCTTGTGTTTGTTTAGGGCATTAGTTTCTGCTATGAGATAGTTGCATTTTTGGTTCTTCTTATCTCACTTATTTTTCATTGTAGGGAATGTCAATTTTAATGCATGTCTACTCTGTCACACCTATGTTGGTATCCAAATTGATTCTCCTTTTCAAGATGATCATCATCATAGATTTAACAATAATCCTAGAGATAGATAAATGATCATGTATTTCATTTTGTAGCCAAGGAGGCAATTCGGTCGGCTCTTTGTCACTCGGATGTTGGAGAAATGGATATCACCTTTAAAAGGATTTGATCTATCCTCACTACTTAAGGTTTTTCCTTTTGACTGAGTGAGAGGACCCATTTTGTGACCTCTGTTGGTGAAGGAGAATGAATATATCCTTCTTTACACAAATTTGAAAGGAAAACTTGAGAAAATATGATCAATGCACCACAATTTAACTCTCACCACTTGTCACTTCTAAAGAATGGTGATATTTTCTAAACAAGGTTAAGGTTACTAAAGACATTATGGAATCATATTACTACATATTTAGGGAGTAGAATTTATTCGATTTTGGACATATAGGAAAATAGGGGTAGTTCGGGTAGGATTCATTGTTTTTGAATAATTTTTGGTGGGAGATTAAGCGTGATAAACTTGATTTTGCTAGATCTTTGAGAACCTTTACAACAATTGGAAAACTAAATGACAAAATTATTCAAAATAGCTAAAATATTCCTTCAACCAGAAGGTGTGCATCAATAGAGGCCCATATTTTCACGGTTTCACACAATCTCCAAGAATTTAACACGAAGGCTCGAGTTAAAAGGATCAATTAAACATTATCAATCTCTGGTTCATCACGTCTAAGATACACTCAAATACTTACAAACAACCTTTGTCAACAAATGAGAGTAAAGTGATTTTAAATTGTTTATTTCATTACCAGATGAAGGCTTTTCTCATAGTGAAATTGAAAATGCCACTAAAGCATCAAAGGGATGAGATCTTGTTTGATTAAGAGATATTATAATATAAGATTGCAATATGAACAAGAAATACTATTTGTAGACATTCTGAAATAAAGCAGACAAAAATTTGCCCAAGATTAACACAGATTAATTCAAAGTTAATTAGATACATTAGTAGGGAAAGGTTACTTGAAAAATCTCAGAGCTTGTCAATGGTTGTACACTTGCAACCAACTTGACATGATTAAATCTAAAACATAAGAGATTAACAAGTTTCTTAGATGGTCTCTCAAGAAGATGGGATTTCTCAAATTTTCTCGTAAGAATTCAACCCTTGACCATTTGCAAGACTATTCTTATTACATTTATACAATTCACTATCCACTCATCCCGAATTCCCCCAAAAAAAAAAAAATATTCGAGGAATCCTTTACTTGTTACCAATTTGTCTCAGAAAGTGATGTTTAACAAATTTACACCCAAAGCTGCCAGGTGGACAAATCATGAACTGATCATGTTTCTCAAACCTTCAACCATGACTAGGATGCCATGCCATAGCCTTTTGACAGTCCTTATAATCATTCTTTTATTTTTTCATGTGATAAATCCTCGTTTTAATCATTTTCTGGTGGCTTTGTATAGCTAAGTCTTAGAAGAAATCCTTTTTGCCCTCGAGGAAACACTATCGAAATAAGTGCCCTCATATGGATGCCTGCATTCATTCCTCTCATAAATGAATATCTTCACACAGATTATTCCACATACTTGTTCTGCGAGTCTAAGTTGTCCAAGTGCAAAGAGGAATCAACAGAAGCCTCCATGTGTTTCCTTAGCGTAAATACAAAGGTGAAATACAGAGGCAAGTTCCCAAATAAGTGTGGGCCTTCCACGTGTCCTTGGCCAAAGAAAAATTCCTTTTGGATTTTGAAAAAGTATCTATACAAAAAGGAGCCAGCAAAATCCTCCACGTGTTTCCTTGGCATAGTTTTGATATGGTGCCAAAAAGTGAAGACCCTAAACAAGCGTGAGTTCACCATGTGTCACAATCCATAAAATTTGTTGAAAGAGTTTTAAGGACCATCGGAAGGCACCATGTGCTTAGGGTCCGAGAAAGTTTCATCAGACCATTGAAAAATTATAAGTATGGGCAAGATCCAACGGAAACCTCCGTGTCCCTTTGGCACTCTTTCAAAAGTAAAGTACAGGGGTAGGTCCCCAAACAGGCACGGGCCCTCCATGTGTCCCAGGCCTTAGAAAGTTGCTTGAAAATTTTAAGTATAGAGAGGAGCTAGCGGAAGCCTCCATGTGTCTCCTTGGCACAACTACTAAGGTAGGACCTAGAGGAAAATTTCAAATGAGCGTTGGCCCTCCATGTGGACAAGCTTTGAGTTGAAGCGGGCCTTAAAGTTTTAAAATGCCCTACCGACCCACCTTCCCACTTCTAACTTTTGATGTGGGCACCACGGAGTTACGGGTTACTTCATAACTTTTCTCCCTCATACAAAGAGGAAAAAAATTTAAAATGTTCCACCGACCCACCTTCCTGCTTGTAACATGAAAAAATGCCACATGTCCTTCTTCAGGGTCAAAGTAAGACTTTTCCCTTTCGCTTCATATTTTTTGAATAGCCAATCAGAGACTATCGGGGCCATGCGCGGGCCAATTTGGTATTTTTTACAAATGTGACCAAAGTGGAAAATTTCACCAAAAAGACCCACCGAGCCGCATCCAATTAGAAAGGACCACGTTTCCACGGATATTGGGACAAAAATTGATAGGGAAAACATGACTGTGGAAAAATAGAAGGAAGGGGAAAACCTGAATTCACGCCCAAATTACAACTTCTTCCTCATGGACAGAGAAATGGAAAACAATATTTGGACTTAATGTGATCCTCGACCAAAGTAAAGGATTGATCATGTTAAACAAATAAACGAAGAAGCTTTCATAGATAAATATAGGGAGATAAAGAAAACTTAAAACCATGTGGACTGAGACATTTTTGAACGAACAGGGAAAGATTAAATTGAGCACCAACATCGGTTCTATCTTAGGGATGGGAACTCCCTGTGAGTTCCAAGAGAACAATTGACCATGTTCCATAAATCCATTGGCCAATGGAGTTAAGAACAAGCTTGTAGAAAAGAACAAGAATGACCAATTCCCCGAGGACAAACTTAGAAACCAACAAAAACTGGTCACCACGCACCGGGAAAAACCAAAACAGAAAATACATGAATGCAAAATTAAACCAAAAAACTATACATTATACAATGATGTGCACCCTGATTCAAAGAAAACAATCAAGGGAAAATTTCAAGTGTCTTCGATTTTGGATATGACCATGTTAAGCAATTCTTATACATCTTTAACAATTGGTCATATGATTGTTTCTCTTTTCCATCCAAGTTGCTATCTAACCATATTTTTTAGGCTTATCCTTTGTGCCTAGGTTAAGTTTTTCAACATATCTCGAGGCTACATTAAACATCAAAGTCCCGGGAAAATCAACCTAGTCAAGATATCTACATTGATTAATTTCATACTCCTTGAAAACAACATAGCTCACAGAGCTATCAAAATCAATGTCTATGTGCAACACTTCATAAGAAGCATTATTGGGGTCCTCAATGAGATATAACATTTTCCTTTCACCATATAAATTCACAACAATTCCCTCAATTGGTATGGTTGCACACTTCCACCCATAGTAGCTGCCCACTTTCTAGATAATAACATTCCCCACTTAGCAGGAAAATCCACAATTACTACATTTAAGGTTAATTACTTTCCTGGATACACTGCCAATTGCACTACTAAACCCTTGACACATCCAACTACTGGCACCTCTCTTAACTCCATGCAGTACATTTCCCATAAGCTCTTTGTTACTTTGATATTCAACTCATTCATGACTTCAAGAGGAATTACATTACATGAAGCTCTGATTCAAACATGTAGTTATATAATGTAACATATCTTTAATAATCAAAGTAGTAAACAATAGATCCACATTCGGTGAGACTCAAATAGATAAGTTCACAAATAAACCTAAGATGGTTCACCCAATTCCTCTAATGCTTGTGGTTTTTCTAATTCAGCAATGGTAGGAGGAACCTCTACATTGTTTATAGTTTTACCCTGGGTGACCTTTTCTTCCTTAAGCCCCAAATACTCAAACGCCCTCTTCTTATGCTAAGGTATTCAAATAAAATCAACACTAGGAATAATAATCTTGATCTGACTCAAGATTTGGGCTATGTCATAAGGAACATACTTGGGTAAGGAAATATTAGGAGGAATGTTTACAACTTCATCTGATGGCATAAGATATTTCACAGTCTGAGCATGGGGAGGAACACAAGTTTTATTTGGGGTGAAAAAGCCTTTTCCAAATGCATCCTTTTTAGGGGTTTCCTTAGGGATGTTGGTAAGCACTTGGAATCTTTGGTTTGGCTTGAGGCCCTACCCCTTTGGCAACCTTACTCCTGGTATTGTATTCCTTTTCTTGGGCAATTGTTGCATTCATTAACAACTGTCTATCCTCTTCTGAAGGAATTCCTCCATCATAATTTTTAATCATTAATGCCCTTAAGTACTCAAAATCATTATTAGGCAACTCAAAATCTTGCACCATATAAATTTTAAAAGTATGAGTGAGAGGAAGAGGTAATACCCAATTTATTCAATCCCGAAAAATCAGCAGTTGCTAGCACTTATCAGCTCAGTTGAGGTTTCTCCCTACTATGAACTTGTAGAGCAATCCATCATGCATGCATCATCATCTGTCTCATCATCATCAGCTTCCTCAACTTCTTTGTCTTCATCACATGGGGAATGGGGCAAGAAACATCTATCACACCACTCCATATCATGGACCTCTTCAAAAGTAGCAACTCTAGCACCTAAAGGATCAGGCAACAATCTATTTTCTTGAAGTTAGGCCTATCATTTTCCTGATCCCACGAGACCTTTACCCTTGTCATCTGATCTATGATCATGTATGTGATGATTTACAAATATTCTTTGGCCTTATGGCTTGTGCTGACCTTGGGAACCTTGTCCAATACCCTTCTCTCGCTCCGGCGGTTTATAGGAAATTTCCTTAACACTCCAACCAATGTTTTTACAACCTCTTCTAGGTCCAAAGACTTACTTGAATGAGGCTTCTCTCGGATTGATCATCCTGATACCTTCCCTCTTAGGAGGCTTACCAACTGCTTTGATATTGTTTTGAATCTACAAATCCATTGTGAAGGTGCGCTTCAAAGTTCCTGGGTTTGTCTCCCTTAAATAATAGGCAACCTTTTTGTCAAAAGCATTAGAATATTTTATCCTAGAGGAAACATCACTTGGCCTCAAGATTACAGGTAGCCTGTTAAGGATCTTATTGAACCTTGTATTGAATTCATGAATAGATTCATTAGGATTCTTCTTAATATTTTAAAATTTAGATAAAAGAAATCTCGGATATGTTTTATCCCCATATTGCAATCTGAAATCATTTTTCATTTCTTTCCATGAATCTATTGATTTATCTGGAAAATACTTATACCAGTCATGTGCATCCTCCTCAAGAGTATGAATAAATAGTTTTATATACACATTCTCAAATTTAATCTCAAAGTCTTCCATCATATTGACAAAAAGTTTTAAATGTTGATCGCCAATGATAGAATTATTCCTTTAAAATTTAGGCAAGATATTTCTAACATTTTGTGGCACTACATTTGGATATCCAACCATACGTTTAAAGTCTATAAGACCAAAAGTATTAACAAAAAATGGAGGTGTGGGTGGGGGTTGGGCCATATTGTTTTAAGGGGGTGATCTTATAGGAGAAACAAAATGACGAGGGATAAGGGGTCTTTGGAACACAAGAGTATAATTTTCAATATGAATGTCCTCTAAAGACTTTGTTTCGTGGAAGACCCTATTGACTTTGGAAAATATATGGACAAACTAAGAAGCACACTTATTAGACACAAATGAAGGCCCCTCTTCAATGGAGAATTCAATTCTATATAAAAATTACCTGATTCATAATCACTTGAAGAAGAATGGTAATCCTCAACCACAAGTTGATCACTTTCCATAATGGATAACTCTCTTCTTCATTTCTGATCTCCAACTATTTTCTAGATTCTTTTTCCTTCTAAATTTGTCTCTCCTAGTTCTAGAAATAACTTTCTGGTAGGGTCCTTAGTGAAGAAAGATCTTCTTCCTTCCAACTTTGCAAAGATTAGTGATAAATTTCAATTGACAGAGGTTAAGACACTGACATTTATCAAAAATTAATTCAACACAGAGTCGCCACTAAGGATTTTCACCTTAGTTGTGCAAATGCACTAAAATTGATCTGTCAAATGTATGTCAACACTAAATTCATGCAAATATTCATAGATCGACCTTCCTTTACCCATATTTAACATTGATGATGTAAACTTAGTGCAAAAACCAATAGAAACTGGAAATATTGCATGTAGAACTTGTAACTTTGCTTGATTCTTACAAATATGGACATAGGATGACATTTCAAAATGTATTTTCACTTTAAAATATTTAAGAAGCATTTATTAGGGTCTATATGCATTTTTAATGGTGTTCAAACTTTGCACACACCTTCATGTCCCCGAAATGATGCCAATCTGGTGTTTTTGTCACACAAATAGGTCCCGGTGTTCAAATAATCGCAAAGAATGGCACCATTCTCAGTGTTGTTTCCACACAAATAGGTCCGAGTGTTCAAATAGTCCCCATCAAAGGTGTCATTCTGGTGTTGTTGCCACAGAAATAGGTCCCGATGTTCAAATAATCCTGCAAATGGCACCAATATGGTGTTGTTGCCACACAAATAGGTCATGGTGTTCAAATAATCCCCGACAATGATGCCAATCTAGTGTTGTTGCCCCAAAAAGGTCTTGGTGTTTAAATAATCCCTGGAAATGATGCCAATTTGGTGTTGTTTCCACACAAATAGGTCCTGTTTTCAAATAATCTACGGTAATGATGCCAATCTAGTGTTGTTGCCCCAAAAGTATGTCCCAAAGTGTTCGGATAATCCCCAGCAATGACACCAATTTGGTTTTGGTATCCAAATTGATTCTCCTTTGTAATATGAGAATCATCACAGATTTAACAAGAATCCTAGAGATAGATAAATCATCATGTATTTCATTTTGTAGCCGAGGAGGTGATTTAACTAGCTCTTTATCACTCAGATGTTGGAGAAATGGATAACACCTTCAAAAGGATTTGATCTATCCTCACTACTTTAGGTTGTTCCTTTCAACCAAGGTGAGAGAACCCATTGTGTAACCTTTCTTGGTGAAGGAGAAAGAAGATATCCTTCTTTGCATAAATTTAAAAGGAAACCATGAGAAAATATGATCAAGGCACCACAATTTAATTCTCGGGGTTGTTACTTCTAAAGAATGGTGATATTTGCTAAACAAGGTTAAGGTTACTAAAGAAAATATGGAATCCTAATTTCTTACGCACATTTTTGCAAAGTATAATTTATTCATTTGTGGACATAAAACGTAAATAGGGGTAGTTCAGGTAGGATTCATTGTTTTTCAATAATTTTTGGTCAGAGATTAAGCATGATAAACTTGATTTTTCCAGATCTTTGAGAACATTCACAACAATTGGAAAACTAAATGACAAAATTCTTCAGAATAGCTAAAATATTCCTTCAACCAAAAGGTGTGCATCAATGGAGGCCCATATTTACACGGTTTCACACAATCTCAAAGAATTTAACATGAAGGCTCGAGTTAAAAGGCTCAATTAAACATTATCAATCTCTGGTTCATCATGTCTAAGATACACTCAAATACTTACAAACAACCTCTGTCAACAAATGAGAGTAAAGTGATTTTAAATTGTTTATTTCATTACCAAATGAAGGCTCTTCTCATAATGAAATTGAAAATTCCACTAAACCATCAAAGGGATGAGATCTTGTGTGATTTAGAGAGATTATAATATAATATTGCAATAGGAACAAGAAATACTATTTGCAGACATTATAAAATAAAGAAAACACAAATTTTCCCAAGATTAACATAGATTAATTCAAATTTGATTAGATTCATCAGCAGGGGAAGGTTTCTTGAACAATCTCAGAGATTGTCAATGGTTGTACACTTGCAACCAACTTGACATGATCAAATCTAAAACATAAGAGATTAACGTGTTTCGAGATGGTCTCTCATGAAGATGGGCTTCCTCAAATTTTCTCGTAAGAATTCAACCCCGACCATTTGAAAAATTAATCTCATTGCATTTATACAATTCACTCAAGCTCAATCATCCCAAATTTTCCCTCCAAAAAGAAGAATATTCGAGGAATCATTTGCTTGTTACCAATTTGTCTTAGAAAGTGATGTTTAACAAATTTACACTCAAAGCTGCTAGGTGGACAAATCATGAACTAATCACATTTCTCATACCTTCAACCATGACCAGGATGCCACACCATAGCCTTTTAACAGTCCTTCTAATCATTATTTTATTTTGTCATGCGATAAATCCCCATTTTAATCATTTTTAGGTGGCTCTTTATAGCTGGATCTAACAAGCAATACTTTTTCCCTCGAGGAAACACCTTGAGAAATGAGTTCCCTCACATGGATGCCTACATTCGTTCCTCTCATAAATGAATATCCACACATGGATTATTCCACATAACTATACTACGAGTCCAAGTTGGCTAAGTGCAAAGAGGAATCAACAAGCCTTAACGTGTTTCATTGGCACAAATGCAAAGTTGAAGTACAGAGGAAAGTTACCAAACAAGCATGGGTCTTCCACGTGTCCGGGCCCAAGAAAATTTCCTTTTAGGCTTTTAAAAGGAGCCAGCGGAAGCCTCCACGTGTTTCCTTGGTGCACTTTTCATATAGTGCCCAAACACAGAGACTATAAACAATTGCGGGTTCACCACATGTCTTAGTCCCACAAAGTTTTTGAAAGAGTTTTAACGACTAGTGGAAGATGCCACGTGCTTAGAAAGTTTCATCATCCGTTGAAAAATTCTAAGTATGGGAAGGATCCAACGGAAACCTCCAATTGTCCCTTCAACACTCTTTCAAAATTAAAGTATAGGGGCAAGTCCCCAAACAAGCACGGGATCTCCACGTGTCCTAGGCCTTAGAAATATTTTTGAAAAGTTTAAGTATAGAGAGGATCCAGTGAAATCCTCTACATGTCTCCTTAGTGCAACTGCTAAGGTAGGACCCAAAGGAAAATTTCAAATGAGCTTCGGGTGTCAAAGCATATAATTTGTCCCACTATTTTGTAGTTTTTGTACTTTCGGAAAACTATGTCGATAACCAAAACATGACCAAACACATATAAAATGACCAAACATGCATTTTTAAGAGCTTATAAATACCAAGGTGCGGGGCATCCAGAATTTACCTTATTTTTAAATTTTTATAGTATTTTTAAATATTTATTTACTAGTCGATTTTAAAATATTTATGGCCACAAAGTGGGACACACTTGTATACTTTGACCCCGGGCCACGTGGACAAGCTTTGTGTTGAAGTGGGCCTTAAAGTTTCAAAATTCCTTGTCGACCCACCTTCCTACTTTTAAATTTTTTTGTGGGCCCCAGTGGATTGCGGGTTACTCTATAACTTTACTCCTCGCACAAAGAGGGAAAAAGCTTCAAATTATTCTGCCAACCCGCCTTCCCGCTTGTAACATGAAAACTGCCATGTGTCCTTCTTCGGGGTCAAAGTAAGACTTTTTCCCTGCCGCTTCATATTTACTAAATAGCCAATCAGAGACTATCGGGGCCGTGGGGCCAATTTGGTATTTTTTACAAATGTGACCAAAGTGGCAAATTTCACAAAAAATACCCTCCGATATGCATCCAATTAGAAAGGACCACATTTCCATAGATTTTGGGACAAAAATTGATAGGGAAAACATGACTTGCGAAAAAATAGAAGGAAGAAAAAAACCTGATTTCACACCCAAATTACAACTTCTTTCTCATGGACAGAGAAACAAAAACAATATATGGACTTAGTATGATCCTCAAACAAAGGAAAGGAATGACCATTGAAACCAAATTAATGAATAATCTTTCATGCATAAATACAGGGGAGATAGAGAAAACTACAAACCATGTGGTCGAGACATTTTTGAACAAATAAGGTGAGATTGAATTGAGCACCAACAACCTTTGTACCTAGAAAAGAAACCCTAACTACATATGTAATTATCAAAAACACATTAGATGAATAAAAATATTCATATTCTATTTTTAGAATGACCTTAGAGGTCACCCCAATTTTATTATTTCGGACCTTTACACTACATTTTATAATTAGTGTAGTTCGTGTGTGTGTGTGTGTGAGAGAGAGAGAGAGAGAGAGATATATATATATATATATATATATATATATATATATATATATATATATATAGTGTTATGAGTGTGTGTGTGCGAGATATTAGAATAGTGTCCCTTGAGCTACGATTTCCTAGTACTATTCACAAAAAGCATAGAAAACTATAAAAACTTTGTTCCAATTATATTTTTTTTGTATAGAATCTAGAATAAACCCTCCTATACACTGAAGTATGGAGTCCCAAAATGCATTCCTTGGTGTAGATGATAGAAAATATTAGTTCCTTGTAATAGTATGTACCTATTGAAATGCTTTCCTCCTCATGAAGTTAAATAATACATGTATGTATATGATTCCTTAGATTAAGTTTTTTCATTAAGAAGTGAAAGTGTAACATTGGGTAGTAAACAAAGAGATAAAAGAAGTAACATTTGAACTATCGAAAAATATAGAAAGTGGAAAACATTACCCAAATGGGATAGTAGTGCTTGGGTGCTTGTATTACTAATGGGTGGTCTTGTACATAGTGTCGAAAGATAAAATAGTGGATAAAATTATATCATGTAAATCTAGAACAACCAAGTAACAAAGATAAGAATGATATGAGAAATATAAAATAATTATCTTACTTACAAATGGTGTATATAAATTAAGTATGTAGACACTATATATACATAGTAAGTGAGTGATTTAGTGACTATACTTTCAACCATGAGAACCCAGAGAAAAAGTGAAAACAAGAAGAAAATCCATGAAGGATTTATGTGTAGGTGGATGGACAAAGAAAATTGTAGGATGGCATAATACAAAGTTGTGATGAGAATCCTTAGGTTTGAGGTCAATGATAAGGAGAAAAATGACTTGAAATAGTTTGAGGTGGGTAGAGACTCAAAAATTATTACAGGTAATGATATATGTTTAGAGGAAGTGGTTAGTTTGTGGTGGTTTAAATCTCATTAAAGTGTGTGAGATAGTGTGGAGGAGTTACATGGAGTTGATAAAACATTGGTGAGACACCAATATAAGAGATGAGGATATAACAAGGCTCACAAGATGCATGGATCTGGGACTATTAACCTGAATAGTAATAAGGGTTGTTCTATAACTTACTCAATACCCATGAGGTTGAGAAAAGTGTAACAACCTCATATGTTTTACGTAGGACCATATGAGGTTCTTGTGAGGTTAGAGAGTGCGTGCATTAAAGAAAGGAAGTGCAATATAATGAAAGGGTGATTACATGGAAGTGTATAAGGACATTTTGAAATGGATAATAGTGAAGATCACTCCACACATGGGTTACGTAGTATTAAATAATGCACAACAATGAAAATAATCTTTGATTAAGTGTGAAATATCTTTTTATGGTATGTGTGCGTAATGCCCATTATTTTACAACCCAAAAAGTAACCAAAAAATAGGAAAATGTTTTTGGTCATTAATAAATCTAGCACTAAAGCCACTAGCCCAACTCACCTAACACAAATAACACTAATACAAACCCTTCTAAAAATGAACGTACCCAAGGTTTTCTAACATATGTTTATATGAATTAGATGTTATTAGTTTAGGATTAATAACCTTCAAGAAACACGGTTATAGCCATCATGGATCTCAATACCACACAATAGAGGAGGATCATTCTACTCTAGGGTTTAATTACTTAATTAAATTCCAAAAAAATTTCACATTCATTTTTTTAAAATCATAAAGTCAAATTAGATTCACACCACAAAGGTAAGTTCCAAGTCAATAAGCCTGTCTGATGTGACCCAAAAAGTACATTGTACCTACACTAAGTAATAAAGAGTATATTATTTCCTTGAAGAAACCAAAACAATCATCTTTAAGATATCCTTCAAACCAGCCTAAAACATGTGTACAAAGGTTGAAGAGAGGATCAATTATTTGAATAAATATTACAAGAGAGAAGAAAAACTACATATAACGATGTAAGGTTTTCCCTACAACACCGTTTTAGGCAAAGAGGAAATATACATCAAGGTTTCATCTCTGAAATATTAGTAATGGGTATTGAGACTGTTTCATATTGATCACAAGGAACATCACCCTCCATGGTAAGCAGAGGGCATAAATGCTATTCTAAGTTCACGAGGTTTGACACCTAATGGTTGTCCTTCATTAATTTTTGTAAGATACAAAAGTCCCTTAGGATTTACTCATCACTCATTGTTTCTTGTGGTGAAATTTATATGAATATTGACTTTACTCTCACAACACCTATAACCCATTATTATCTTTCTCCATAGTTGAATGTAGTTTATTTCATGATGGTTGGGATTTTTTATGGCCATGTTGGGTAGGGAAAGTTTTTTGAAAAAGAGACTCTTAAGATAACCATGGAAACTTACAATTAAAATGGAGTTAACACCCTTTAATAGAATAACAACTTTCTATGTAAAAATTTTCCATCATTTGTATAACCAAGATGTCTCAATGACCTATATGTAACATATTTTACCTTGGGAAGAGGAAGGGTTGAACATAGCTATTTTATTAAGGAAACACAATTTGAGTGCATTATAATACAACCATGAAAACTGGAAATTCAAATACATTCCAACATTTATCAATAAAATAATATCCTTCTTATCTACCAATTATTATTAAAAATTCTATCCCACATGTTAAGTGCATGAACAATGTTATTTTGGAAACACTTTATTTCTTACCCAAGACGGTAAAGGGTGAAAAACATTTCAAGGAACTGTCTAAATTTATACTATCAACAACGAAACTGTTTCTTTTACATTCTAACTCACTACCATACCAATATACAAAATTACAAGGATTAAAAACAGTTAATTAAATATGCTATTCTAAAATATAGTTAAATTGTAAGGTTATAAGTAACATTTCATAATCACTTTATTTAACACATGTACAAAATGAATGGAACTCTTCTTTCTTTAATATTACAACAAGTTCCACTACTAAAGTAGAAGACTATTCCAATTCCATCTTCATCACACATTTTTAGCAAAAAAATTAAACTTAGATTTCCACCATTTATTTTAATCCCGATTACGCTACCTACAACCTATCAAGTTGGTGTAAACGTGGTCGGCAAAAAATATGTTGAAATGGTTTTCTCCTACTACTAACATTTTTCGCATGTATCTGATTTCTCATTTACAAATAAATTTAAACACTTGTACGAAATATAAGAGAGTAATAATCACATAAGCAATTTCTTTACATTATCAAACTAGAGAGAGAAAAGGAGAAGAGAGATAGAAATCCCATGTTATCCACAAGATATTTTGACCAAACAAGAAACATAAAGGGGTTCTATAGGGACATGTAATATTTTGACATACTTTTTAGTTGTTATTTAGATAGGAGAATGTTTTATGATATTTTTATTTTATTGCAAAAATTAAGAGGAATGTCTAATTTATCCCAAATGAACTAAAAACTAGGTTTAGAAAAACATTTTTCCAAACTCAAACTCAATAAGATTAAATTTTTCTCTATTATCCTTTCTATAGGGATTCCAAAGAAGTTAACGGAACTAGTATCTGGTGACTAATTTTCAAATGAATGTCATTTGTATGGAGCTAATTGTCATGGTTACGTTAGTTTAGCTTTTCATTAAACAACTAGAGGCGCGACGAAATTCCCTTATAATGTGTCCTTCCAAGGGGATTTTATAAAATCAAAATATTGGCTATGATTATCCTTTAGAAATACTAGAGGTATGAGGTCACGAAACTTCATAGCTCGATGCGGTACAAAAACCATGAGAAAAAACCAAATGGAATTACTAACTCACAAAGTAGATGTCCAACATTTCAATATTGACAACCTTGCTCCTAGAAAAGTGAAGAAATTTTCTTAAATGACTATTTGTAATAATTTTGGGGATTGGTGTGGCATCCGACATCACTAGTTACCATATTTAAGGCATCATTTTCCACCACAATATTTTGAGCGGGTATTTTGCACGTTTAAGAAAAAAATTGTTTCATTAAATTTTATAAGAGTACATTTGACAAGTATCATGAAGTATCAACTACAATTTTTTTTTTTGTTTGGGAGTTTTTCATTATTCTAACTCATCATCTAAGTTTTACTAAGAGAGACTAAGATTCAAAATAAATGCATTTAACGTGAAGCAATAAAATCGATTTAATGTTTTCGAGATACAACATATTTCCAAATTTTATAAAAGATATATAAATATTTTCATTTTAATTTTCTAACTACATAAAAATGGAAAACTATAAATAACAAGACATGTTAGAATAGATAGAAAAATCATGCCTTATTATTCGAACTAGTGAGTTACCAAATGATCAAAAAGTTTCTAGCCTATAAAAGTCTAAAAATACCATCAAATTGTTCTCATGCCATAAAGTACATTCCGCATTATATCTATTTTTAAGAAACTTCTCCAATCATGATGAAGATAAGAAATATCATGATTGATATGGGTTAATTTCACCACTTGATCTCCATACTAAGTGATCACACCATAACAAATATCCACCATATCATGCTTCACATGCTACATCTATGAAACCATTTAAACAATCAATGCAAACAATACCAATTACCATGTCAAACCATCAAATGCTAAGCACACACAACTTTCCATATCACCAAGTTTCATTTCCCAAGGAGATAAAATTAAATCACATTAGATACCAGAAATGTTCATTTCGTTGTCCAAAAATTAGATTCCGTGGAGACACACGCATGTGGATCGGTGGAAAAGGATGTGGTTTACTCCTTCAACACTTTTAATAGTGGAAACAAGTAAATAAATCTACCTAATTCACAATAGATTCAAAATGGATATTCATGATAAAGATTATAAATCCTCATGATAGCAAGGATGGAGAAAATATCAAGTTGCATACCAATGAAATTTTAAAAAAACATGTCCTATGCAAGCTAAGTGTTCTCTAGAATTATATGTTCCATACTACCACATTTCTTTAAGTCACATTGTCAAACATTTCACATGTTAATCCATGTTTCCCGTTTTCATATATGTCTCATAGATAACCTACTAATACATATTATGAAATAGAAAGTAAAATATTGTTCCCTCCCTATTCCAAAGCTCCTTGTTATAATTTTTATATTAAAAACTCTTATGTCCAAGTGAACTCATTCACTTAACAACCAACTATTTCTATGGAAAATTGAAAATGAAGTTTAGATTTTTCTAGAGATATACTATATTTCCCATCCAACAAACAAACACACAATCCCACATAACTACCATGGGTAAAACTTGCATACCGAGGGAAAAACATTAGAACCTTCTAAAGATATCTAACGCCCACAAATGTGAAACATATTTTCCCTCTCTCTATAAACTTCCTAGTTTTACCAAATAATATAAAATCAAAAATCAAAACCAAAAATAAGCTTTCAATGTGTGGGTATGCTCCTTATTTCTACTTGCGAAAATACCAAGAAAACAAATCCACTCAACCACCCTAGGTTTAATTTCGTAAAATCTTGAAGTTTAGATATTATTTTTTGATACCAAAGTGTGTCCAGGCTGAAAAAACCCTTATCCACCACTTTCATGTGGCCTACAATATTATCCCTTTATGAAACCTATAAAACAAAATTAGATTATTCTTTTATGGATTTCGATACTCTTATGGAAAAATATGATTTGCATAGCCTAGAGATGGATTTGAAAAGTTACATTAGGTGGTCTTGTGCGATCTTATCACTTCAATGTCAAAAAAATTATTCCTCTTTTATGCTTTGATGGATGACCATATGCTTCTCACAAATCCCAATTTCTTAGAGGCTAAACAATACATTGGTAAAGGTAATTAATTGATTAAATGAAATCTGTTTCTTGCATTGAAATAATTTAATATCCCATATGATACACATGTCATCGTACATTTCAATAGTCAATTTCATAGAATTTTTATCTCTTTCATTTGGTTAAACACTTTACGGGCATCCACAATTTTTTTGCACGTTTAAGGAAAATTTTACTCATTTTCTAGGTGCCTTAAGTGGTCTTGTGACCACACTTCCATGTAGAGAGGGATTGATGTTTCAATAATATGGGGAACTACATCTCCCTCCCTTTATAAGAGCATCATCCTCAATGCAACCAATCGTAGGGGTGGTAGAAGAGTACGTAACCTTAGAAGAAAACTAATTTTAACTAAATCTATTAACCAAATAGACCTGTTGCTAATGTGTAATTCTAAGGAACAAAAAACCTCTTGAATTTTTCTCCAAATTTATAATATTACGAGAAGATTGGTAGTTCTCTCTACTATCATGAATTCAAAAAAAAAAATCATTATCCACACTTGTCTCGATAGTGTTTCCTCATACACATAAGCATGATTATTTATTTTCTCATAAGTACCATTTAGTTCATTCCACGTCCCTTGTCATTTCATTGTTAGAAAATTACATTTAATTATTTTCCTTGTTTAACAAGTAAAATTTATTATTATTTTTATGGTTTCCAGTAATGTAAGACATCACAAGGTCATCAAATATCTATAACTATAATGTAGACCCTACCACATTTATCATGTTTGCACACTTGAAGCAATAAGTATAACATAAATCACTTTCTCACTTATCATAATCTGACATTTGACATAATAGTTATAATGTGACAACTCACCTATATGGAAGGTTGTAAACCAAGAACTAACCTTGCCAAGGTTAAAAGACATATTAACAAATCATGATTTTAGGATGGTGACCATATCACAATAAAACACCAAATTTTCCCACCAAGAATACACCCACATAACAAGGAGGAAACATAACATACCATCAGGAACATGTTCATTATAGCATATATAATCCATACAAATAGGTTTATAACATGGTAGACGTAATACATAACAACTGGGTAGGACACAAAAATCACCTCCATAATTGGAAATATCAAAAGGTCATCCATAGTGGTGTCCCCAAGACCCAAGGTGTAAATCTGTAAATTATTCCCAATGAATCCAAGTATTCTAATATCTAGAAACATATTTATATTCTAGTATCACAAACCCTATCCTCAAATGACCTAATACAACAAATAAAATATTAGGTATCCCATCAATATGTCTATTTGTGCATTCCTTCATACCCCAAAGTACACTTCCCTCAGTAAAATATAAATATAAAGAGTGAACCATCCCACACATAATACATAAAGCCTGAATTGGATACAATATTCATCTCAACGGTTAAGAATGTCATCATAGAAAATAAGGAGAAAAACAAATAACTACCTAATCCATTGATCAATACTAAATAGTATAAAGGTAAATCTATTGATCCATACTACATAGTATAGAAGAAAATTTGTTGATACAAACTACATGAAATAAAATTAAATCCATTAAATATAACATAGCATCATGAGGGTCACTCAACCAAATAGGAAAACATAATTCATACAAGTATCTCAACCAAAGAGGATTCAAAATCAATTATTTATCTCCACCAAAGCAGGACCAAATATCACTATTGTCACTCTATCAAAGGAGGATAGATTATCCAAAGATGAAAGTGAGGCCAAATTACTCCATGGTCACGCATACGATCCCCAAAATATAAAAACCAAGGGCATGTCGTAAATCTCCAAAATGTAGTCATGAGCCCTTTGGCATATCTCCATACACAAGATAACACAATAAAAACAAGTTACAACCAACTTACCAAAATGCACAAAAAATCCATGTAACTTCCTTCATGATAGTTTAACCAAGTGACATAAAAAAATAAATCTTTGATTCACCAAACAAAGATAAAATCCATGCAATCTCAAAAATCAAAAGAAATGGGTAAATAACCGCATTCAAATCATGAAATCATAACAATAACTCCAAAAATAACAAAGATGAGTCTTCGATACTTTTCTAATAAATTAATAAATAAAATGACGATTCTAAAAATTTAAAGTGTATAAATATAACACATATGAGAAATAAACATCCCAATTACTACATAGATTTTTTTGGGCCTCTTGAAGGGGTACTAATAATAAATTTTTCATCCTCGTATATATAAATAATATGCAACCAATCATACATACATATATATATATATATATATATAATGATCTCTACTCCCCCATGTGAAAATACATCTCTAAATCACTTGAAACTACTAATATATGTTTCCACTATCAAATTTCATAACCAATTTTCATAACCTCGATGGAATAGAACTCAAGAGAAACTAACCAATCTTCTTCTAACTACCAATCTATCTCAAAATTTCACCCATGTAGTACTACTATCCAAAAAAGTCTAAAACTAATTCAATGAAATATAATCTAACAATTTCTATAATATTTGACACCATACAAGTTGACAAAAAGAAACTAGAGGACCCTTCACACAACATTCTCATTAGGAGCCACAATATTAGTACCAAAATGGGACTAAAAACACCAAAATAAGTTCACATGACACACAAACCAAATCCAACATGACACTCATGTTATGTCGTACACATAATAATTACATAAAACTATTTAACAATTTTTCTAACAAGTTCAATTGTTTCAACCTCTTCTCTAATACAAACTCGATACCTACTTCTTTACCACCTATAATGTAACCGAAAAATTGGAAAATTTATTTTTTGGTCATTAAAAATGCAACACTAAATCCACTACCCCAACTCTCTAAGGACATATCACTAACACTTTCCCTTGCAATAAATCAATGTACCCAAGCTATGTCGACATACTTTCAAATGTTTCACATGTTATTAATTTATGAGTAATATCCTTACAGGACATACGGTTACAATCATCATGGATCTCACTGTCACATAAAATATGAGGTCCATTTTAATATGAGGTTTCATCATGTATTACATTCCAAAAAAAAAAATAGTGTTACTTTTTATTCAGTCATTATGTAAAATTAGATTCAAAACAATATGGTCATGTAAGAGTCTCAGTAAACCCATATGATGTTACCCAGAAAGCACATTGTACCTACACTAAGTAGGAAAAAGTCAACCAATGCCATGAATAAACCAAAAGACTCCTTAGTAAAATATCCTTCACACTAGCTTAACAAATGTGTAAATGTTGAAGAGAGGATCAACTATATTCCATAAGGATTCATATCACAAGTATTCTTGGGGTAAGAAAAAACTTAGATTATGTTACATTTTTCACATAAAATTGTAAGTCATTCCACAACAACAATTAATGAAGAAAAACTCATCTAATAACATCTATGCGTGTCTCAATTGTTCGAGGTACACAAAACCACAATTCAAATAAATTTTAAAGGATTTTGTATTCCACAAACTATTGATAAGGAGGCTTAAATACAAACCTAGGAGTATGAAAGTACTATCTATTAATCCTTGAGTTGTCATCATCACCCAATATTCATTACAACCTTACAAACTTTACATTGTTTAATCGCTTGTAGGTGTGGCATAACAGTTCCTCTAAGATGGTGAACATATCGGTATCTAGAACCATTTTCCTCTGGTTGTAATAAGACCCATTAGTTCAATTCCTCAATTGATTCATTTCTAATAGCACCTACGAAGTTCATACATTCATTGAACTAAAGTGATTGAAATAAGAACAATTGCAAACACGCTTTTCTTATCCCTAGGTGACCAACACACATGAATCAAATTATCATTACCTATCCTAAATATCATGTAATTTACCTTCTTAAATCTTGTTTACCCGCATAAAACCCATTTACCCTCCCATAACAACTCAAACACAACATAAACCAATTTTACCATAATTATCCCAACCCCTAACCTCTTACAACTCAAATCCGAAACATCCCACCATCTCAAAACAACCTAATATCCTTGATGGAATGTAGTTTTAACAATTTTCCATTCATCTTATTCTCAGTTTTAACCTCTCAAAGAAAATCAATGTCGATCCGTGATCACTAAAAATCTTTGTGGACATCGGTGATTCTATTTAGCCAACCTATCTCCCTTCTTCAAAGTGAGTCAAAATCTATGTGTAAGGATGAATTTATGCACCTTAATTCAACATAACGACACTTAAGATCACCAATACAACACTTCCAAATCCTCCAAGAGTCTATTTAGAGCATCGACGGTCTCTTGGGAGCTTCATCACCTACATATTGTTAATAAAAGTAAGTACCTCTTGTTTATAATTTAATCAATTTGTTTTATATCATATGTCATTTATACCTTGTCTTACATACCATCTCACATTCCCTCTTGAGTTACATCTATTATTTCATTTGGGTAAGAAAACTTTTAGATACCTATAATATGCAATGAGTTCACCGTCGACCCCGATCATTATCGATTGGTAGTTAGACCTTTTATGCTTTAACTAGATTCCTAAAAATCAAAACCTCTCTTTCTATAACCCTTTAGGCTTCTATATCCCCTATATCCCATCATTGTATTGTCAAGCATCCTTTTTTTTTTTATCGGTGTCTCTCTTATTGATTCATTTATCAAAGAAAACATTTTCTACTTGATCACCATTGATCAATTTCCATATCCCTTTTCTTTATATGTTTTCCTCACAAACACACTTAAGTATGCGTTTATGATTTTCACATAGTCCTACAATATTCATAGGATGCTTTCCCTCATGGATGGTTTCTCTTTCTATAATAAAATTATCATTAGTAACCGACGATCCACATAAAAATTCCTTCATTAATACATTAGAGTTAACTATGTGGGAGCCACTTATCAATGCACTCGAACATACATTTTGATAAAATATTTCATAAAACCATAGAATACTATGTTTATGACCTCCTAGGAAAATATTAACAATGTAGGCACCATCTCACTATCCTTGAAATTATATTTTCTTCACTCATGAAATATTTCCTTTGCATTAACCTTGCTAAGTGTGTATTTGGTGTTCTCAAAATAAACCTCCTAGGGTTCATCACATATATCAAGATACCTCCTCCATCAAATGTAAAACTTATTTGTAGCCTTCAGGTAGACTTCAATTAGTTGATTGTTTCATCTCACAAATTTCAATTCATTGTCAAAATTTGAACCATATCCTTCGAAAGGATGTTCACATAATATGGGATCACAATTATCAAAATTAATTTAAGGAACTTAAACAATATCTCTTATCACCTCCTATGCTTACACGTCCATGCAAGGAGGATCCATTATATTTGTATATATTCATTACGGCCATGCCCTAGGTGTTCGGATAGCACATCGAGATGAGCATGGTCATGAACAGATGTCTATTATATAAGATACACTCTTAATGATTATGAGAACCATTACCCCAAAGAAGAGAAGTTGTGTTATGCATTATACATTGCCACATCAAAACTTCACCGTTATATACTTAATCATGAAACTTACGTTGTCACTAGTTTAAATCCCCTTAAATAAATGCACTATAGAACATTCCATGGGGACTTTATCACTCGATGGCTTGCTCATGACTCGCAGTTTGATGTAGAAATCATTCTAGAAAAATCTATAAAGGTACAATCCATCGTTGACCAACTCGCCAAAGCTCCTCTTCCCGATAATCAACTAGCCCATATATCATATCTTGATGAATCCATCAACACCATATATCAATAATACATTCCTTAAAAAAACACTTTTCATTGACGAATATAAGTGTCAATAAAGGGGTAGTCCTTGTATCATTATCATACCTACCTTGGGGATTCATATCCCTTATCCTTAAAATTACACTTAAATTGCATTAATATCATGGATGAATATGAAGATATCATCATGGGTCTCTAAAATTATATCACGATTGCCATTCACTTCGTGTACATATAAGGATAATGTCAAATCATCATCAAAAAAATTAAACAAATTCATCAATGAAAGAATGAAACTCTAGAAAAATATTAAACCATTGAATTCCTCTTAGAATCCTTTGATTGATACACCATCCGAATAGTTCCACAATATTTTAGTAAATTTGTTGAAATGATATATTTTCTCTTATTACTGATCCCATATGAACAAACAATTCCAAAATGTTCATTTTTGTGCATAGACTTGATAAACCATCACACACCAAAAACTCCTTTTATCAATCTAATCGAAGACAATAAAAAAAAACTCGGGTATACTCAAACTTATGATTATGTCTCAAAATCTAAAATTACCCCTGACTTGTCTATAAATGCTAAGTGATTTGTTCTTTAACATGCTATAGTATACATCATCATAAGTAGTTTTCACTACAAATGTGGATTTTACAGCCTCTTGGTATAATATCTCAAATCTAATGAACCCAAGAAAGCTTTCAGGAAGTTCACAATAGTACATATGGTGGAAACTTTAATCGTATGGTTGTAGATAAGCATGTCTTATGGATGGGATCTTACTTTCCTATTATCAATCAATATTGTTTCACATACATCAATAAATGTGTTAAGTGGCAACAACATTCCAATCTTCCTCACATGGCCGAGTTAGGTTCTGCTTTACCCGTTGAAGGTCTATGTCCCTTCTCACAATAAGGACTTGACCTGATTTCACTAATTAACCCTCACTCATCATGATAACACCAGTCTATCATTACAACTACCTAATTTTTCACTAAATGTGTAGAAGCTATTCCCTAAACTATACTGAATATAACAAAAAAATTCAACTTCATCTATCGACATATCATATGTCACATCAACATCCCTAAAAACTAACCACCGATAATGGAAAATATTTCAAAAAAAAAAAAGTGAAGAAATTATGCAACACTTTCAACATAATACCAAGCTTCTCATATCCTTATTATCTAGAAGAAAATGGACAAGAAGAAGATTCTAACAAAACACTCAATTTTTTTATGAAAATCTGTTGACCAAGAAATCAATAATTTCCATCTCCGAATCCCATTTGTGCTTTCAGATTATTGAACTAGTATTCATACTCGTATAGGTGCTACATATTTCTCCTTACTCTAATGCTATGTGGTTGTCCTATCCCTCGAAGTCTAGATTCCATCATTTCATGTATCACTCATAGACTTCACCTCTTATTAAGATTATCATCAAGAATTATTAACAAAACTTTAGTTGTTAGATGAACCTCACCTAAAATCCTTCAAACATCATCATTTTTATATATAACATGCCAAAAATGATATAAAAACATGTCAAATAATGCGACTTCAAAATTGGTGATCTTTCTAGAATGAAAATCAAAATGTCACTAATCTACAAAGGAGTAAACATGGAACATTTTCCTCTAACTTGATCAGTTCATATATCATCACTCACAAATATGGATCAGGATCCTATCGTTAAGCCTCCCTTGATGGTACACATGAAAAATGAACCTTTGAATTCCTTGCAATTGTGGCCTTTCTACTTCTAACATATCTACATTGATGAAATTAGTCACATTAAAGATTTCATTCCATCACCAACCTATCATTTTACCAATCTAAATATTTTGATCCATCCGGTCTACCATCACTTCCTTATAATTAATACCTTAAAGGTGAGCACCATGGATCTACTCATTGCATCTTTCACATTGACGAGTTCCTCATGAGTAGAAATTTGGTAATAATTACTCTCATATCCCATTTTTCCTACCAACTAAAAACATGATGTAAATGCACGAGTTTCATTTATACCCATATTTTCACCTCCTCAAAATGGTCTATTAGGACTTCCCCTAGTGTAAAAAATATATCTAGAATATCTATAGATACACATTATCAAAATATATATGTTGATCCCTTAAACGAAAGCTATTAATCACATTAAAATAAGGATCGATCCTCAAAGGACAAATCGCCTATTAAATATAGACATACCTCAAACGATGGTTACTCAAAATAAAAATCATAAAAATAAAATTTTAGAAAACTCCCTAAAAGGATAGCTACCCATATCATTATAAAAACACTCCCCTCATTGATCGGGCTTTGAAAAGTCAAAAATCAAAACCATCCTAGAAATGCTTGCCACATCGATCAACTTTCCCATCAAAAGAAAACTTCCGCATTGAGCAATTTGTGTCGGTAAAAAATAAGCTATTGAATGAGACTACATATCCATCAAAAGGAGAACCTACTCTCCGCCACAAACTACATATGTCAATCCTTCCCATTTCCTGGGAAGGAATACAAAAATTGTGCATCCAAGGTCCTACATGTGACTAACTATTGTTAGTTATACAAGTAAAATCTGTTTCAATGCCTCAAGTGCATTTTCATCATCATACTTTAACTATCATGTTACAAATGCATAAAATCAAGCCTAGAAAAAAATGATTCACTTTTATTCCCAACGATGATATTTAAAGTGCATTTTGAAACGTTTACCAAGACATCTATATTGTAAGTCTCTAACAAACATCACATTAAATATAAAAATAAACATATACAAATATAAACATTATGTCAACATGAAATATAACATTTGTGGATGCGAATCACAACACCCCTTATTGTTTGTAATTCAAAGGATTGAGACAGTCAATGTGATTGCACAACATGGAGATTTTCCCAAATTGTGGGGCCTTGCAATCAAGAAATCCCTTTGGAGAAAGGACAATCTCCTATTCCTAAATCTATCACCACTCAACAAAATTTTAGATAAACTATTCTAAATCCTATCCTAATTTTTCCAAGGAGACATGGAAGAAGGATTGCAAGAAAAGTAAACCTAATCTACTGGAGGTGATGCACCAATAAGGAATGCTGAATTTCTACCCTTGCATGAAAATTAAATCAAACAATATTGAAGAGGATGAATACACAACACAAATAAATAACTTGTTATAAATCCATTCACTAGTAAACAAAATCCATTAAAATGTGTAATAACAATTGAACATGCACAAATAGCGCAAAACAATAACTAGAGATCGATAAAATACAATAACACAAAAGATGGTTTACGAAATCCATAATTTTTTCTATTGCTTCAGAAATTGATATAGTGCATTACAATAGGCCAAGAGGCATAAAAATGTGTTATGATTTAATAACAGGTTTGAAATCCACATATTTTCTATTAGGCAAGAAAATAAGGGTGGGGAAAAGTAAAAATATAACCTTTAGAATCGGTGTGCCCCTCCTTACAATTTATATTATAAATTTCTAAAGGAGGAGAGATAAAATAATTTGTAATTGTCCCAAAATCTTTCCAAAATCATTGTTTAATCCATGTAATGAGTATGGAGGATCTGCTTGAAGAAACTAGCCTTTTTTGTTCATGGGTGTAGCTCTCATTCTATAGGCTTCATGATGAACCCCTATTTCTCCAAACCGCATTAATGGCCTTCACCTACCCTTGTATTCTTTCCATTTTTGGAGGTCCACAAATCCCAAAATATGACATTCGATATTCCCATACTATATTTCCCAAACTTACCTTCACAATTATTCTAATTTTGCAAAAATTGGCTCAAATTTTGAGAAGATATGAGGATTTGAAATTGTGCTATGTTTTTGGTCTTGGCTCTTCAATTGAGCTTCTTCCTCCAATCATGAGCTCATTTACCCCATTTCCAAGTTGGTCGTTTCATTAAATTTGATGCATTTTTGAAGACGCCATTGAGTTGACTCAATGCAAAAAGTTCATCTCCCAATGCTCCAAATCTATGCTCAATCCCTCACCAAATCCGCCAAGTCACCTATGCCACCTACCGACAGTGTTGAACTCGGCTTGGTTTCTATGTGAACGGGGTGGTCCTTTTAAAAATGTTTGGGTGGGGTATGTTATTGGGCCTTTTTATTAATCTTTTTAGACCCCTAATATTTCTCATTTTAGGTTTTTCATTGCTTCGACTCAAAAATCCACCCCAAAACAGAGCTCCCTAAAACCCAAAACACTCCAAGTCCCAAAATCTCATCATTGTGGCACCTCACCCATGTTCGGGGTTTTGATATTTCACATTTCAGACTCTTTTCGCAACTCACTTGAAGCTTCTCCATTCCCGAACCCCATAATAACACACCCTAAACCTCTAAATACTTTGGACTTTTGGCTCCCAATATTTTTTAGTTAGCTCGAATCCCAAGCCCTCTTTCCTATGAGCGATGAGACACCCTACATCCTTGATGCAAGCTCAATGCTAATCGAATTAACTCCTCGGCTGAATATTTCTTGTTTTCTTCCATGAACCAACTCGATGCGGTTCTTCATAGCCAATCCACCCGAATCGGAAAACTTACCTCTCCACAACCTCGGGAGCCCATTTGATGTCACACCTTAGTTCTTCACTATAATCAACCATGTGTTCACTTTTTCTCGAGATTCGAGTCATCCCATATTGGCCTTCGTGAGCAATATGAACCATTCGGCACTTCCATCGAGATGGATTTTTCTCCATTTACGTGGGCTCACATTTTCCTAAATCTACGGGCTTGTCTTGACATACCTACGCCGAGCTATTCCGAATGAAATCGTAGAGCTCAATATCGAGCCTCTAACATGGTTGACCCTAAGATGGCTCGCCAAATCATTTTAGGACATACTTCGTCTCTCCTTGGGGCTCAACGCATCACTCCTCAATGCCTCATCACTACCGATCTCGGGAGCTTGGAACCACTAAAAATGGATCACATGAGCCCTAACATAACTCTACTCGGTTTGTGTTGTATCCTCCTAGCTCACTGAGCTTCTCGGAGAGCCCATTTTAGCTCGATGTTATTTATAAGCCCAAATGAGGCCCACTTTACTCCTGGAGCCTATCTTTTGGGATTTTTCCAATTTTTTGAGTGGGGGATTGGTATAGACTAAATGGAAGTGAATTTTTGACTTGGAACATTTTTATCCATTTTTTCTTTTTGACCAATTGTGGGCTCAGTTGGTCAATTTTTATCTATGGGAAAAAAATTGTCAACAATTTGGTGACTCACGGGGACATATGCCTCGCTAGATGTTTTTCACCAAGTAGCCTTGGCTTGTGCATTAGGCATGGAGTCACTATACACTAAGTAACTAATCACGAACCCTGTTGAATTTTCTCCCCAAAGATAGCCAAAGATATTGCTTAGTGTGAACTTGTTCCGCTTGCTTACACTCTCAATATTCATAAGAAAATCATAAAAATAAGATTTGCAAGAGTAGAAAATTATCTAGACTTGATATATTCACCGATTCTTCTCTGCTGACCCTATTTTGCGATACTAAAATGGGCCATCCGGAAAACTTACTCTACTAAGTATGGAGCACAATGTTGATGATTTCTCGCCATGTATTGCATGCTCCATAATTTTGACTAAGACAATTTTAAAATTTTACATCATCAAACTCTATTAAATTTGATTCTTCTCTCTTCTTGAAAGTTGTTTTTGCAACATGCTACTAGAGGTTGCTTTTTGATTGGGTGGGGATGCTTGGAAGTTCACACGTGATTGATCATGAAGGACCCAAGCATAAAACATTATCAAAATATGTCCTTACACTAATTTTATTTGCTTTGCATTTGTTTTCTTTTAATATTTGCAATCGTTTCTCAAAAGTATGAACTTTTTTCTTTATGACACTTCATTTGGGAGGTATATTGAATTGCACACCGATAACAATTAGGTGAAGAAAAACATGTGCTAAAGCACTTAGGGAAATTGAAACCTAAACTACAAAAGACAATGTGCATACGCACTTAGAGGAATTAAAATTCTATTCTAATATGTAAAAGGATGGTATTTTTAATTTCAAGTAGAAATGTTTAAGATAAATTCATTTTACGGAATCAAAATTTCTTCTCCATAAAAAAGTAGACAATTGGAAGGAATTATTGCATTGTCATCCTATGATCATGTAGGGGATACTCAAAATGGCATTGAACTTGGAATGCCTACCCATTTTTTTCCTGATCTACATCCCATTTAAGCACTAGGTCCCCCTCTTGAAAGGTACTCTTTTTTCTTTCTTTCAAATGACCTTTTGACAATGGCCTGATCTTTCTCCATTGTTTGCACCGCATATTGTCCTATTTCTTCAAATTTCATCAGCTCTGCATACCTAGCTTCCATTGGTTCTAATTTTGACACCTTTAACTTCTTCATGAGCTCCCTCATGCGGGAATCTCCAATGATATAGGCAACATTGCTACCTTCGCATATACTAACTTGTGTGGAGAGATTCATGTTGACCTATTTGGTGTTATCTTGTCATCGCACAATGTTGATTTGAGCTTAGTTAGCCATGTCCTTCTATTTTCATCCAAACTCCTCTTGATGATCTTTATATAAAATTTGTTCATAGATTATGTTTCTCTATTACCCCGGGAGTAATAGTTAGAAGAGGTGCTCAAATAGATCCCATTCCTTATAGCCTATTACATGATCTTGGAACCTAGGAGCACCAATGTTTTATCCGATATAATAGTGGTCGGTACACCAAACCTTGTCTCTATCCCCTCATAAATTACCAGAATACTAGACTTCTTTTCCTCCTTGATAGCCACCGCCTCACTCCACTTGGTGAAATAGTTTGTTTCATGAGAATTCAGTTGTGGCCTTGGCTTGAATTTTTAGTGATGACCCCAATGAAGTCCAATACTCACTACATGAATGGTTGATCAACTAAAATTGGATGCAATGGAAATGTTGTTAGTCTCTCCTTTCTCTGTGAAGAATGCACATTTTTTGCACTTCTTGATCCAAGAGTATAATAGCGAATACTATATATTATGGGTCAAAGTAATAACCCACCTTCATTAGCTTGAGAGTTGTTAATCACATGGGAAAAAAACTTATTCCTCTCCATTGTGAAACTTTGGTAGCACCTTATCGGTTGACCTATTGCACTACACCTCAATAGAACTCCATTGATGTCCTTCTTAAGCAAAACAACGTAAACAAGAATAGATGGAATGGTTTAAAGTTTGAAGTATCTCCTCTTTTTTTGCTCATTTCTAGAGGGCATAGTAGGACTATTTGTAGGAAATGTGTCATGGCTTGCGTACAAAAGGAAAAGGCACATTATAATTTGTTTGTTTCGATCTTCATGTAGCACCAAGATAGTTTCTTTTCCATCACCTACTTGACTTGTTGACTCAAGGATAAATTTTCACATAATCCCTTTCCATGAACTAATTTATTTACCTTGATCTCAATGTCATATTCCATAACATGATTGATCCATCCTACATGTTTCTCATTTAGATCCTTGTTAAAAAATAAGTCCTTGAACCCCTGCATGGAACACTAGCAATCGATTTTATTTATTTGAAACTAGGTGTCTAAACTTATTTAGGATCCTAATTACTGTGAGAACTTGTTTCTCAATAAATGGGTACCTAACCTCATAGTCCTCCAAACCTTGACTAAAGAAGGTAATTAGTTATTTAGATCCCTCTTTTTTCTGTTACACTAGGATTGTGAAAATTGTGTCTGAACCACTAAAATCGTAGAGCATGAAATCTTTAGAAAAGTCTAGATTGACAAGGGTTGGGGATTGAGATATTTCTTCTTTGATATCATAAAAACTTGATTTTCCTATTGTTATCCACTTGAATGCCATGATATTCTTTAACGTTAGTATTATCAGTTAAAAAAGTAGTAGAGCTTGGTAAAAACTTGCGGACAAAGTTGATCCTTCCTAAGAAGATCTGGAGAGCCTTCATATGGCATAGAAATGAAAAGGCTCAAATTAATTCAACTATTTCTAGTTTAATTTTCAATCCTTCATTTAACACCATGTGGCCTAGAAGCTTTCCTTCATGGTCCAAGAATAGACAATTTTTCAAGTTCGAGGGGACGGTCAAACCTTCTACAACTTTGGAATACTTCTCTCATATTAAAGAGGTCATATGTTGCATTTTTAGAGAAGACATTGACATGATCATGATACACCAATAGTATCTTGTTAATCAATCCCTTAAATGTCATGTCAATTTCCCTTTGAAAAGTAGCTTTGACATTTGATAGCCCGAAAGGCATTTTCCTGTAGGCATAGGTGCCCCACTTGGTGGTGAAATATGTATTGAACTACTCTTCATATTTTACCATTATTTGATTGTATCTTGAGTACCCGTCACAAGAGAAAATATTTCTAAACAAGCTACCAACTATAAGATCTACTCCTTGATGGGAGTGAATAGCAGTCTTTGAGAGATGCCATGTTCAGGTCTTGAAAGTCTATGCATAACCTAATTTCTTTTTTTCTTCTTCCGATGGCATGAAGCCCGATTGGAGTGATTGATTGGAAATATAATGTTTATGTCTCTCAGCTTGTTCATCTCTTTCTTCATAAAAGGCTCAATGTGTGGGTTGACTCTTCTTTGCTTTTTCTTGATGGGCTTAGCATTCAGATCTACTTCAATGGTATTTTGTGTTAACTTCATATTGATACCTATCAATTCCTCATAGCTCTAGGTGAAAACATCGGGAGTTCTTGTAAAAGTTGTATAAAATCATCTTTCTTGCTTAGTGGCAACTTTTCCGATTTGGAGTGTTTTTCCTTCCGTAATTGAAATTGGTTCCAAATCCTCTCCTTTGACTGTATGTTGGCTTTCTCCTGTGGAATTGACCACTAGGATTGAATATGGACTCCAACGTCACCAAGCCTTTTGGAAGTTTGTTTATCCACAGCTACACTACCTAATCCACATATTGCTTCTCTAATTTATCCTGGTTCCTAGCTGATAACTCTACTTTTCCCATAAGAATTTCATGATATGTTGACCATTCTCGAACACCTTCCAACTCATGTACTTATATGGGACTATTGGCCTCACAATCATATGGATATGTGGCTGAATTTTATTTCTTTTAATACTATTCACCACATCAAATTTCACCCCAATTGCCACAAGCATTTCTATAGATTCATTGTTCTTTCGAGGTATTGGCTCGATGTTGAATGCTTCAAAGTCCTCAATGAGATCACATACCCTATTTTTGTAGCTCTTGCGTAGGTAATTTTCAGCAGCATGTTGTCCCTTAACTTGTTTCACAATTAATTCGCTATCCTCGAAAACCTTTAAATTTTTAATATCCCTTTTTTCTTTCCCAATTCAACCCATAAATCAAAGCCTCATACTTTGATATGTTGTTTGAGAAAGAAAACTAAAAATATGAAGGCTGAATAGTACTTGATGTTTTGTGGCGTAATAATTATTGCACCCCTCCCACATCTTGTCTTCTTCTCGAAGTATAGGAAAACAATTTCCATACCTTTTTGTCCTCCTTGTCTTTCGACTTGGTGAGACTAGGAATGGGTGAAATTTATTCATGTACATAATATACTCCTAATTTATCTTCTTCCATTGCCTTATATGGATCAAACACATGCCTTTTGATTTTCCATGCAACCAGTGTCAAATTTGGAATGCTACTACTTTTAGTACCTTCTTTTGGAGTGCCTGCACAATCCTCCTTATCAAAGATTGAGAAATTTTCATTTATCGACATGGGACATGGTGTTCAATGTGAAATTTTTCTTTTGGTTATAATCCTATTGTTTCCTTAGCTCTATACCTCAACCTAAAAATCATATGTGACCAGTTTAAAGATAGGTATCCAATTTTATTTTCCATGAAGTCTCTTGATAGACACAATTCGAAGAGTGGTGGTAAATCAATCACATAAACATCTTGCAAAATAGTGATGTTAGGAAATACATGAAACATTAACCTTAACCCTTTGATGACTCAATTGTTATAAGAATTGTCTAATCATGTTGTCCCACTCCTCTCAACACTAGTTCATACTTGATACCCAACTAATTAGATATCTAATTTGGAATTAGCAAACTTCTTGCTCAAGAATCAATCATACAATTGTGTACGAGCATGTCTCCAAGGATCGTGACACATAAAATGCCGGAGGATTCAAATTCTTTCCATGTTGGCCCCTTTCTTATTGTAAAACATTAGTAAGGAGTTTCTCTTGATTCCTAGGTGCCTCCTTTGAAGAAGACTAATTATCCATTGTGGCTTGCAACAAATCTTATTTTCCAGAATCGAAGTGATTCATACATGGAAATGTTTACATGCATTTTATTCATTTGATCGATCATGTTGAAAGGAGATAGACTGTATTTTTGTTGTCCTTTTCGCACATAGCCTTCCCCTTCACACGCGTTGGTACTTGTGCTGCTACAATGGGTGCCTTAGGCTAAATTTGTAAATTTAGAGATGTACTTGGTTTGCTAACTACTTGTGGGGTGAGATTGGGTTGAGAAAAAATTGGGTTAGATGAATTCCCTTCCTATATGTTCCTTTTCTTTGGTCTCATATTAGGTACTACACCTTGGAAAGGAGATTGATTGATTCCACAAAAATATTCCACCGCCAATTCAACATTGTGGTCTCATTTAGAGGTACATCTTATTAATTTTTCAGTTGTTGATTTTCCTCCTCACTTGGTTCTTGGGGAGAACCAACTATTTGAACCATCAAAGCCTTGTTAAGTGCATTGAATCACGTTAATTGATTGTGAGGAAATATATAGGGGTAACACCACTCATACTCTTGAGAAATGTTTTTTTGAGTTGGAACTAATGTTCTTAAAGCTAAAACCACATTTGGATCATATGGTCATAATTTCTTGGAAGCTTGACATTATCTTTGATTCTACTTTTGATTTGTAGCTTGAGTTGGCATCTTGTTTGAATGAAAATGGGGCCTATTATGTTGAGATTCAGGTTGGTATGGCCTATAACTCTAAGTTTTCTATCTCTATATAGTCAACACTTAATTCTCTAGGTTCTACACTTATTTCATGACCTCCTGAAGCTCCTTGGAAATTATTGAATAAGTTTAAGCTTCATTGTTGCTTTGATTTCTAGAAGATGGAATTGTATTCAACTCAAGTGTTTTACTAGTTGTACGAGTTCCCACCTCTGGATATAGAGGAATTGGGGGCCTTGGTGCAAGCTTAAATGCTTGGATAAAATAGTTTTGTGCCTTGATATCTATTTCATAGGCTCCCGATAGCATTGTTCCTCTCATTGATTGGATCATCATAGTTATGTTTGAATTTCTAGCATTCAAAAAGTAGAGGAATTATCCCCGACAGCTAGCTTGATGGCTATTGGAATCATGTCCCATGTATTTTGGAAATAGGAATTAAAATCTACCATATTTTCATTGGAGTTCAGTTTATTTTTTTAATTTGTTCCAATAAAGACAAATTGTTTGCTCTTTCTCCAAACTAATTGCAAAGAGTTGAACACATCTAATCCCAATTTTGAAAAGACCTTATTTTCATGCTATTAAACCATTGTAAAGCTTTACCCTTGACGGAGGAGGCTAAAAACTTGATAACATATCCATTTCATTGATTTTTTCAATTGCACAAATATTGGCAATGTCTTCAATGTGGTCAATAAGGGTTATATGGTTTTCTCCAGTGAAGAAGTGGATGTTTTTCAATGTTGCAACTGGAATTGGATTTTTAGCATTTAGGGAAAGTGGAAGACTACCCGTGAAGTTGAAAATTAGATTAAGTGGTCCCCGAGGTGGTTTTAGATGTGCCATTTTGATTGGCCATATAATCCTAGTTGACGTAATGAAGGGTCTACTAGGTGGAGGTATAGTCGAAGTCCTATTAGGTGGAGATGGTGATATTTCTTGTACCTCTACTGGATTCAGATCTAGTTTGAACTCTTCTCATGTACTCAGGGAACCCGTATTGCTACACCACCGAATTTAAACCCTCGAGTTCTAGATGTGTTACAAATAAGATTCTAAAGGCTAGGATTTTGTGGAATCACACACCAAAATTGGAATGATTGAAATATGGAAACTTTGAAGGACTTGTATGCTTCACTTGTTTGAGGTTAAAAATTGTCTTTAATGGGAAACCCCAAAATCCCAAAATAGAGAGATATCTCGAAACTCTAAAATGATTGCTCAATGAAACCTCAAAAACATCTCGAATCCCAAAACCCAAGAGTTATGAAAACATGAAATATCTGAAATTGAAAACCTCCAAATTCTTATAACAATAAACTTTCAAAGTTTTAATTTCAAATGATACGAAATTGAACGATTCATGAAACCAAAATCCCAATATTTTGGAATTTCGTAAATCTTGAAAACTAAAATACCAAAATGGAAAAAAATCCAAAATTTTTAAAGTCAAAATTTTAAAATTCTCATGAAAACTCGTTGAAATATGATTTTAGAACTCTTCATGTTAGGTTAAAGGTTAAGTAAATTAAAATATGCTAAGTATGAAATCCAAACTTCTTTAGAGTGCCTTTAAAGCTCCCAGAATGACTTATATCGCACCAAGCATGCAAAAACTATTGATGAAGAATCACAACAACCTAGATTGTTTACAATTTGAAGGATTGAGATAGTCGAGTGTGATTGTAAAACATGGAGCTTTTCGAATAGTGTGGGAAATTTCAATCTAGGAAGATCTTCAAAGAAAGGATGGCTTCTATTCCTAAATCTATCACCACTCAACAATTTGAGAGAAACTATTCTAAATCCTATCCTCATTTGGAAAGGAGACAGGGAAGAAGGATTGCAAGAAAAGTAAACCTAATCTACTGGAGGTGATGTACCAATAAGGAATGTTGACTTTCTATGCTTGCATGGAAATGAAAATAGAAAATATTGAAGAGTATGAATACACAACACAAATCAATTACTTGTTTTAAATACATTCATCAATTATCGCAATCCATTAAAATGTGTAATAACAATTGGACATGCACAAATAGCCTCGAAAAAGTAATGAGAGATCAGATAAAATACAATAACACAAAAGAGGGTTTATAGAAATCTGTAGGTTTTTTCTATTACTTCACAAGTTGATACAAATTGCATTACAAGAGGCATAAAATTTCATTACAATTCAATGGGAGGATTGAACTCCACATATTTTATCCTAGAAAAGAAAAGAAGGGAGGGGAAAAGGTACAAAATACAACCTTTAGTATGGTACTCTTCCTTACAGTTTATATTAAAAATTTACAAAGGAGAGAGAATAGAATCCCAAATTTATCTTAAAATCTTTTGAAAAACATTGTTTAATAGTAATAATCATTGTTTTTTATCACAGGTATAGATCCTAGCCTCTATAGTCTTCATGATGACCTCCTATTTCTACCAACCTTATTAATGGCCTTCACCTATCCCTATATTGCTTGCCATTTTTGGAGGTCCATAAATCCCAAAATATAAAATTTGTCATCCCATATTGTAGATCTTGAAATTACCTTTCCAATGACTGTAATTTTGGAATTATTGGTAAAAATTTCAAGAAGATATGAGGACTTGAAATTTGGGCTATTTTTTGAAGTCTTGGCTCTTCCATCAAACTTCTTCATCCAACCACCGAGCTCATTTAACCCATTGCTAAGTTGGTTTCTTCATTCAATGTGATGCATTTTCAAACACACCATCAAGCAGGCTCGATCGAGTTCATCTCCCAATGCTCCAACTTGACACTCAATCCCTCCCGAATCCAACAAGTCACCTATGCCACCTACCATACCGAACTTGGCTTGGTATCCTATGTGAACGGGGTGGTGATTTAAAAATGTTTGGGTGGGGTATGTTTTTGAGCCTTCGACATTATTATGTTTGGACCCCTCATCTCACTCATTTTATCTTTTTCATCACTCCGAATCTAAAATCCACCCCAAAACAAATCTTTCCTAAAACCCAAAACGATCCAACTCCTAAAAGATTACCATTATGTCATGTCACCCATTTTCAAGGTTTTAATATTTCACATTTCGGACTCTCTTCCCGACTCACTTTGGGATTCTCACTACCCTAACCCTAAAACGACTCACCACAAACCTATGAATAAAATAATCTCCCAAGTATAAAAGACTTGAGACTTCAAGTTCCCACTATTTTTCGGTTCACTCGGATCTCGAGCCTTCTTTCCTTACCATAATGAGTTGACCTCCATGCTCGATGTGAAATCGATGCTCATTGACTTAACTTGTCAACTTGTGATTTCTTGTTTTCTTCCATTAACCAGCTCATTGAGGTCCACTAAGCAAATCCACCTAAAACGGAAAGGTTACCTCTCCGCATGAGCTCACAATCCCATTCAATTTCATGCCTCAACTCTTCCCTCCAATCAACCATGTTTTCACTTACTCTCGGGGTTTGAGTCAACCCATATTGGCCTCCATGATATATACGAACCTCTCGACACTTCCATCGAGCTAGATTTTTTCCCATTTTAAGTGAGTTCCCCTTTTCCTAACTTCATGGGCTTGTCCTAACTTACCTACGCTTACCTATTCTAAATGATTTTGTGGAGTTCAATGCCAAGCTTCCAACATGGCTGACCCAAAGATGGTCTGCTAAATAATTTCATGACATACTTTGTCTCTAGGGCTCAACACATTGCTCCTCGATGCCTCATCGTTGATGAGATCGGGAGCTTGACACTCTCGAAAAATACTCCCTCAAGCCCTAAAATTACTTGAATCATCCCATGATGTATCATTCTACCTCGCCAAGCTTCTTGCCAACTATCTCGGTGAGCGCATTTTACCTCGGTGGGATTTATAAGCCCGATGAGGCCCTTTTACTTCTTGCGGAGCCCTTCTTTTGGTATTTTTATAATTTTTTGAGTCGGGGCCTAGTATAGACTTAATGCAAGGGATGTTTTTGATCATCACATATTTATCCATGTTTTTTGCTTTTTATTTGGATGTGGGCCTAGGTTTTCCAATTTTATTTGTTATGGGAAAAAATTGCCAACAACATCATTTAAATACATCCAAAACTACTTCAACATTACATTAAAAATATCAACATCAAAATAACCCGGTTAATGATGAATCCCACAACATCATCATCATCATCATATATAAAAACATATATAGATATATACATATATATACATATATATATAGACACACACACACACACACACACACACACACACACACACACACACACACACACACACACACATCCTCAAAATTCTATAAAAACTACCATTAAAAGGATCATATATAAAATCATCTATAATTCAAACCACATACAAAACCCACATACTATGCGGCAAAAACTCGGATACTCGGTCTTTACGTGGCCTCTCATTTCTTCATTTGAAGGCATGTCTTTAGGTCGAAAACCCATTACTTCCCCTATCATTTTAATTCTAGTCACGTAATCCCAGATTTTTGGAAACATAAATCTACAAAGAGCACATATTTATCACAACCATTTCAGCTATATTGCAGTCATGAAGAAAACATTTTGGTTTTCCGCCATTAATTAATATGTCTATAGGATACAAACTGTTGGTTCCCCTGTCACTTGATCGCCGACCATGTAATCCCACATTTGTGGAAACATCAATTTTTAGTCACATAGACATTTTAAATCACACTACTACACCTCCATTAAAAAATTTATTCCTTTTCTTTGATCTACATTATCTTGTCAAAACTTTTCTTGTCACCATATATCATATTTTTCACACCGTACAGATGTTTCCTTTTGCTATTTGGTCCCATGACTCAATACATTCTAATTAGAGCGCTCCTTTACACCCTCCCCATGAGTATTCTTTCAAAAAAATACTTCTAGAGGTGATTAATGTTACACATCCCTACCAAGTGTTTTCAAAGAGTAATATTGTCATTGCAAACAATCGTAGCTTGGTCATTTCACACTACAATAGAGAGCTTGGAGAATCTTAAAGAAAACCTATCCAAAATAATCAAATATATTAAATCCAATTACTGAAATGGTTGATCATTGGCTTGAAAGGGGAGCAATAGCACAATATCATTATCAAAAAAATGGGGCATGCTCACACTAGTTTTTGTCTCGTAACTTCGCCTACATGATGCTCAAGAAAAGGGAAACTTTAGACACCCCTTTTTCACCCATAAATGACCCAATGCACATCAATAAAAGTATCATTACCTCTCTTATTATTTCTATCCTAAGTATCATGTAATTTACCTTTGTAAGTCCTAATTAACCATGTTAAACCCCATTTAATCTCCCATAACCACTCAAAACAAACTAAATCTATTTTACAACACTTAAATGCTTATCCTAAACTTATAACCCCTTACCACTCGAATCCCCAACTACCCACCATTTCCCAATAACTTAATATCGTGGATGACAATTCTTTTCAACAATTATCCATTATTCCTCTTATTGTTTGTAACCTCTTGTGTAAAATCGATGGAGATCCATTATCATTGGTGATCGTTGTAGACATCGGTGATTCTTTTTATCCAACCTATATATCCCTTCTACAGAGATTTATAATCTATGGATGAGGATGAATTACTCCATATTTAGGCAACATCACAATAGTTAAGATCAACAATCCATAACATCCAAAGTATTAAGGAGTCTATACACAACTTCATACAACCTCTTGGGAGTGTCATCACCTTCGATTACTCATCAAGGTTATTACCCATTGTAAATAATTTTATAAATTTATTTTATATCATCTACCATTTATATCTTTGCATCTATAACATACCACATTCCCTATTGAGTTACATCTCTTGTTTTCTTTAGGTAAGCCAACATTTAGAAATATGCAATATACATAGATATAAGGGTCAACCCTTGATCATCGTTAATAAGTCGTTTGTCTTTTACTTGTTGCATTAGCTTCCTATATAATCCCAAACCTCCATTTCGATAACCCTATAGGCTTTAGATCACCTATAGCCCATCTTTATATTTTTAATCCTCTTTTATTTTATCAATTCCTTTCGTATTGATCCTTTTATCATATAAAACATTTTCTACCCGATTGTTGTCAATCCGATTGCCATCAATCGGTGTCCATAGCCCTTTGATTTATGGTTTTACCTCAACTATTTTTTTGAATATTTGTTTATGATTTTCATAGACTCTTAATAGTCTTCCTTTTGCAACATCAAATTCCTTCTTTCATTTATTGTTTTCTACCTTATTCCTACTTTATGAAAACAAACATTTTGTATCCGATCCTTGTCTATCTCTTGTCTCCATCGATCCCTTTAATTTATAATCATTTTATCATATTTCATATTTGTATTAATCTTATTTTTATATAACTTTTTATTTGCAATAATGCATCGTGTGTAGTTGATTTTTAAGGTTTTTATCATCCAATCACAAGGATATAAGATCTTCCAATCATCTAGCATTCGTTCGGGTAAGAAAAATTTTACATCCTCCATGAATGCACCTTATGCACCATCGCATTCGCTGAAAAATTTCAAGACATTAAAGAGAAGTTTGAGAACTTCCAAGAAGTGTGAGAAACAATGGATGAGTTATGGTATGACTACTTCAAGGACTTCTAGATTTCCATGACTTTATCCTAGGATGCTTAGGAAGATGAAAAAAACCTTCCTATCCATATTGAATTCTAAACTATCTTCATTATCACTTTTATTATTATCATTATCAAATCAACTTAATTATATGAAATGAGTTAACATCCTTTAAGGAATTTTGTTTGGATTCCTAGGATCGATGCAGTTTCAAAGAAACTCGTTATCATATTTTCATAATATTTCTTTACTTATTCGTCTGTTCTTAAAGTTTTTCTCACTTAGAAAGAGGATCATTTTCAGATTTTCCACATTACATCATCCCGACATTGTGATTGTTGGTGTAGGTATTGGTAAACCCTGGTTATTTGAGTTTTGAGTACTTTCTCGCATTAATTTTATCTAAATGAAAAATACCTTAAACAACATCCTAAAAGAAGAGGGGGATGGGGAACACTAACCATTACTACGCACCTATTTAACAAAAAACATTTTATTATTCTAATCCATTGGTGATTAAGAAGGATTAATGATAACTAAGGTTTGTGAGAACATGCATTCCACAAATTGGGAAACCTTATCAACCACAATCAATCGTACAAGCATAATCTAATGCACGTAAAAAAGACTACAAAAAGTAAAGAGCGAGTTCTTAATAATAGAGATGTCAAACTGATCTAGAGGAAAAATATTTTACCTTGTGAAGAGGAATGATTGACCATAGATATTTTATCAAGGAAACATAATTTGAGTGCATTATAATACAACGATGAAAACTAAATATCCAAAGTCATTGCAACATCTATCAATAAAATATTATCCTTCATAACTACCAATTAGAATTTGAAGTTCTATATAAGATTATTCGTTCACTAACAATGTTATGTTCGAAAAACATGATTTCAATTTAAGATGGGAAATGGTGTAAAAAGGTTTCAAGGAACAGTCATAATTTATACTATCAATGGCAATCCTTTTTCTTTAAATGCTAACAATAGAAATACTTGTCAAGTTTTATCTCACTACCATACCAAGATAAAAATTATGAGGAATCAACACATTTAACTAAATACACTATTCTACAATATAGTTCAATTGTAAAGTTGAAAGTATCATTTCACCATCACTTTATTTAACACATGTATGCAATCAATGGAGATCTTATTTTTCAATAATAAAAAGAATTGCTATTAAAATAGAAGACTATTTTATTTCTATCTACGTTACACATTTTCAGTACTCAAACATTAAACTTAGATTTCAACTATACATTTTAATCACGCTTATGCTATTTATAGACCAAGTTAAGTTAGTGTGAACATGGTAAAAATTACATTGGCATTAATTTCCCCTACGAATAACATTTTTCACATGTATATGATTTTCCATTTAAAAATAAATTCAAACACTTGTATGAAATAGAAGAGAGTAGCAATCACAATAGTAGTTTCATTTCATTTTCAAATTATATAAATAAAAAGGGGAAGAGAGAGAGATAGAGAGAGAGAGAGAGAGAGATCACATAGTACCCACAAGCTATTTTGACAAAACAAGAAACATAAAGGATTTCTATAGGATCATGCAATCGTTCTTATTTATTTTTAAGTAGATATTTAGATATGAGAAGGATTTTTGATAGTTTTCTAATACTGTCACAAATTTAGAGGGACACCAATTCAACCCAAATGGCATGAAACCTAGGTTAAATAAATATTTTTCCAAACTTAAACTCACAAAAAGTAAATTTTCCTATATTCTCATATCTACAAGGATGCCCAAGAAAGTGACGTAAAAGGATTTGGAAACTAGGGTCTAAATGAAGGTAACTTGCTTGGAGCTTTATGTCTTGAGTGATTTAGTTTATCTTGACGCCGAATGACTAGAGGACTATAAAACCCCCTTACAATGTGATATTCCAAGGTAATTATATCAAAACTAAAGTTTGAATATAATTATCATTGAGAAATGCTAGAGGTACAAGGTGATGAAACTTTTTATCTCGATGCAGACTCAAATCTATGAGAAAAAACTAAGTGAAATTATTAATTTGCATCATTTATCCAACACTACAATATTTACCACAACGCTCCTAGATAAGTGTTAAAAATTTCAAACGACTATGTCCAATACTTCTAGGGATTGATGTGGTTTCTCACATCACTACTTACCATATTCAAGAAATCGTTTTATTCCATGGGATTTGGAGGTGATATTTTACGCGTCTAATAAATAATTTGTTTTATTAAATTTTATAACAAAGTGTAATCGAAAATCATCATAAAGTCTCAAGTTTAATTTTTTTCATTTCATATCGTTTCTTTGTCCTAACCCATCATATAATTTTTATATTATTATAGCATGTTTTAACAAGTGAGATCAACATTCAATATAAATCCTTTAAATGTGAATCAATAAAGTAGATTTAATATTTTTGAGCTAAACACATTTCCAAATTTTATAGAAAATCTATAATTTTTCTTCATTTTAATTTTCTAACTACATGAGAAAGGAAAAACTATAAATGTAAAGACATGTTAGAATAGAGAGAAAACCATCCGTATTATTGGAATTGGTGAGTTATTGATGATTAAAATGTGGTTGGTTCACATCCATTAGGGTATACCATAAAAATTATCAAGCCATAAAGTACATTTCTCATTATCAAAATTTTTAAAGTAATTTGTCAAGTCATGATCGAGATAGGTAAGCTCGTTATGAAATTGGGTAAATTTCACCTCTCAAATTACATACCAAGTGATCAGCCAAGACCCAATATCAACCATACCATGCTTCACATGCTACATCTATGCGAACTTTAAAAAAATTGGAAACAATACACATTATCATGTGAAGCTATCAAATGCCAAGCACACACAACTTTTCATCTCACCAAGTTTCATTTATGAAGGAGAATAAAATAATGCATAATAGATACCATAAATGGTCCTTTAACCTATAAAAATTGGATTCCATGGAGACACAAGAATTTTTTGTGATAAAGGATTTGGTTTACTCCTTCAACACTTCCAAGATCGGAAACAAGGAAATAAATCTACCAATTCACAACAGTTCAAAATGCATATTATCGATAAATTTTAGAAATCCCACATTCTATCCACCATGGCAAAAATTTCAATCCACAACCCCATATAATTTTTAACAAACTTGTTCTATGTAGACTAAGCACCATCTCTGCAATCATAACATTCCATACCACCACATTTCTTTATGCCATATAGTCAAATAGTTCATGTTTCCCCATTTTCATACATGACGATAGAGAACTTACCAAAACAACTTATGAAATAGAAAGGAAAATATTGTCCCATCCTCTTTGAAAGCTACGTTCTATAATTTTTTTATAAAAACTCCTAGTACCAAGTGAAGTCATCCACCCAAAAGAAAACTATGTCATAAGAAAGTTAAAATGAATTTTAGAGTTTAATAGAGATAGACTGTGCTTCCCATCCAACAACCAAACACACAAACCCATGTAACTACCGAAGGTGGAACTTGCATATTGATGGAAACACATTAGAGCATCTTCAAGATATACAATGCCTAGGTCCTAGAAGTATATGTTGTTGTAGGCTCACAAAGACACCCCTCGGATGCGAGATCGGGCTTCTAGGTTGATCACTCTAGCATCCGGTGTGATTGCACAACGTGGAAACCTCTCTCCAATTGTGGGAATTGTGAAACCGAGAGAGGAATCTCCATATTAGAGACTCGGTTCCTCAAAATCCTTTGATTACATCTAATGCTTGCACAACTATGGAGGTTCAGATCCTAATCCTACTCTAAACTGCAAGGAGACAGGGATAGAAATGCAAAAATTAAAACCAACTAAAGGTGGTGATGCACCAAAAGGAGTGGTGAAACATTTCTGTCATGCAAATAGACACAAACTAGAGATTGCAGCATAAAACATACACAGGCTAATAAGATATAATTTAGGATCTGAAATGAAGCAAACAATACAAATGAAGGACTAAAACTCATTCACAAGGCTTGCATTATCATTTCCAGTGTCAAAATCACTGCATTATAACCTCAAAGAGGTAAAAAATGTTACAGTCTTTGGAGAGGTTTGATTCTTCAAACAATCACTTGCTGGAGGTGAAAGAAGAAGTTCCTATGTCCAAAAATGTTCTTCTTTTGAAATGAGCCAAATCGCTTTTTTCATTGCATGGGTCGAGCCTGTGGAGACGGAAACGCATACAAAAACGTGAGAGCCCATTCATCCTCAACTGCAGATGCATTAAAACGGCATGGGATACCTTACAAACCCATACCCTGTCAATTTTGACCGAATTGTAGGAGAATGTGACCCATTTCGTGTTAAATTTGGTCATTGAAATGTCACTTTCCGCCATGAACACGCGTTAGAGCTGTTTATTAACTTTCTCTCTCGAATACACCAAAATTCAAGATTAACCCTAGAATCATATAGAGAATTTCATAAACTTTCCGTTGATATAAAGAACGTGCAAATACGAGCTCTGGATCAAAAGATATGGAGATCTGAAGATTTAGGGCACAAAACAGGCGAAAATGTGTTTTGAAATATTTCCCCGCTCTGCCACCTGGATGACACGTGTCAAGCACTGATTGGATGCGTAATTCTCTCTCTTTCCCTATCCCATGGGTTTTCCTTGAAAGTTTTTTCTTTTTGTGATTTTGGAACATTTTTCACTTTTCCCCGCGCCCCCGCCACTGGGGACACGTGGCATGCATTGATTGGAGGACAGGGGCGCGGGGTCTTCCTTTACTTTTAGCTTTTTGGCCGAAACTTGGCCAAATTCTCTAACTCCTTCCCAAGCTCTGCGCTTCCCTGTTCCATTGGACACGTGTCCAATTCCTATTGGCTCGGGCTAACGCTTAAAACCTCACCCTTTGAAATTTTGGACATTTCCCCTTTGTGACACGTGGCGTTACTCCGATTCATCCTCGGGCTGCTGCCAGATTTTCATGTCCCTCACATCCCTTTAGCCTGGCTGTCCCAGTACTGTCTGGGACAAAAACTTCCGATCCACCTGAAATGGGCTTCCTTGTCCCTTTTTTTCCGATGACACGTGGCATGATCTGATTGGCTCTGAGCTTTCTCTCTATCCGTGTCTTCCGCGCCCCACTGTCCCATATGTCCCAAACTGAAGTTCTCTATGCCAGCCGATCCAAGCTGTTCACATCCTTCACGTCCTCATGGCCCAGATGTCCCAGACTATTACGCTCAGTAGTTAGTCAATTTTCTTCTCCTTCGGCCGAACCGGCTTTCCGCGTCCCGCGCATCCTCAGGGTCCAACTGTTCCTTTTCTCTATAGACTACCTAGCACCTTTTGGCCGATTCACGCCCAGATGTCCCAAATGTCCCGACTGTGCGAGGACTAGGACTTAGTCAATTTTCGTGATTTTTCTGGCCCAAGCTTGCTTTTAGCAACTTTTTCACCTTTTCTCGTAACTTGCTCTTTTCAACTTGGATAGGAGTTAGAAAAAATCGAGGGGACCTTAGAAACATGATTTTTTCCCTAAATCAATCTATTTTCCTGGGACTTGAGAATTTAATGCATGTTATCAAATTTACCACGGGGTGAATTTTGGATAACAAACGGTGACTCAATGCGGGGTTACTCGCCTGCTAGGTAGAAGATACCAAGAGCAAGTAGTCCATTGGGCATGGAGTCATCAAATATTCTCGCTTAGAACCCACCGACTCGAGAATGTGTAAGGAGGAAGATGGAATATCACCTGATGGAAGCAAGGACTGCAAAACATCTCCATGGACAGCAAGCTGTGCCAAAGCACTTAGGGAAAACAAAACTAACCTACAGCAAAACAATGCGCATAAGCACTTGGAGGAATGAAAATCTAATCTAATATTTACAAGGTAGTGAATTTCCCTCTAGAATAATGCTTGAGATAGATTCCATTGACTGGAATCTGCAGTTCTTCACCATCCAATGAGGCCAATTGGAAAGAATTGTTGTTCTTGCACTTCGTGACCATTTATGGGCCACTCTAAATGGCATCAAATTTTGAATTCCTTCCCGATTTTGCTGTATCCACATCCCATTTCAGCACTACATCTCCAACTTGAAAAGATCTATCCTTGGCCTTCTTATCGAAGGTCTTCTTGATCAAAGATTGATCCTTTTCCATTGCTTGGGATGCCTGATTTCTGATCTCTTGCAGCTCCATCAACTCTGCATACCTCACCTCCATGGGCTCAAATTCAAGCAACTCCAACTGCTTCATGAGTTCCAATGTTGGCAACTCAAGTGACATGGGCAAGATTGCCTCTCTTCCATAGACAAGTTTGAATGGAGAGTTACCTGTGGATATTTTGGGAGTTATCCTATCAGCCCATAAGGCTAATTTCAGTTTGGTATGCCAAGACCTATGATTCTCGTCAAGAGTCCTCCTAATGATCCTCAACAAGTTCTTGTTTGTAGACTTGGCCTGGCCATTACCTTGAGGGTAATAGTTTGATGAAGTACTTAGGTAAATACCATTCTTGACAGCCCACTCAGTCACCTTAGATCCAATGAATGCCAATGCATTATCGAGATTATTGTGGGGGTACACCAAATCTGGTTGTTATCCCTCATAAAAGTCTAAGATGCGAGACTCATTTGCCTCTTTGAGTGCACGTCTGTCCATTTGGTGAAGTAGTTTGTGGCTGTCAAAATCCATTTGTGCCCTTGGCTTGAATTGGGATTGATGACTCCAATGAAGTCCAAACCCCATTGCATGAATGGCTGGTCAACTGAGATTGGATGCAATGGAAGGGCAGCAAGTCTCTCTTTTCCTATGAAGAATGCACAATTCTTACACCTCTTGATCCATGCATAGCAATCACTGAAGATTTTATGCCAATAATAACCAGCCTTCATGATTTTTAGAGCTGTCACTCTTGGTGCAAAATGACCACCAGCTGGTCCACCATGAAACTCTTCTAACACCCTTTGAATCTGATTTGTGATAATGCATCTCAGTAGCACTCCATTCACATCTTTCTTGTGTAGAACTCCATCAACAATGGCATATGGGACAGCCTCGCAATCTGAAGTGTCTTCTTTAAGTCTTGTTCATCTCTCGGAGGGCATAGGCCTCGTGTCTAGGAAGTGCATAATACCTTGGGTCCAGCAAGGAGTGGGAGCAGCATTGTCTTCTTCTTGCTTGCCACTTGGCTCATGGCTGTCCTGGACTATCAAAACAACATCTTCTTCATTGCATACTTCTTTTTGCTTCCCCAAAACCAGCTGCTCACACAATCCTTTCCCTCTTACCAGCTTGGTGATTTTGATCTCAATGTCATACTCCATGACACGGGTGATCCAACCTGCCCTTTTCTCATTCAAATCCTTGTTGAGGAGGAAGTCCTTAACCCCAGCATGTGAGACCAGCAACTGGACCTTGTTGTTTGAGACTAAATGCTTGAATTTCTTCAAGCTTTTGATTACTGCAAGCACATGCTTCTCAATAAAAGAGTATCTCACCTCATAGTCATCTAGGCTCTGGCTGAAGAAGGAAATTGGCTGCTCATCATTATCCTTGTTCTGCTGTACCAAAATGGCAGAGATAGTGTCATTACCTCCAAATGCATAGAGGATGAAATCCTTGGAGAAGTCTGGGTTGATGAGAGTTGGTGCTTGAGAGATGGCTTCTTTGATTGCTTCAAAACTCTCCTTGCCTTCTACTGTCCACTTGAAAGCCATGCTTTTCTTTAACATTTTGGTGATGGGCTTGACAAGGGCTGCAAAATCTGGGACAAACCTCCAAACAAAGTTTATCCTTCCCAAGAAACTCTGAAGGGCTTTCTTGTGGCTTGGAAATGGTAGTGCTCTTATGGCTTCAACCCTCTCTGGATCAATTGCTAATCCTTCCTTGGAGACAATATGGCCAAGGAGCTTTCCTTCATGTGCAAGAAAGATGCACTTCTTAGGATTCAAAGACACTCGAACCTTCTACACCTCTGAAACACTTGCCTGAGGTGAAAGAGATGGTCTGCTACATTCTTTGAGAAGACAGTGATGTCATCTAGGTATACCAGCACTATCTTGTTGATCAAGCCTTTGAATGCCATATCCATAGCTCGCTGGAATGTTGCTCCGGCATTCGACAGTCCAAATGGCATCTTCTTGTAAGCATATGTGCCCCATTTTGTAGTGAAGGCCGTCTTGAATTGATCTTCTTCCTTCACCATTATCTGATTATAGCCTGAATATCCATCTAGCAATGAAAACCTCTCTGAACCAGCTACAACCTACAATATTTGTTCCATTGATGGAAGCGGATAATGATCTTTGAGTGATGCTCTATTTAGATCGCGAAAGTCCACACACAATCTTATTTCTCCATTTCTCTTTCTTACTGGCACCAAGTTTGCAACCCAACTTGAGTGTTTGATGGGGAAGATGATACTAGCCTCAATAAGCTTGCTTAACTCTTTTCTCATGAGAGGTTCAATATGGGGATTCACTAGCCTTTGCTTTTTTCCCGATAGGCTTGGATTCCGGATCCAGCTCAATAGTATGTTGTGCCAACTTTGGGTTGAAACCTCTTAGATCTTTGTAAGTCCAAGCAAAGACATCTGGGAAATCTTGACAAAGCTTAACAAAATCAGATTTCTCTTGTGAGGTACTTACTTTGCCAATTTGCAATGTTTTGCCTTCTTCCACTAAAATAGGCTCTGAATCTTCACCCTTTACTTGAATGTTCACTTTCTCCTTCCGGAACTGATCATTCGGGTTGAAGATTGACTCCAAGGTTATGAGGCCTTTTGGTAATTTGTTAGTTCTCAGCTACACCACTTGGTCACCATACTGCTGCTGCAGCTTGTCTTGATTCCTGGCGGAGAACTCAACTTCTTCTTGTAGGAAATTAACAATTTGCTGATCATTCTCGAAGACTTGCCAACTTGTATTGTTATCGGAACAGCTGGTCTCACAACCAATTTGATATGAGGCTAAGATTTCTCACTTTTGATACTTTCTACAACATCAAACGCAGCCCCAATTGCTGCTAGCCTGTCAGCGGCTTCATTCTTTTTTCTTGGGATGGACTTGATGCTAAAAGCTTCAAAATCTTCAATAAGATCCCATACCCGATTTTTGTAAGTTCTTCAACAGATCATTTTTGGCAGCATTTTTTCCTTTGACTTGGTTTATGATCAGCTCACTATCACCAAATACTTGTAAATTCTTGATGCCTTTCTTCTTTTCCCAGTGCAGTCCATGAATTAAGGCTTCATACTCAGCTGTATTGTTTGAGCAAGAAAACTGAAAACGGAAGGCTGAGTAATACTTTATACCTTGTGGTGAAATGAGCATAGCCCCTCCTCCTACACCTTGTCTACTCCTTGACCCATCAAAGAACAATTTCCATACTTCATTCTTGTCCTTATGATCTGGCTTGGTGATGCTGGGGAGAGGTTGATTCTCTTCATGTAAACAATAAACTCCTAGCTCAGATTCTTCTATTTCTTGATAAGGATCAAAAGCATGCACCTTGCTTGCCCATTCATCAAGAGTTAGATCCAGGATGCTTCCAACCTTAGTGTCAGCTTCATCAGTGCTGGGGTGGTCTTCTGGGTCAAATGCTGAGCAATTGGCATTGATCTGACTTGGAGTGTAAGGCTCAATGTGGAAATTTGCAATAGGTTCTGACCTGATTGTAGCCTTAGTTCCATACCTCGTTCTGAACAGCATGTGTGACCAATCAGCAGAAAGATAGCCTCCAATCTTGGCTGTGAAGTCCCTTGACAAACAAAGGGCAAAGAGTGGTGGGAGGTCTATGACTGATACATCTTGTAAAACAACAACATTTGGACATGCATGCAAGGTAAGACTCAAGTTTCTAATCACTCCAACTATTGCTACTGCTGTCCCATCCAACTGCACTACCCCTTTGGATGTTGTTTCATACTGGAGCCCTAACTGATCAGCTATTTGTTTAGGCATTACTTGAGATACTTTCTCCGAGTCTATCATGCAACGTGCACTAGCTGATTTCCAACGATCAATGAAACATAGAAAGGAGGGGGCTTCAACATTTTACCTTGCTTTGTCATCCATGATTTCCCTCAGGCTGGGCAGCATTTGAAAGCACTTTGTCTTGCATCTGAACTTGATGATTTGAAGTTGGTCAGTCCTTCATGGCAGCCTATAGTAGATCTCTTTGGCCTGGGATGGATAGGGATTCCCACATTGATATATTGACATTTTTCTTCTTCATCTGATCAATGATACTGAACAGTGATGAAGGATCTCTTTGTTGTACCTTGGTTTGCACATTCACTCCTTGTATGTGGGCAGCAACAACTGGTATTTGAGTTGGTCTAGGAGCTGTTCTTGGCTGCCCTTGTGCATTTACAACTGGATTTTGTTTGCCAACCACTTGTGGAACCATTGAAGGTTGTGGATTGGTTGGGGCTGATTGCTATTCTTCACCCAAATTCCTCCTTTTTGACCTTGTATTGGCTGCAACACCTTGAGAAACTGCTTGATTCATGCCACATAAATCTTCTGCTTGCCAATTTACCAATGTGGTGTCATTTGGGGCTGATTGTTGTTGGAATGTTTCTTGTTGTTGATTGTTTCCTTGACTGCCCTCACCCTCCACACCAGTAGTTGTCACCATTAGTGCTTGATTCAAAGCACCATTGAAGCACATGGATTGGTTATGAGGCTCATTGCATGGAAAACACCAGTCATACTCCTGGGAAATGTTGTTTTGTCGTTGGCACCAATGCCTTGGAGGCAGATATGGCATTTGGATTATAGGGCTGAAATGGTCTATTAGCAGGAGGCCTTGCTTGATTCATATTTGCAGCTGGGTTAGGTGGTCTTTGCGGTTGGTAAGGCTACCTATTAGGCTGAGCTTGGGGTTGATAAGAAGGTTTAAAACTTTGGGCGTGTTGCCTTTTGAGAGTAACCAACTCATTGCCTAAGTTTTGCAATTGCTTCATGACCTCTTGAAGCTCATTTGGGGCACTCGGAGATGAAGTGGAAGCTTCATTTGAACTCGATTTCTTGGAGTGGGATAAGGAGCCAAACTGGGTGCTTGATTGGTGTTTGGGCTCTCAAAACTTGGAAACAATGGCATGGGAGGTCTAGGTGCAAGTTTTCTAGCTTGGATCAAACAATTTTCAGCCCTAATGGCAATGCTATAAGCCACAGGAATAGTTATGCCTCCCATGGACTAAATCAACATAGAAATATCAGAATTTAAAGCTTTGAGATAGTAAAGAAAAGCACCTTCGCTGTTGGCACGACTACCACGGGAATCCTCTCCCAAGTCTAGGGCAAGTGGACCGCCGCCCGTGAAGTTGACGTAGGGATTGTTTTGAGCCATTCGATTGGTCTTAAAACCCTTGTTGATCGAATGAAAGGCCTACTGTGTGGAGGAGTTGAGAGAGTTTTGTTTGGTGGAGATGGAGACCTTTGAATCCTTCTTCCTCTTTGCCTTCTTCTTGGAGATAATTACAGGTATTCAAACAACACTTCTTCTTCTCCAACTCTTGACCTTGTGGTGATTCTTCTCATGAGTTTCCAGGCCTGCACTGCTAAAACCAGATGATTTTTCCCCTTGGAGTTGCCAGATATGCAAATAATAGCTCTTTTCAAGCAAGAAAATTACAGCAAATGCACATCAACTTTTCTGCAATAAAAATGAGACCTCTAGTGTCCCACCGGCGTGCCAAAACTGTTGTTGCAGGCTCACAGCACCCCTGGATGTAGATCAGGCTTCTAGGTTGATCACTCTAGCATCCAGTGTGATTGCACAACATGGAAACCTCTCTCCAAGTGTGGGACTTGTGAAAATGAGAGAGGAATCTCCAGATTAGAGGTTGGTTCCTCAAACTCCTCTGATTAGATCTAATGCTTGCACAACTATAGAGGTTCAGATCCTAATCCTACTCTAAACTGCAAGGAGACAGGGATAGAAATGCAAAAATTGAAACTAACTAAAGGTGGTGATGCACCAAAAGGAGTGGTGAAACATTTTTGTCATGAAAATAGACACAAACCAGAGATTGCAGCATAAAACATACACAGCTGATAAGATATAATTTAGGATCTGAAATGAAGCAAACAATACAAACAAAGGACTGAAACTCATTCACAAGGCTTGCATTATCATTTCCAAAGTGTCAAAATCATCGCATTACAACCTCGAGAGAGGTAAAAATTCTTACAGATCTTTGGAGAGGTTTGATTCTTCAAACAATCACTACTTTGGAGGTGAAAGAAGAAGTTCCTATGTCCAAAAATGTTCTTCTTTTCTAAATGAGCCAAATCTAGCTTTTTCATTACATGGGTCGAGCCAGGAGACAAAAACATACAAAAACGTGAGAGCCCATTCCTCCTCAATCGAGATGCACTAAAATGGCATGGGATACCTTACAAACCCATACCTTGTCAATTTTGACCGAATTGCAGGAGAATGTGACCCATTCGTGTTAAGTTTGGTCGCTGAAATGTCACTTCGCCATGAACACATGTCGAGCCGTTTCTTAAATTTCTCTCCCCAGACTACACCAAAATTCAAGATTAACCCTAGAATCATGTAGAGAATTTCATAAAATTTCCATTGATATAAAGAACGTGCAAATCCAAGCTGGATCAAAAGATATGGAGATCTCAAGATTTAGGGCACAAAACAGTGAAAATGTGTTTTGAAATATTTCCTCGCTCGCCACCTAGACGACACGTGTCAAGCGCCGATTGGATGTGTAATTCTCACTCTTTCCCTGCCCCACGGGTTTTCCTTGAAAGTTTTGCCTTTTTGTGATTTTGGAACATTTTTCACTTTTCCCCGCACTCCCGCCACTGGGACACGTGGCATGCATTGATTGGAGGACAGGGGCGCGGGGTCTTCCTTTACTTTTAGCCTTTTGGCTGAAACTTGGCCAAATTTTCTAACTCCTTCCCGAGCTCCATGCTTCCCTGTTCCATTGGACACATGTCCAATTCCTATTAGCTTGGGCCAACGCTTGAAACCTTGCCCTTTGAAATTTTGGACATTTTCCCCTTATGACACATGGCGTTACTCCGATTCATCCTCGGGCTCTGCCTGATTTTCACATCCTCGCGTCCCTTTGGCCGCATTGTCCCAGTGTGATGTCCGGGACAAAACTTCTGATCTACTCGAAATGGGCTTCCTTGTCCCTTTTCGCTGATGACACGTGGCGCGATCGATTGGCTCTCGCTATCCGCGTCTTCCGCGTCCCTCTATCCCCGAGATGTCCCAAATCGAAGTTTCTTCGCCTACCCAATCCAGCGGTTCGTATCCTTCGCATCCTCGCGCCCGAGATGTCCTGCATGTTATGCTCAGCGATTAGTCGATTTTCTTCTCCTTCGGCCAAACCGGCTTTCCGCATCCCACGCGTCCTCACGGTCCAAATGTTCCTTTGCTCTGTAGACTGCCTAGCGGCCTTTCGGCCGATTCGCACCCAGATGTCCCAAATGTCCTGACTGTGCGAGGACTAAGACTTAGTCAATTTTCATGATTTTTTCTGGCCCAAGCTTGCTTTTTGCAACTTTTTCACCTTTTCTCAGAACTTGCTCTTTTCAACCTGGACAGGGGAGTTAGAAAAAATCTGAGGGGACCCTAGAAACATGATTTTTGCCCTGAATCAATCTATTTCCGGGACTTGAGAATTTAATGCATGTTATCAAATTTACCTCGGGGTGAATTTTGGATATGAGATATTCATCAAATATTAACACAATAGCGTAGTTTTACCCAAGGTAATAAAATAAAAAATAGAAATACTAAAAGAATCTTTCAATACTGCATATGATCCAAATTTCTACCAATAATCGACTAAGAAAACAAATCCACACAACCACCACAGGTTAATATTCACAATCATGTTAAATTTAATAGATTATTTTCAAATATTTTTACATCTAAGGGCTAAGAAAACCCCCTCTCTATCACCAACACATGCCGTAAAATATTATGTCTTCATGTGACTACCAAAACATTTAACATTATATGCTTTGCGGAATTTCCATACTTTGATGCCAAAATCTGATTTGAACATCCTAGAGAGAATTGGAAAAGAGACTTTGGTAAACCTAGTGCCATCTCAATACTTCAATGTCTAAAAAAATTCCTACCCCTCCTTTATGCTTTGATGGATGACCATACGCTACTCCGAGAATTCCCATTTTTAGAGGATAAGCAAGACTTTGGTAAAGGTAATCGATAGGCCGAAATTAAATTTTTTTTACATAGATATAAATGAGTATCCCATGAGGATACACATTCCTTTGGACACGCAATACTAGATTTAATATGGTTTCTATCTCTTTCATTTGGTTAGACAATTTACGTGCATCCACCAAATTTATGCACTTTTGAGGAATATTTTACTCATTTTCTAGGTGCCTTAATTGGTCAAGTGATGATAGTTCCACATGGAGAGGGATTGATGTTTGAATAATGGGAGGAACTAGATTGACTTACCTCATCATTACTCCACATATTTTCCTCGTCAAATGGTGTTTCATCTCACTTAGGTGAGATCATAGGTCACATGTGTTTTATGACACATGGCATATTCTTCCATAGAATATGTCATTTTCATATGTATCGGTGGTATCGGAGGAGTTACATTCCATTTTATAAATATAAATCCTTTTTCCCTTGTGAAGGGAATGATTTTCTAGGCATGGGAGTTACACAACACTCACATATGTACCCTCTTATTTTGATATATGAAAATTAGTAGACTTATTCTTTCATACACAATTTTAATTGTTGTTCTATTTCACTTGGTGATTAATTAGAGCATTAACGTTATTTTTTGAGTGCAACATGTTCAATGTGCATGGGGTCTGTATGTATTGTTCCATAAAAATCTCACATGATATAAGAGTAGTTGTTTGGTAAATGTGTAGTCATTTTTATTTGGTTCTTAATTAATTAGTATTTTTTTGTTAGTGCTTCTCGTGAAAATTTGTTATCATCCTTTGAACCATACTAATAGGTTTTAAAAGTCGTATCTTGGAGTTTGTGTTGTATTTTTTTGGAATTTCCAATTTTAAGAGGTTTCTCCTACATATTTATGTAGCTGCAACTATTTGGAGGTAAGGTGATTTGTTCGTTTATCAATTTAATTTTTATTAAACATTTCAATTTTCTTGAAAAAAATTAGTTTGAACAAGTATTTGTCTCCATCCATGTTTCCCTACATCTATTTTTACCCCTATTTGTTTCTCCTTCCCCTATGTTTGCTTGAGTTCCTGCAAACCGGTTAACCTTGATGAGTTGGATGTTTACTTGCAAATTTTTCAAGTTGAATTAATCCTTTTTTGGAAACTCAGTTCCATCTCTCCTTAGATACTTGTGACATTTTCTTCCTTTCCACCGGGATTTCATCCTTCCCGAGCTCATGTGTAATTTTTGTGACTCTATTTTTCTTAGTTTGACCCATGGGCTCTTATTAACCCCCTATTCATTTCTCCTCCCGTGCTTGTCATTCAAGCTTGGTAACTTAGTGCTCCTATTAATCCAAACTCTACATCTTGAGGTATTTCATAAAATCTCTCCGGTGATCCTATCCTATTTTTTCTATTTCATTTCCCCAACCCTATGCTCACTTTGTGACCCTTGTGGGTTAAACCATCTCAGTTCATCCATACTCATCCATGTAACAATCGTTCTTCCTGTATTTTTTATTTCTCTACCTCGACCATGAAAAAATTACATCCCCACCTACCGATATTTTCCACCCATTCCTTAGTCTTTATCCGAAGCCTAGTGTCATGGCAAGCCAACTCTACATGGACCCACCTATAGACACCAAAATTTGGTCATAGTTCCATTAAAACCCCGATGATTAAATTAACCATATCCTACCCATTCATATCCCCTAGTGCACATGTTAATTGAATTAATTATCTTAATTAAATTAATTAATATCCTCACTTAACCACCTCACCTAGCCACCTCACTCAAATGACCCACTCAAACCTCATTAATGACCTAAGACAAAGTCTAAGCCTATCCTAACCAACTAGGACTTAATCTAAACCTAGACTTAACTCTTATTAATAAAATTAAAAATAATTCTACTTATCTTAACGAGATCCATCACTCAAGACTTGGAAAAATGTTGGAGATCATGCCAAAAATAGCAACAATCTAGCTATTTTTGGCCAACTTAGATATTCCCACCTTGACCAAAGTAGATTATATCCATACCACCGCAATTCCCCTAACCATCGCCGAGTTAGGTTAAATACATTTCCAAAAGGCTTTGTTGAGGTTGGTCATTTGATTCAGGATCTCATATCAACAGAGACTTGGACCACTTAAAATTTCTGAAGCACTCAGGAAAAGGAAAAACTATGGGAGCACTACCAATAGCCATTGGCATCCATCATCTTCTTCATGATCATAGATTTGCACAAAGAAGCATAGAGGTTTGAACTCCTTTGGCACAAACACGATGTCTCTTCTCTCAAGAGTTTTTCTTCACCGTCTTCATCATCTCGCATTGTCCAAACCTACTCTTCAAAGTAAGTACCTACCATCTCTTCATTTATTTATGTTTTATTCTAGTAATATTTTGTATTCATCTCAGTAATTTATCTTTCTCCATGCATGTACACTTTCCTCCTCGTACCTACCTATCACCTTAACATACATGGCCCTTCCACCTTCCCTCACCCCCTTCTAATCATCTTTCATCCTACAAGTTCATTTTACAACCTCACCCCCATCCTTTCCAACCTCTATGCAATCACAAAGAGTCTCGAAAAATAAGTTTTGAGTGATTTTTTCTCATTTCCCTCGACGTCAAATAGCCAATCGACATCGGCCATTTCGTGTAATCGACATCAGTCACACAAATCGACATCAAGCATTATGTTTGGCAATATACCTTAGACCAGTTGAGATAGTTCTCACTTCCCAACACCCAAAACAATTTCTAATATTTACTGACCTTACCAATAGCCTTCACAAGACTGCAATGCAACACCAACATTTCACCTAACCCATTTTGACCTCAATCACCTTTCACATGACCTTTTGTATTGTTTTGTATGAGATACCTAAATCATTTTTATTCCAATAAATTCGTTATTTAATGTCAATTTTGAATAAAATTAATATTTTTATATAAAAGGGGATTGAAAACCTTTTCATGAAGCATCGCACTTCCTAAATCTTGCTCCCACTAGAGAGTCCCTTCATTTTTTTATTTAACTCTATTTGATGGTATTGTTTTGCATTTACAAGTAGTTTTTACTAGCCAAAAGGGAGATCTCGCAATCAAATTGGATCAGGAATTGTAACGTTTGCAAAACCTTCAACCAACATCACAAAAAGGTAGTCCTCCTTGGACTTCAATCATTATCAGTTTCATTAATTTTCTAAGATTCTGGTGAACATTTTGGCATGTCATTTGAGACCCATTCGGGGTTCTTGCATTTATTCATTCTTAGGGAACCATTCTAGGTTTGTTTCTTTTTCAAAAGGAAGTTAACATTAAATTCTCTCCCTAGAAATCTTCTCTTCCTTCTATTTATCTTAGTGACATTTGTATTTCTGGAACTAAAACGAATCCTTTTTTCCTTTTCGTTCATTTTCATTAGTGAAAATCATATCCTTTCCTATTCACTATTTTTTTACATCGAATATCACATTTCAATTTGGGTTTTAAAATAATTGCATTTTATACTTCTATGTTTTCATTATTAGCTCACATTAAAACCGAGGGAAAGCTATATGCTTGAATTCAAGCCCAATTGACGGTTGACAAAATTGCATCATAGAGAACATTTTTTCTCTATTTGCAAAACTACACAAAAATAAACTCACACATCTTCTTAAACAAAACCTTACCTGGAAAATGTTTTCAATGATCACACGATTATAGGAATTACTATGGGCACCTAACTAGTTTCTCTGTGGAGTCATTAACTTAGAGAAAGGACCGCCCCACAAATACATAACCTAAAACCATCCTTAGATCTTGCCTCTTCATAGGATACCTTCTTTCCAACCAAAACATTTGTTATGTTCACAAGTCAGTCTAAAAATAGCATAAGCTAAAACATAAAATTCATTCATAGGATTTTTTTTTTTCTTAGCTTTTTCTTGAGTTGTGTTTTAATTTGTGAAGTCATGTTCTTCATTTTATTTTCTTCCTTTCACACCCCACAATTATAGTTGGTGTATTCCAACTTTTTTTGGGTGTGTTAAGGTCCATTACTATCATACTCAGATTTCTAGGTTGATAGTTTATCTGATCTAAGTCACAAAAATCAAATTCTTCCATCTTTTCAAATTTCATAGTGATTGGCATCGATCAAATGACCGTCATCATTTTTCATCGATGTTATCGTTTATCTAACCATTTTCAATTTCTAGCTTTTTTGGTCATTTCACAAAAAACAACATTCACCACATTTTTGTTCTTTCTGAAGTCTTCAAACACATCATCATACCTCTAGACCTTTAAAATCACTATAAAATCTAGTTTTTATTTTATTTTCATTAGTTATTACCTCATTTGCGAAATTTTTTTATTTTTCCACAATAACAAGATTGGTTACCGTGACCATCATTAGTTACCATCTCACCGTCATCGGTTAACATAACTATCATTGGTTCCTATGTTTTAATTCCTAATTAAAACAACAACTAGTTTCACCTCCCAGAACCTATTTTTCTTCATTTCTTCTGTTTTTTTGTGTCATTTATAGAGAACAGTTAACAAGCCTATGCCAACTTACATGGTTTTGACTCGTAGTCAAGCCAACACCCTTATATTCCACGCAAGCCTTCAACCGCTCCCACCTATCTAATCAACAGCTTCCATTTTGTCATCTATGGATCCTACTCAACCCATTATCATCGGTGATCGATGATAACGAGTTCATAAGACTCCTTCACCACAACCCCGCTTACTTGACAACATTATCTCGCCCACTCCTCTACTCGTGATTCATCGGGATAGTTAGTATATCACATGCATGTGCCCACTCCTCCTACCCTTTCCCCAAATTGTGTTTCAGCTACCACTAGCTCGACATTATCTTCTTCCACCTTACCACCGTAGTCTCCCAACTTGACCACATGCCATGAATATCTATGGCACCTATAGCGTCATCACACTTTTAACATTAGTTGCACCATTTGTGTCAACCATCCCTTCACTAACCATCTTGAGTATAGCTCCATCTCGCATCAGCTACATCATATATACCTATTGCACCGAAGCCATCCATGGTATCGGAAACCCATACTTGATTCCAAAACATCATCCTCTCCTTTCCACAGTCTTTACCTCCAATCACTACGAGGATCGCTACATATACCACACCCACCGACACATATCACCAACAACACGTAGTTCTCTTACTTGGCATCACCATCTACTAGAATGTCATCCACATCATACATTCATCATCAATATCCTTATACTACGGGGGTGCTTAATCATCACAACCCACCAATGAACTTATTAAAATTATGATGGACAAGAAGAAAACATTGGAAGCATCAGTTTCTGTCTCTCGCAACTCCCTAACCTATGATGAAATTTACAATGAGCCCATCCATCCATATAATCCCATTCTCCCATACCCTGCGCATTGGGAAATGCCCAAATTTAACTAGTTTAATAGTAAAGAGGACTCGCAACAACACTTGTAGTCTTTCAAACATGGGTTTTATCTAATCACCCATGACGATGATTTACTCCTACGAAAATTCCCCATGTCTTTAATGGGACCTACGTTAGACTGGTATAGTGGTTTGCCTCGACATTCCATTTACTCATTTAATCAAGTGGCTCAATCCTTCCTAGACCATTTTTCAATCAATATCATCAAGAAGGTCAATATGACCAACTTGTACTCAACTCAAAAATACAACGACGAGTCTATCATTGATTGTATCGATCATTAGTGGAGCCTCATCAACCAGCTGACATTCTATTTTCCTCAAACTGAGCTTATAGAGTTGTTCACTAGAGCTTGTGCCAAGCACATCTCACCAACTCTGCAAGTATAAACCTTTTGTACCTTCGATGAAGCATTTACCATGGTGAAAACTAGAAATTTGTGCCATTGAAGAGAAGAAAATTCAATTGCGTAACAAAAATGCCACATTTAAATAAAATGATGCTTCTTCCTCTTCAAAACCCTAAACAATTATTCAAAAGCTAAAGGATCTACCAACATGGTAGTTTTAAAGGCTGGCCCATCTCACCCCTCTAATCAATTGAAACCTACCTCCAACCTTTCTCCCATTCAAACTTTTCAGTTCAAATAGGAGCAACAAAAATACACTCCAATTGGGGAGCCTTATTCTTTAGTATTAGAAAAACTTCTTAAGGCTAAAGCCATTGCTCTTCCACCCATAAAACCACATATTGGTTTTGACCATGATCCTCCTATTCCTACATGCTATAAGGAACATGACTATTGTTACTATCATCACATAAAAGACAACAACAATTGTAATTGTATAACCTTCAAGAACATTGTCCAAGAAGTGTTAGATAATGGAGATGTCATCGTGGATAGCTCAAATGCACCAAAAAATCAGAACTTGCATATCTTTAAAAATTCATTCCTTAATCATACATAATTGAATCTAATCAAAATATTGAACCTTCAACCAATGACAATAATGTTTGTGAAGTCCACGTTTTTTTCTAAGTCTTACCGGTCATTCCTCAATTTCCTTCTCTCCCCTCTATCAAGGAGATTCTAGCATGAGATCCTCTACCCATGGAGGAGCCTAGTTCATCTACTCCTTCACCCACAGATGATTCCATTTTATCTCCCCTTCACCCATGAATGAGTCCATAATTTTTCCAATGTTGTTTCACCACTTACCTTGCACCCTAACAAACAATATATGGTATTAACTCCCATACCCACGGGAGAGTCATCTTCACTTTCCTCTCTGTTGAAAAAGGAAACTACCTAATCCCAATTACTTGTAGGGGACAATTCCCCATTACCATTCCAAGTATCCTATTCATGTGCTCTAGGATCTATTACCGAGAGAGTCCAAAGCCAACCAGTTATGTATCTCACAAACATATTTTACGGTGATTGCAACTAAGCCAACGTGATCTTCTCTTACAATAGTGTTGTTTTCACACTGACCACCGCTTGGATTACATTTATAATTCCATGCTTTGGGTATGCCTTCGGGTACCCTTTTCAACCCAAATTTAAATGTCACCTGCGGATACTACCATGATCTATACAAAGGTATTTAAAGAAACCCAATCAACCATGACCATGTCTATTGAAATGGACTTTTCTTATCCACCCTCACCTACATCCAAACCTTTACCAACAACTATACATATTCATATACCTAAGAACCTACCTGCACCTACACCTCTCCCCATGTCTAGACCCATTACCACATTAGGTGTCATGCCGACATCAAGTCTAGTTCATCCTCCTATCAAATTGGATTTAGCCACATCTTCCCAAACTCACACAAAAACCATTCCTCCACCTAAAAGGAAGACCCAACCTTCTAGGCCGCATACACTAGTGTCACCCAGTATGTATTTTTTACCTTCTCCCCTTCCATCTATCCTAGGGCCTCACTTGTCAAACTTGGCCGAGCAACCACCTATCCAAGGAAAATAAAATGCACCGCATTCACCTCTTCATCAAAATCTTTTATTATATCTTGAACCTACCAACATAGCGTACACCTTCACCATTACCCGCATCTTTCTTACAACCTATATCCCCACCACTTACAGTAATAACATCAATACCTATGAGATTTCTTTCTCTTCAACCCATACCTTCTACCTTGTCTCTGCCAAGTAACCTTCACCAAACATCCTTTTTCACTTTAGCTAGCTCGTCGTCTCTCACCATCCGCTTGTTCCTCTACATCATGTATGCCTCCTTCACCTTTGCCTTGGAAGGTGCAACCTAGATTGAAAAACCCACTACCCTCTAAAGAGGTAGTTAAGCCTACAACATTGCTAGTTCATCTACTATGCCTCTATGTAAGAAGGTAGAACCCAATCCTAAAATAGTACCACCTACCGAATTGGTGGTCAAAACTATCCCATCTCCACTTCCACCTCATGTAGTACCTCACACATCACAATCACCTATAGTTCAATAAAGACCCACACTCACCTCAGTTGCGATCCATTGGTAGGGTCTTACACCGTATTCTAGCTAACCTTCTAGAGACCTCCATTATCACATTGCTTCCCCTTAGACCATTCAAACCACTCAAAGCCAAACCAAAGCATGGTTTGATGATACAAAAATTTCAATTACCATTATGTGCAAGGGCATAATGTTGAAAATTTTAAGTCTTTAAAAATTGTTCTTTCCAACTTTTTCGAAAAAAAATTTGATGACACTGATCTTCTAGACAACGACCTAGTTTTACCTCTTCCTATCACCGCACATCCTCGTCCATTACCTATTCAGCTTCCTCCACCACCACCTCCATAATTTGAGATCATTATGGTCCGTATAGGAGAGCTAGCCAAAACCCACCAAAATACAATTACACCCTACTCATTTCACAAGGTTCTTACCCCGCACTAGGTTTTTGTCCATCATGTCATTATACTTTTCTTGACACACCTTCCCCATCCACCCCTTTTCCTCAGATTAACATGATCTAAGTTATCACTTGTGCCCAGAAAGATAAAGGAAGGGAGAAATCCACTAGCCCATATGTCAATCTTGTGCCAAACATACCATCTACACCCGCACCAAAAATTGCCATTTGGGGACCCACATATCCTACTTCTTATGGGGTTTTTCATTCTAAAATGATAAAATAATTGCACCAATTCCCTTTAAAATTTCTTTTTACAACTTCGTCCAAAATTCTGAATCCCATCAATAGGCCCTCATGGAAATTTTAAAATCCATTGAGGTTTTCCTTAATGACCCAACACTTATTGCCTCCATTATAACCCGTCACCATGTAGCTTCTCTCACAAATTCAACCCTTTCCTCTACACTTGTCACCAATCACCAAGTATCTTCCCTCAATTTCTCTGATGATGAGATTATACCTCTCCAATTAGATGATAATGATTCAACCCTTTTTATCTCCATTTATATTTGTAATATACACATTCGACGCATTATGATCAATGGTGGTTCTAGCATTAACAACATATCCTCCCATGCGTACAATCAAATGGGAATCTCTTCAACTTATATACATGATAACCCAGTTATATTGTGTTCACTCAATGACGCCATAACTTCTACTCTCGGCACCATCCTCCTCCATGATCGTGTGGGCCCTCGTACCATTCCAAAACTATTCTATTTATTAAAGGGAGAGTTTTAGTACAACTTGTTGCTTGGCTGACCTTGGATCCGCTTTATGCATTGTGTTCCTTCAACCTTACATCGTTGTGTAAAATTTGAACGTAAAGGAAATAATTATACCATCTTCATCGACCCTTCGTCATTCAAAACATGTAACATGTCAGATCGACCTAATGATCTCCTTGTACCAGTTAGAGAATTTACCACTACCGTCACTTCTCCTTCACCCAAAGCTTCATCCACCAATGCCGTTGTTACTTTTCGTGCACCTACCTCCTTTATTCCCACTACCACCATAACCTTTGAAGCTGACCAGTCTCACCGCTAACCCATCTACTTTTCAACCAACAAATGCTCCTTCTACTCAATCACTTAGTCATTCATCTATTCTCGCTAGCCATATACCAACTACCGATCCCTTAGAAGGTGTTTTTATACGTCTCACTCTCGGGAGTAGAACTCGTAGAACATCGACACATTATTTCATAGCCATTCCACCAAAATTAGGACAACATACCTTTGCACAAGCTCACGAGACTATTCGATGTCATGCCTCGGCTCTTCACTCTAATCAACTATGTGATCACTTTTTCTCGGGATTTGAGTAATCCCATATTGCCCTTCGTGAGCAATATGAACAACTCCACACTTCCATCAACTTGGATTTTTCTCCCTTTATGTGCACTCACATTTTCCCAAATCTATGGGCTTGTCTTGACTTACCCGTGCTTTGAGCTATTCGAATGAGATCATAGAGCTCAATGTCAATCCTTCAACATGGTTGACCCTAAGATGGCCCACTAAATCCTTTCATGAAATACTTCATCTCTCCCTGGGGCTCAACGCATCGTTCCTCAATGCCTCATCACTATTGATTCTTGGGAGCTTAGAACCTCACGAAAATGGATTCCCGATCCCTAACATAACTCGAATCATCTCGTGTTGTATTCTTGTAGCTCACAGAGCTTCTTGGCTAGCCCATTTTATCTTGATGGGTTTTGTAAGCCCCAATGAGACCCATTTTTCTCTCGGAGCTTGTCTTTTGGGACTTTTTCCAAATTTTTGAGTGGTAGGATTGGTATAGAATAAATCAAAGTGAATTTTTGACTTGTCACATTTCTATCCATTTTTTATTTTTGACCGAGTTATGGGCTCAAAGTTGACTAATTTTTTTCTATGGGGAAAAATTTGTCAATAATTTGGTGACTTGCAGAGACATATGCCTCGCTAGATGTTTTGTACTAGTAGCCTCGCTTGTGCATTGGGCATGGAGTCACTATACACCAGCAATCGATCTCGAACCTGTTGAATTTTCATCCTCAAGACCACCAAGCATATTGCTAACCATGAACTTGTTTCACTTTGTTTGCACTCTCAATTTTCATAAGAAAATCTTAAAAATAAGATTTGTGAGAGTAGAAAATTGTCTTGACTTGAGATCTTCACCTATTCCTCTCTACAACATTGTTCTATGAGATTTAAATGGACCGTCAAGAAAAATGACTCTGCTAAGTATGGAACACAACCGATGATTTCTTGGCATGTATTGCACACTGCATAATTTTGAATAAGACAATCTTAAAAATTTTACATCATGAAACTCTATTAAATTTTATTTTTCTCTTTCTTTTGAAAGTTATTTTTGCGACATGCTACTAGAGGTTGCTTTCAATTAGGCGGGGCTGCTTGGAATTTCACACATGATTCATCATCAAGAACCGAGCATAAAAAAATTATCAAAATATGTCCTTATACCAATTTTATTTTCTTTGCATTTGTTTTATTTTAATATTTGCAACTGTTTCTCTCAAGTATGAATTTTTTTCCTACTATGAAACTTCATTTGGGAGGTGTATTGAACTACACACTAATAAAAATTAGGAGAAGAAAAACCTGTGCCAAATCACTTCAGGAAATTGAAACCTAAACAACATAAAGACAATGTGAATACGCACTCAGAGGAATTAAAATTCTATTCTAATATGTAAAAGGCTAATATTTTTATTTTCAAAGTAGCAATGTTTAAGATAGATTCTATTTACCGGAATTAGAAGTTCTTCTCCATCCAAAGTAGACAATTTGAAGGCATTCTTTGCATTTTCATCCCGTGACCATGTAGAAGCTACTCCAAATGGAATTGAACTTGGAATGCCTACCCATTTTTTCCTGATCTACATCCCATTTAAGCACTAGGTCCCCCTCTTAAAAGGTCTTCTCTTTTTCATTCTTGTCAAATGACCTCTTGACTATGGCTTGATCTTTCTCCATTGATTGCACTTCATATTGTCCAATTTCTTCAAATTCCATCAGCTCTACATACCTAGCTTCCATTGGTTCAATATATGACAACTTCAACTATTTCATGAGCTCCGGTAAGGGCATGTCAAACGATATAGGCAACTTTTCTACCTTCCCATATACCAACTTGTATGGAGAGTTTCCTATTGACCTCTTTGGTGTTATCTTGTCATCACACAATGTTGATTTGAGATTAGTATGCTATGTCCTTCTATTTTCATCCAAACTCCTCTTGATTATCTTTATAAAATTATTGTTCATAAGACGCCTGCTTGTCTATTACCATGGGGTTAATAGTTAGAAGATCTTCTCAAATAGATCCCATTCCTGATAACCCATTCTAAGATCTTGGAACCCAAGAATGCCAATGTGTTATCTGATATAATAGTTGTTGGTACACCAAACCTTGTCTCTATCCCCTCATAAAATACTAATATACTAGACTTTTTTTCCTCCTTGAGAGACACCACCTCAGTCCACTTGGTGTAATAGTCTATTTCCATGAGAATTCAGTTGTGGCCTGGGCTTGAATTTTGATTGATGACCCCAATGAAGTCCAACACTCACTATATGAATTTTTGGTCAACTAAAATTGGATGAAATGGAAATGTTGTCACTCTCTCCTTTCATGTGAAGAATGCACATTTTTTGCACTTCTTGATCCAAGAGTAGCAATCACTAAATACTATGGGTCACTAATAACCCACCTTCATTATCTTAAGAGTTTTTAATCACAAAGGAATACGAACTTCCTCCTCTCCATTGTGAACCTTTTTAGCACCTTCTCAATTTGACCTATTCCAATACACCTCAATAGAACTCCATTTTCATCTGTCTTGAACAAAACATCGTAAAAAGAACAGATGGAATGGTTTGAAGTATGAAGTATCTCCTCTTTATTTTTCTCATTTATTGATGGCATACTCTTGTTTTTAGGAAATGTGTCATGTATTGAGTCCAAAAAGGAATAGGCACATTATCATTTGTTTGTTTCGATCTTGTTGTAGCACCAAGATAGTTTCTTTTCCATCACCTACATAAGCTTGTTGACTTGATGCCGATGTTCACATAATCCCTTTCCATGAACTAATTTAGTGACCTTGATCTCAATTTCATATTCAATAACATGTTTCTCATTTAGATCCTTATGTAAGACGAAGTCCTTGAACCCTGAATGGGACACTAGCGGCTGATTTTTTAAATTTGAAACTAGATGTCCGAACTTATTTTGGATCCCGATTCATTGTGAGAACATGTTTAGCAATGAAGGATTACATAACCTCATAGTCCTCCAAACCTTGAATAAAGAAGGTGATTATTTGTTCGATCCCTCTTTTTTTGCTACACTAGGATTGTGAAAATTATGTCTCGAACCACTAAAATCATAGAGCATGAAACCTTTAGAAAATTCTAGATTGATGAGGGTTGGGATTGAGATATGGCTCCTTTGATATCATCAAAACTTGATTTTCTTTCTCTTGTCCACTTGAATGCCATGATATTCCTTAACATTAGTATTATCAGGTAGAAAAGATCAGTAGAGTTTGGTACAAACCTGCAGACAAAGTTGATCCTTCCTAAGAAGCTCGGAGAGTCTTCATATGGATTGGAAATGAAAAGGCTCAAATTACTTCAACTCTTTCGGGTTAATTTTCAATCCTTCATTTGACACCATGTGGCCTAGAAGCTTTCCTTCGTGGTCCAAGAATAGACACTTTTTCAATTTCAGGGACACTCCGAACCTTCACAACTTTGAAATACTTGTCTCAGATGAAAAAGGTGATCTGCTACATTTTTCGAGAACACGTTGAAATCATCAAGATACACCAATAGTATCTTATTAATCAATCCCTTAAATTCCATGTCAATTTCCCTTTGGAAAGTAGTTTTGGCATTTGATAGCCCGAGAGGAATTTTCCTATAGGCATAGGTATCCCACTTGGTGGCGAAAGATGTATTAACTACTCTTCTTCTTTTATCATTATTTGATTGTATCTTGAGTACCCATCTAGGAGAGAAAATATTTCTTAACAAGCTACCAATTATAAGATCTGCTCCATTGAAGGGAGTGGATAGTGGTCTTTGAGAGATGCCATGTTTAGCTCTTGAAATTCTATGCATAACCCGATTCCTTTGTTCTTCTTCTGACTTGCACGAATCTTGCAACCCAAATTTGGAGTGATTGATTAGAAATATAATGTTTAGCTCTCTTAGCTTGTTCATCTCTTTCTTCATAAAAGGCTCGATGTGTGGGTTGACTTGTCTTTTCTTTTTGATAATGAGCTTAGCATTCGAGATCTACTTCAATGGTATTTTGTGCCAACTTCATATGAAACCTATGAAGTCCTCATAGGTCAAGGAGAAAACATCTGGGAGTTCTTGGAAAAGTTATAAAAAATTATATCTTTCTTGCTCAGTGGCCACTTTTCCAATTTGGAGTGTTTTACTTTCTACAACTACAATTGGTTCCAAATCCTCTCCTTTGACACGTATGTTGGCTTTCTCCTATGGAATTTATCATTAGGATTTAAAATGGACTCCAACTTCACCAAGCCTTTGGGAAGCTTGTTTATCCACATCTACACTACCGATCCACATATTGCTGATTTTATTTATCCTAGTTCCTACCTGTTAACTTTTTCTCTTCCTACAAGAATTTGATGATCTGTTCATCATTCTCAAACACCTACCAACTCATGTACTTACTCGGTCTGTTGGCCTCACAATCATATGGATATGTGTCTACATTTTATCTCTTTTAAGACTATTCATCACATCAAATGTCACCCCAACTCCCGCAAGCATATATGTAGATTCATTCTTCTTTGTAGGTATGGGCTCAATGTTGAATGCTTCGAAGTCTTCAATGAGATTGCATACCCAGTTTTTGTAGCTCTTTTGTAGGTAATTTTTGGCAGCATGTTGTCCCTTAACTTGTTTCACAATTAATTCTCTATCCTCAAACACCTTTAAACTCTTAATACCCTTTTTAATTTCCCAATTCAACCCATAAATAAAAGCCTCATACTCCGATGTGTGGTTTGAGAAAGAAAACTAAAAGTATGAAGGATGAATAGTACTTGATGTTCTGTGGCATGATAACTATTACACGCCCTCTCACACCTTGTCTTCTTCTCTAAGTGTAGGACAACAATTTCCATACCTTGTTGTCATCCTTATGTTCCATCTTGGTGAGTCTAGTAATGGGTTAAATTTATTCATGTACTGAGAATATACTCTTAATTAAGCTTCTTTCATTGCCTTCTATGGATAAAATGCATGCCTTTTGATTTCCCATGCAAGTAGTGTCAAACTGGAATGCTACTACTTTTAGTACCTTCTTCTAGAGTTCCTAGGCAATCCTCTTGATCAAATATTCAGAAATTTGCATTTATTTGACTTGGGACATGGGGTTCAATGTGAAATTTGTCTTTTCGTACTAATTTGATTGTTTCCTTAGCTCTTTACCTCAATCTGAAAAATCATATGTGACCAATCTATAGATAGATATCCAATTATTTCTAACATGAAGTCTCTTGATAGAAACAATGCGAAGAGTGGTGGTAAATCAATCACGAAACATCCTCGTAAAATAGTGATGTTAGGACATACATGCAACATTAACCTTAACCATTTGATGACACCAATTGTTCCAACAATTATCTCGATCAAGTCACCACTCCTCTTAACACTAGTTCATACTTGATACCCAAGTGATCATCTATCTAATATTGAATTACTTAACTACTTGCTAAAGAATCAATCATACAATTGTGTTCAATATTTTCTCCAAGGATCATTGACACATAGAATGGTGGAGGATTCAAATTCTTGATATGTTGGCCCCTTTCTTATTTGACAACATTAGTAAGGAGTTTCTCTTGATTCCTAGGTGCCTCCTGTGAAGAAGACTAATTATCCATGGTGGCTTGCAAAAATCTCATTTCCCTAAAATCGCTAGTGATTCCCACATTGAAATGTTCACATGCATTTTATTCATTTGATCGATGATGTTGAAAGGAGACAGACTATGTTTTTGTTTTCCTTTGTTGGGCATAGTCTTCTCCTTCACATGAGTTGGTTCTTATGCTACTGTAATGGGTGCCTTAGGCTAAATTTGTAAATTGAGCTACACTTGGTTTGCTAACTACTTGTTGGGTGAGAGTGGGTTGAGAAAAATTGGGTTAGATGACTTCCCTTCCTCTATGTTCCTTTTCTTTTATATCATATTAGGTGCTACACCTTGGAAAGGAGGTTGATTGATTCCACAAAAATATTCCACCTGCAAATTCAACATTGTGGTCTCAGTTAGAGGTGCCTCTTATTAAGTTTTTGGTTTTTGATTTTCCTCCTCACTTGGTTCTTGGGGAAAACCTATTGTTTGAACCATCAAATCCTTGTTAAGTGCACCATTGATTCACGCTAATTGATTGTGAGGAAATTTATAGGGGTAACACCACTCATACTCTTGAGAAATGTTTTATTGAGTTGGAACAAAGGCTCTTAATGCTCAAACTACATTTGGATCATATGGTCAGAATTTCCTAGAATCTTGACATTGTCCTTGATTCTACTTTTGATTTGTAGCTTGAGTTAGCATCTTATTTGAATGAAAAGGGGGCCTATTAGGTTGAGCTTGAGGTGGTACAACCTAAAACTCTATGTTTTCTACCTATATATAGTCAACAATTAATTCTCTAGGTTCTATAGTTATTTCATGACCTCCCGAAGCTCCTTGGAAATTCTTGAAGAAGTTTTAGCTTCATTGTTGCTTCGATTTCCAGGAGCTAGAATTGCATTGAACTCGGGAGTTTTACTAGTTGTACAAGTTCCCAATTCTAGATATAGAGGAATTGGTGGCCTTGGTCCAAGCTTACTTGCTTCGATAAAATAGTTATCTTCCCCGATATCTATATCATATGCTCTTCAAAGCATTTTCCCACTCATTGATTAGATCATCATACTTATGTCTTAATTTCTAGCCTTCATGAAGTGCAAGAATGCTCCCTTGATATTTGGATTGATGGCTCTTTTGGAATCATGTCCCGTGTCCGTTAGAAACATGAATTAAAATATGCCATATGTTCATTTGGAGTTTGGTTTAATTTTTTCAATTGTTCTAATAAAGAAAAATTGTCGCTCTCTCTCCAAACTAATTGCAAAGAGTTGAACACATTTGATGTCAATTTTTAATAGACCCTGTTTTGATGCTCTTACACCATTATAAAGCTTTACCCTTGAAGGAGGAGGATAATAACTTGATTACATATCCATTTCAATAATTTTGTCAATCGCATGGACATTGGCGATGTCCTAGATGTGGTCAATAGGAGTTATATGGTTTTCTCCCGTGAACAAGGGGATTTTTTCAATGTCAGTAACTAAAATTGGATTTTGAGCATTTAGGGCAAGTGGAATACTACCTGTGAATTTGAAAACGGGTTAAGTGGTCCCTGAGGTGGTTATAGATGTGCCATTTTGATTGGCCTTAGAACCCTAGTTGACACTGATGAAGGGTCTATTAGGTGGAGGTGTAGACAAAGTCCTGTTAGGTGGAGATGGTGATATTTCGGTCTTCTTTCTCTCCTCCCTCTACACGGAAATAGTTGTAGGTACAAAAATAGTCCCCTCTACTCGTATTAAGACCTACTTCAAACTCGCTCATATACTTGGGAACCTATATTGCTACACCACCTGAATTCAAACCGTAAGAGTTGCTAGATGTGTTACAAATAAGATTCTAAAGGCTAGGATGTTGCGGAATCACACACTTTGAACTAGAAAAGATTGAAAAATGGAAACTTTGAAGGACCTCTATGCTTCATTCATTTGAGGTTAAAACTTGTCTTGAGCTGGAAACCCCAAAATCCCAAAATACCGAGATATCCAAAATTCAAAAGATTGCTCAATGAAACCTCGAAAACATCTCGACTCCCAAAACTTAAAAGTTATGAAAACCTAAAATATCTCGAAATTGAAAACCTTTGAAATCTTAAATCAACAAACTTTCAAGTTTTAATTTCAAATGATACGAAATTGAAGGACTCCTCAAACCCAAAATCCCGAAATTTTGAAATTTCTAAAATCTTGAAAACCTAAATACAAAAATGGAAAAAACTCAAAAAAATTTAAAGTCAAAATTTGAAAATTCTACTGAGATACCCTTTTGAATTTTAGGTCCCGATCTATCAACTAGTGAAATTTGAACTTATTTTTCTCAAGAAAACTCGTGGAAATATGATTTCAAAACTCTTCATGTGAGGTAAAAGGTTCATAAATAAAAATATGCTAAGTATGAAATCCAAACTTCTTGAAAGTGCCTTTAAAGCTCCTTAATGACTTATATCCCATTGAGCGTGCCAAAACTATTGATGCAAAATCTCAACACCCCGGATTGTGTACAATATAAAGGATTGAGTTAGTCAATGTGATTGTAAAACATGGAGCTTTTCGAAAAGTGTGGGAATTTGCAATCAGGAAAGATCTTTGAAGAAAGGATGGCTTCCTATTCCTAAATCTATCACCACTCACCAATTTGAGAGAAACTATTCTAAATCCTATCCTCATTTTTTCAAGGAGACAAGGAAGAAGGATTATAAGAAAAGTAAACCTAATCTCTGGAGTGATACATTAATAAGGAATGTTGAATTTCTACGTTTGAATGGAAATGTAAATAGACAAGATTGAAGAGGATTAATACATAACACAAATCAATTACTTGTTTTAAATCCATTCACCAGTCAACACAATCCATTAAAATGTGTAATAACAATTGGACATGCAAATAGACGGAATAGTAACGAGAGATCGGATAAAATACAATAACACAAAAGAGGGTTTAAAGAAATCCACGGGTTTTTTCTATTACTTCACAAGTTGATACAAAGTGATTGCATTACAAGAGGACAAGAGGCATAAAATTGCATTGCAATTTAGTGGGAGGATTGAACTCCACATATTTTCTCCTAGCAAAGAAAAGAAGGGAGGGAAAAGGTAAAAAATACAACCTTTAGAATGGTCCTCTTCTTTACAATTTTTAGTAAAAATTTGCAAAAAGGAGACAGAATAGAATCCCACATTTATCTTAAAATCTTTCAAAAATCATTGTTTAATCCCTGTAATCATTGTTTTTTATCTTGGGTATAGATCCTAGCCCTTGTAGTCTTTATGATGACTGCCTATTTCTACCAACCCCGTTAATGGCCTTCTTCACCTAGCCCTACATTGCTTGCCATTTTTGGAGGTACATAAATCCCAAACTCTAACATTTGTTATCCCATACTATAGATCTTGAAATTACCTTTCCGATGATTGTAATTTTGGAAAATTTAGACAAAATTTGAAGAAGATATGATGACTTGAAATTCAGGCTATTTTTTTAAGTCTTGGCTCTTCCATCGAGATTCTTTACGCAACCACCGAGCTCATTTAACCCATTGCCGAGTTGGTTCCTTCATTTAATGCGATGCATTTTTGAACACACCATCAAGCTGGCTGGGTGTGAGTTCATCTCCCAATGCTCCAACACGACGCTCAATCCCTCCTAGAATCCAACAAGTCACCTATGCCTCCTACCATGTTGAACTCGGCTCGGTCTCCTATGTGAACGGGGTGGTGATTTAAAAACGTTTGGGTAGGGATATGTTTTCGAGCCTTCAGGCTTATTCTTTTGGACCCCTCGTCTCGCTCATTTTTTCTTTTTCATCACTCCGACTACGAAATCCACCCCTAAAACAAAGCTTTCGTGAAACCCACAACGATCCAATTCCTGAAAGATTTCCATTGTTCCACGTCACCCATTTTCGAGGTTTCAAGATTTCACATTTCAGACTCTCTTCCCAACTGACTTTGGGATTCTCACTACCCTTACCCTAAAACAACTCACCCCGAACCTCTGAATCAAATAGTCTCCCATGTCAGAAAGAGATTGGACTTCGGGCTCCCACTATTTTTCGGTTCGCTCGACTTTGGAGCCTTCTTTCCTTCCCACAATGAGTTGACCTCCATGCTTGATGCGAGATCGATGCTCGTTGACTTAACTTGTCAACTTGTGATTTCTTTTTTCTTCCATTAACAAACTCGCTGTGGTCCACCCGAATCCGGCCAACTTTCTTCCGGGAGCTCACGATCCCATTCGATTTCATGCCTCGACTCTTCCCTCCAATCAACCATGTTTTCACTTCCTCTCAGGGTTCGAGTCATCCCATATTGTCCTTTGTGAGATATACGAACTGCTCGAGACTTCCATCGAGCTAGACTTTTCCTTTTAAGTGAGCTCCCCCTTTTCCTAACTCCATGGGCTTGTCACTGACTTCCCACCCGTGCTTGCTTATTATCTAATCGAGCCTGTAGACTCAATGTCGTTTCCAACATGGCTTCGACCCCCGTGATTGGCTCCGCAAAATTATTTCGTGACATGGTCGCCCTTCAAGATTTCTCTTACATTTCAGACTCTCTTCCCAACTGACTTTGGGATTCTCACTACCCTTACCCTAAAACAACTCACCCCGAACCTCTGAATCAAATAGTCTCCCATGTCAGAAAGAGATTGGACTTCGGGCTCCCACTATTTTTCGGTTCGCTCGACTTTGGAGCCTTCTTTCCTTCCCACAATGAGTTGACCTCCATGCTTGATGCGAGATCGATGCTCGTTGACTTAACTTGTCAACTTGTGATTTCTTTTTTCTTCCATTAACAAACTCGCTGTGGTCCACCCGAATCCGGCCAACTTTCTTCCGGGAGCTCACGATCCCATTCGATTTCATGCCTCGACTCTTCCCTCCAATCAACCATGTTTTCACTTCCTCTCAGGGTTCGAGTCATCCCATATTGTCCTTTGTGAGATATACGAACTGCTCGAGACTTCCATCGAGCTAGATTTTTCCGCTTTTAAGTGAGCTCCCCTTTTCCTAACTCCATGGGCTTGTCCTGACTTCCCTGTGCTTAGCTATTCTAAATGAGCCCGTGGAGCTCAATGTCAAGTTTCCAACATGGCCGACCCCAGGATGGCCCGCAAAATTATTTCGTGACATAATTCGCTTCTACCAGGGGCTCAACGCATTGCTCCTCGATGCCTCATCGTTGTTGAGCTCGGGGAGCTTGGCACCTCCGAAAAAGACTCAATCAAGCCCTAACAGAAGTCGAATCAGCCCACGATGTATCATCCTACCTCGCCGAGCTTCTCGTCAAGCATCTCGGCCAGCCCATTTTACCTCGGTGGGATTTATAAGCCCCGATGATGCCCTTTTTACTCGCAAAGCCCTTCTTTTGGGATTTTTTCTAATTTTTTGAGTCAGGGGCCTAGTATAGACTTAATGCAACAGAAGTTTTGGCTCATCACATATTTATCCTTTTTACTTTTCGACCAGGATGTGGGCCCAAGTTTGGCAATTTTATTGCTTATGGGGAAAAATTGTCAACAAAATCATTTAAATATATCCAAAACTACCTCAACATCACCTTAAAAATATCAACATCAAAATAACTCAATCAACACATGAATCCCACAACATCATCATCAACATATATAAACACACACACACACACACACACACACGGATATATGTATGTATATATATATATATATATATATATATATATATATATATATATGTATGTATGTATGTATGTATGTATGTATGTATGTATGTATGTATGTATGTATGTATGTATGTATGTATGTATGTATCCTCAAAATTATTTACAAACTACCATTAAAAGGCTCATATATAAAATCGGCTATAATTCAAACCACACATACAAAACCCACATACTATGTGGTAAAAAATCAGATACTCGGTCTCCACCATGGCCTCCCATTTCTTCCTTTCAAGACATATGTCTTTAGGTCTAAAACCCATTGGTTCCCTATCATTTTAATTCCAATCACGTAATCCTAGATTTTTGGAAACATAAATCTACAAAGAGCACACATTTATCAAAACCATTTCAAATATCACAAGAATGAGGAAAACATTTTTGTTTTCGCCATTAATTGATATGTCTACTTCTAAACCATGTAATGCCACCTTTGTGGAAACATAAATTTTTAGTCACATACACCTTTTAAATCACACTACAACTCCATCAAAAAATTTATGCCTTTTCTTTGATGTGCATTATCTTTTCAAAACTCTCGACTTGTGACCATATATCATGTTTGCACACCCTATGGATGTTTCCTTTTACTATTTGGTCCCATGACTCAATACATTCTAATTAGAGCGCTCCTCTTGCACCCTCCCCATGAGTATTCTTTTCAAAACTTCTTCTACCGGTGATTCATGTTACACATCCCCTACCAAGTGTTTTTGAAGATTACTCTTGTCATCGCAAACTCCCGTACCTTTGTCATTTCATACTACAATTGAGATCTTGGAAAATCTTAAAGAAAACCTATCCAAAATAATCACATCTATCAATCCAATTAGTAACATGGTTGATCATTGGCTTCAAGGGGGAGCAATATCACAATATCCTTATCACAAAATTGGGGCATCCTCACACTAGTTTTTGTCTCACAACTTGTGCCTACATGAAGCTCAACAAAAGGGGAAAATTTAGACACCCCTTTTCCCCATAAATGACCCAATGCATATCAATCAAAGTATCATTACCTATCTTATTATTTCTATCCTAAGTATCATGTAATTTACCTTCGTAAATCCTAGTTACTCATGTTAAACCCCATTTAATCTCCCATAACCACTCAAAACAAACTAAACCTATTTACAACAATTAAACACTTATCCTAAACTTGTAACCTCTTAGCACTCGAATCCCCAACTACCCACCATTTCCTAATAACTTAATATCGTGGATGACAAGTCGTTTAAACCATTATCCATTATTCCTCTTATTGTTTGTAACCTCCGTGTAAAATCGATGGAGATCCATTATCATTGTTGATTGTTGCAGATGTCGGTGATTCTATTTATCCAACCTATACATCCCTTCTCCAGAGAGTCGTAATCTATGGTTGTGGAAAAATTAGTCCATATTTAGGAAACATCATGACGCTTAAGATCACCAATACATAACGTCTAAAGTATTATGGATTCTATACATAGCTTCATACAACCTCTTCGGGAGTGTCATCATCTTTGATTACTCATCAAGGTTATTACCCTTGTAAATAATTTTATCTATTTATTTTATATCATCTACCATTTATATCTTTGCATCTATAACATATCACCTTCCCTCTTGAGTTACATCTCTCGTTTCCTTTAGCAATCAAACTTTTATAAATATGCAATATATATAAATATCACAATCGACCCCCGATCATTGTTAATAAGCCGTTTATCTTTTACTTTTTGCACTAGCTTCCTATATAATCCCAAACCTTCATTTTGATAACGCTATATGCTTTAGATCCCATATAGCCCATCTTTATATTTTAAATTCTTTCTTTATCATATTGATCCTTTTATCATATAAAACATTTTCTACCCAATTGTTTTAATCGGTGTCCATAGCCCTTTGATTTATCATTTGACCTCAATTTTTTTTTTTTAATATTTGTTTATGATTTTCATAGACTCTTAATATTCTTCCTTTCGCAAACATCTAATTCCTTCTTTCATTTTTTTCTACCTTATTCACACTTTATCAAAACAAGCATTCTCGTATTCGATCCTCGTTTATCTCTTATTGCCATTGATCCCTTTAATTTATAATCATTTTATCATATTTCATATTTTTATTAATCTTATTTGTATATAACTTGTTGATTGTAATAATGTATCTTTTGTAGATGAGTTTTGAAGGTTTGTCTCATCCAATCACAAGGATATAAGATCCTCCAATCATCTAGCATTCGTTTGGGTAAGAACAGTTTTACATCCTCCACAAATTCACCTTATGCACCATCACATTCTTTGAAAAATTTAATGACAAGTAAAGAGAAGTTTGAGAACTTCCAAGAGGTGTGAGAAACAATTGAGGAGTTATGGTATGAGTACTTCAAGGACTTCAAGATTTCCACGACTTTAGAAACCTTCCTATCCATATTGAATTCTAAACTATCTTCATTATCAATTATATTAGTATCATTATCAAATAAACTTAATTATAGAAAATCGGTTGACACCCTTTAAGGAATTCCCTTTGAATTCCTGGAATCGACACTTTCCAAGAAATTTGTATGTATTTGTTTAATATTTCTTTTCTTATTCGCTCGTTTCTTACAATTTTTCTCACTTGAAAAGAGGAGCATTTTCAGATTGTCCTCATTACATCATCCTAACATTGTGATTGTTGGCATAGGTATTGGTAAACCTTTCTTATTTGAGTTTTGAGTACTTTCTACATTAATTGTATCTAAATGAAACATACCCTAAATAACATCCTAGAAGAAGAGGGGGATGGGGAACTCCAACCATTACTATGCACCTATTTAACAAAAAAACATTTTATTCTTATAATCCATTGGTGATTAACAAGGGTTAATAATAACTAAGGTTCATGAGCACATGCATTCAAAAATGAGGAAACCTTATCAACCACAATCAGTCATACAAGCATAATCTAATGCAAGTAAAAAAGACTACAAGAAGGAAATATTGAGTTCTTAACAATCATTCACATAGGTATCAAGATTTAGATTTTTCATTAGATTTCATTTTGTTAACACACCATATTTTCCAACATAAAAATCACCAAACCATCGATTATACTTTTAAATTTATGAGTTTCCCCATCTGCTTCTAGCTCATCTAGAGTAATATCCTTTTCTTTTATTCATATTACGGTCATATTTTAAGAAAGCTCACTAGATAATAGTCGAGGTGCTTATGTTATAAGAGACCATAAATTTCCAATACTCTTATCTTTAACTAATATTATTTGTACCTTTATATTGTGTAGTTAAGTCACCCATTAACATTGTTTAAAACCAGAATTCAATGTGATGAAGCTTTAGTTTCCTCACTTAGAAATTTACTGAGCTCCCAAGGGCATAGTACTAAACAAGAAGTTTTTTTATTAATATTTTACCACCAAAGTATTAGAATACATATTACAAAAGATAATTAAATCTACATATAGCAATGTAAGGTTTTCCTAGTGCACCATTTGAAGTGTAGGAAATATACGTCGAGGTTTCATCCACAAAAATCCTATTAAGAGGTATTGAGACTAATTCATCTTGATCAAAAAGGAACATGAACTTCCATGTTAAGAAGTAGGGAATATATGGTATTATAGCCTCCACGAAGTTTCACATGTAATGGTTGTACTTAATTAAGTATTTGGGAGACACAATACCCTTAGGATTAACTCATCACCCATTGTTTCTTGTGGTGAAATTTATATGAGTATTCACTTTATACTCAAAAAACCTATAGCCCGCTAATATCTTTCTCTAGTGTTGAAAGTTCTTTATTTAGTGAATTTTTGGATTTGTTCATGGCCATGGTGGGTAGAGAATGTTTTTATTTTAACAAAGATGATATTATGACAACCATGTACACTTATAATTCCAATGCAGTTATAACACTTTCAATAGAGTAACCACTTACCCCGTAGGAAATTTTCCGTCTCGTGTACAACAAAGATGTCAAACTAACCTAGAGGAAAAAATATTTTACCTTTTGAAGAGGAATGATTGACCATAGATTTTTATTAAGGAAACATAATTTGAGTGCATTATAATACAAAAATGAAAATTAAATATCCAAAGTCATTGACACATCTATCAATAAAATATTATCCTTCATAACTACCAATTAGTATTTAAAGTGCTATATAAGATTATAAGTGAACTAACAATGTTATTTTGAAAAACATGATTTCAATTTAAGATGGGAAAGGGTGTAAAAAGGTTTCAAGGAACCATCATAAGTTATACTATCAATGGAAATCCTTTTTCTTTAAATTATAACAATAGAAATACTTGTCAAGTTTTATCTCATTACCATACCAATATACAAAATTACGAGGAATCAACACATTTAACTAAATACACTATTCTACAATATAGTTCAATTGTAAGGTTGAGAGTATCATTTCACCATCACTTTATTTAACACATGTACACAATTAATGGAGATCTTATTTCTTTAATAATAAAAAAACAATTGTTGTTAAAATAGAAGACTATTATATTTCCATCTTTGTTACACATTTTCAAGAACAAACAATAAACTCAGATTTCAACTATACATTTTAATCCTTCTCATGCTACTTATAGCTTGTCAAGTAAGTGTAAACATGGTAAAAAAATACATTGGCATTCATTTCCCTACCAATAGCATTTTTTACATGTATATGATTTTCCATTAAAAATAAATTCAAACATGTGTATCAAATAGAAGAGAGTAACAATCACTAAACTAGTTTCATTTCATTTTCAAATTATATTGATAAAAAGGGGAAGAGAGTGAGAGAGAGAGCTATCCCATATTACCCACAATCTATTTTGACCAAAAAAGGAACATAAAGGATTTCTATAGGGTCATGTAATAGTTCTTATTTATTTTTAAGTAGATATTTAGATATGAGAAGGTTTTTGATAGTTTTCTGAAATTGTCACAAATTTAGAGGGATGACCAATTCAACCCAAATGGCTTGAAACCTTGGTTAAATATATATTTTTCCAAACTCAAACTCACCAAGAGTAAATTTTCCTCTATTCTCCTATCTACAAGGATGCCCAAGAAAGTGACAAAAAAGGATTTTGAAACTAGGGTCTAAATGAAGGTCACTTTCTTGGAGTTATATGTCATGATTGGTTTAGTTTAGATTTTCGCTAAATGACCAGAGGCCTATAAAACCCTCTTACAATGTGATATTCCAAGGTATTTATATCAAAACCAAAGTTTGAATATAATTATTGTCTATAAATGCTAGAGGTACAAGGTGATGAAAGTTTTTATGTTGATGTAGTACCAAATCCATGAGAAAAAACTAAATGGAATTATTAATTTTAATGAAATTATTAAAAACTAAACACTTATACAATATTGACCAAAATGCTCCTAGACAAGTGTTAAACAAATTTCAAATGACTATGTCCAATACTTCTAGGGATTGATGTGGTTTCTCACATCACTACTTACCATATTCAAGAAATCATTTTATTCCATGGGATTTGGAGGGGGTCTTTTTGTGTGTTTAATAAATAATTTGTTTTATTATATTTTACAATAGTAAAATCGACAATTATCATGAAGTCTCAATTTTATTTTTTTGTCATTTTGTATCGTGTCGTTATCTTAACCCATCATATAATTTTTATATTATTATAGCATGTTTTAAAAAGTGAGATCAACATTCAATATAAATCCTTTAAATGTGAAGCAATAAAGTAGATTTAATATTTTTGAGCTACAACATATTTCCAAATTTTATACAAAATCTATACTTTTTCTTCATTTTAATTTTCTAACTATATAAAAAAGGAAAAACTATAAATGTAAAGACATGTTAGAATAGAGAGAATGCCATCCCTTATTATTGGAATTGGTGAGTTACTAATGATTAAAATGTTTCGGGTCACATCCATTTGGGTATATAGTAAAGCATTATCATGCCATAAAGTAAATTTCTCATTATCACAATTTTTGAAGTAACTTGTCAAGTCATGATCGAGATAGGTGAGCTCGTTATCAAGTTGGGTGAATTTCACCACTCAAATTCCATACCAAGTGATCAATAAACACCCAATATCAACCAAACCATGCTTCACATGCTACATCTATGGTATCTTTAAAGAATTAATGGAAACCATACCAATTATCATGTCAAGCAATCAAATGCCAAGCACACACAACTTTCAATCTCACCAAGTTTCATTTATGAAGGAGAATAAAATAATGCAGATTAGATACCATAAATGGTCCTTTAACCTATAAAAGAAATTTCTTCCATAGAGACACAAGAATTTTCTCTGTGATAAAGGATTTGGTTTAATCTTTCAACACTTCCAAAATTGGAAACAAGGAAATAAACCTACCAATTCACAACAGGTTCCAAATGAATATTATTAATAAATTTTAGAAATCCCTCATTATATCCACCATGGAAAAATGTCAAGCAACATCCCCATATAATTTTTAACAAACTTGTTCTATGTAGACAAAGTACTATATGAAATCATAGCATTCCATACCACCACATTTTTATAAGCCACATGGTTAAATAGTTCATGATTCTCCATTTTCATACATGTCCCATAGAGAACTTACCAAAATAACTTATGAAATACAAAGGAAAATATTGTCCCATACCTCTTTAAGAGATACCAAGTGAACTCATCCACATAATAGAAAACTATGTCAATGGAAAGTTAAAATGAATTTTAGAGTTTACTAGAGATAGAATATGTTTCCCATCCAACAACCAAACACAAAAACCCATGTAACCATCTGAAGGTGAAACTTGCATATTGATGGAAACACATTAGAGCATCCTCAAGATATGCAACACCTAGGTCCCTAAATTATCTTCATATAATCATAACACCCTTGCGTAGTTTTACCCAAGGAAATAAAATAAAAAATAAAAATAAAAAAAGAAGCTTTAAGTACCTTCATATGCTCCAAATTCCTACTAGTAGTCGACTAAGCAAACAAATCCACAAAGCGCCCACGGGGTTAGTTTGCATAATCATGTTAAATTTAATAGATTATTTTCTAATAGTTTTACATCCAAGGGCTGAGAAAACCCCTCTTTATCACCAACACATGCCCTAGAATATTATCTCTTCATGGAAATACCAAAACATTTAACATTATGCTTTGATGGATATCCATACTCGATGCCAAAATCTGATTTGAACATCCTAGGGAGGAATTGCAAAAGTGGCATTGGGCACCCTAGTGCCATCTCAGTGCTTCAATTTCTAAAAATATTCCTACCTCCTTTATGCTTTGATGGATGACCATACACTACTCTAGAATTCCCATTATTTAAAGGCTAAGCAAGACATTGGTAAAGGTAACTAATAGGCCAAAATTAAATTTTTTTACATAGAAATAAATGAGTATCTCATGAGGATACACATGCATTTTTACACGCAATACTAGATTTAATATGGTTCTATCCCTTTCATTTGGATCAACAATTTACGTGCATCCACCAAGTTTATGCACTTTTGAGGAATATTTTACTCATTTTCTAGTCGCCTTAATTGGTCGGTGACAATAGTTCCACGTGGAGAGGGATTGATGTTTGAATAATGGGGGCAATCTGAAGATTGACTTGCCTCATCTTCACTCAACATGTTTTCCTCATCACATGTTGTTTCATCTCACTTAGGTGAGATCATAGGTCATATGTGTTTTATGACACATCGCATATTCTTTCATAGAATTTGTCATTTTCATGTGTCGGTGGCATTAGAGGAGTTATATTTCATTTTATAAATGTAAATCCTCTTTCCATCATGAAGGGAATGATTTTCTAGGCATGGGAGTTACATAACACTCACATCGTACCCTCTTATTTCGATATATGAGAATGAGTAGACTTATTTTTCATACACGATTTTCCTTGTTCTATTTCACTTGGGGATTAATTGAAGCATTAACGTAATTTTTACAAAGTGGAACTTGTTTAATGTGCACGAGGGTGTGTATGTATCCTTTCATAACAATCTCACATGATATAAGCGTAGTTATTTGGTAAATGTGCAGTCATTTTTATTTGGTTCTTAATTACTTCCAATTTTTGTTAGTGCTTCTCATGTAAATATTTTATCATCCTCGAACTGTACTAAAAGGTTTCAAAACTCTATATTTTGGATTTTGTGTTTTTTTTTTGGAATTTCTAATTTTAAGAGGTTTCTCCGCATATTTATGTATTTATGCAACTATCTTTGGAGGAAAATCTATTTGGAGGTAGGTTGATTTGTTTGTTTATCAATTTTTTTTATTAAAAGTTTCAATTTTCTTGAAAAAAAAATAGTTTGAACAAGTATTTGTCCCCATCCCTTTTTCCCTACATCTATTATTACACCTATTTACTTAGCTTTCCTCCTATCTTTACTAAGCTCCCTGGAAAACTGGTTAACCCCAATAAGCTTGATGTTTGGTTACGAATTTGTTAAGTTGGATTGCTATTTGTTTTGTAAACTCGTTTTATCTCTCCTTAAAGGCTTGTGATGTTGTCTTCCTTTCCATTTGGATTTCATCCTTCATTGAGCTCGTGTGTATTTTTTTGTGACTCTATTTTTCTTTGTTTGACCCATTGTCTCTTCTTAACCCCTATTCATTTATCCTCCAAAGGTGCTTGTCGTTCAAGCTTGGTAACTCAGTTCTTCTATTAATCCCAACTCTACATCTTGAGGTATGTCATACAATCTCTCCATTGATCCTATCCTAATTTTTCTCTCACATTTCCCCAACCCTATGCTTACTTTGTGACCCTTGCAGGTTAAACTGTTTCTACTCATCCATACTCATCCATGTAACAACCGCTCGCCTATTTTTTCTATTTTTCTACCTCGCCCATGAAAATCATCACATCCCCACCTACCACTATTTTCCACCCATTCCTTAGTCTCTATCCTAAGGCCAAATTCATGACAAGCCAACTCTACATGGACCCACCTATAGACACCAAAATTGGGTCATACTTCCATTAAAAACCCAGGTGATTAAATTAACCATATCTTACCCATTCATATCCTCTAGTGCACATGTTAATTGAATCAATTATCTTAGCTAGATTAAATAATCTCCTCACTTAACCACCTCACTCAAATGACCGAGTCAAACCTCATTAATGACGTAAGATAAACTCTAAGATTATCCTAACCATATAGGAATTAGTCTAAACCTAGACATAACTCTTATTAACAAACCTAAAAATAATACTATTATATTACCGGGATCCATCACTCAAGACATAGAAATAGGTTGGAGATCATGCCACACATAGCAAAAATTTGGCTATTTTTGGCCAACCTAGATATTCCCTCCTTGATTGACATAGGATATATCTCTACCAATGCAAGTCCACTAACCATCACTAGTTAGGTAAAATACATTTCCAAAATCCTTTTCCTAGGTTGGTCATTCGATTTAGAATCTCATATAAACAGAGACTTGGAGCACTTTAAATTTCTGAAGCACTCAAGAAAAAGAAAAACTACAGGAGCACTACCAATAACCATTGACATCCATCATCTTCTTCATGATCATAGATTCACATAGTGAAGCATAGAGGTTTGAACTACTATGGCACAAACAAAACATCTCTTCTCTCAGAGCTCAATCGCCACCGTCTTCATCATCTTCATTGTCCAAACCTACTCTTCAGTAAGTACCTAACATCTCTTCATTTATTTATGTTTTATTCCAGTAAGATTTATTATTCATCTTAGTAATTTATCTTTCTCCACGTGTGAACACTCTCATCCTCCTACCAACCTATCACCTTAGCATACCGGCCCTTTCACTGATTGCACCCCCTTCTAATAATCTTTTATCTTGCAAGTCCATTTTAAAACCTCGACGCCCATCCTTTCCAACCTTTGTGCAATCATAGAGAGTCTGAAAAACAAGTTTTAAGTGCTTTTTACTAATTTCCCCTACGACATCAATTAGCCAACCGAATTTGGTCATTCTTCCTAATTGGCATCATCAGTCACACAACCAATATCGTTACTATGTCTCACAATATACCTTAGACTAATGAGCTAGTTCCCACTTCCCAACAACCTAGAACCATTTCTAATATTTACCATACCTTACCCATAGCCTGTACTAGCACTGTAATGCAACACCAACCAATCACCTGACCCATTTTGACCTCAATCACCTTTTACCTGACCTTTCTTATTATTTTGTATGAGATACCTAAATCATTTCAATTCCAATAAGATCGTTATTTCATGTATATTTTGAATAACATTAATATTGTTATATAAAAGTGGATTGATAGCCTATTCAGGAAGCATCACACTTCCTAAATCTAGCTCCCACTAGGTAGTCCATTCAATTTTTTATTTAACTCTATCTAGTGGTATTGTTTTACATTTATAGGTAGTTCCTCCTAGCCAAAATGAAGATCGATAGGAATTTAGAATGTGCACAAAACCTTCAACCAACATCACAAATAGGTAGTCCTCCTTGGACTTCAACCATTATCTATTTCATTAATTTGCTAAGATTCTAGTAAAATTTTTGGCACGTCTGTGGGACCCATTCGGGGTTCTTACATTTATTCATTCTTAGGGAACCATTATATGTTTGTTTCTTTTTCAAAATTAACTTAACATTAAATTATCTCCCTAGAAATCTTCTCTTTCTTCTATTTGTCTCAGTGACATTTATATTTCTAGAACTAAAATGAATCATTTTTACTTTTCTAATATTTGCATTAGTGAAAGTCATATCCTCTCCTCTTCACTCTTTTTACATCGAATATCACAGTTCGATTTGGGTTTTTAAATAATTGTATTTCATACTTCTATGTTTACATTTTTAGCTCACATTAAAACTGAGGGAAACCTATATGTTGGAAGTCATGCCTAGCTGATGGTTGACATAATTGAATTGTAGAGCACATTCTCTTCTCTCTTTGAAAAACTACACAAAAATAAACTCACACATCTTCTTAAACAACACCTTACTTGGAAGAAGTTGTCAATGATCACATGATTAAAGGATTTATAGTGGGCGTCTAGCTGGTTTATTTGTCCAGTCATTAACTAAGAGAAAATACCTCCCCACAAAAACATAACCTAAAACCATCCTTAGATCTTGCCTCTTCATAGGATACCTGTTTCTACCAAAAATATGTTATGTTTAGAAGTCAGTCTAGAAATAGGATAAGCTAAAACATAAAATTCACTCATAGGATTTTGTTTTTATCTTAGCTTTTTCTAGAGTTGTGTTTTGAGTTGTGAGGTCAGGTTACTCATTTTATTTTCTTCCTTTCACACCCCAAAATTAGAGTTTGTCATATTCTGATTTTTCTGGGTGTGTTAAGGTCCATTACTATCATACTTAGATTTCTAGGTTGATAGTTTATCTGATCTAAGTCACAAAAATAAAATTCTTTCATATTTTTAAATTTCACATTGATTGGCATCGATCGAATGACCATCATCATTTTTCATTAGGCCATTATCAGTTTATCTAACCGTTGTCGGGCTTTCAAGCTTTTTTCGTCACATCACAAAAATCTGCATTCACCACATTTTCAGTTCATTCTGAAGTCTTCAAACACATCATCATACCTCTAGAACTTTAAAATCTATGTAAAATCCAATTTTTATTTCATTTTTATTATTATTTCTTCATTTGCAAAAACTTTTGTTTTCCCATAGTAATTGGTATCGATTACCTTGACCATCATCGATTACCATCTCAACGTCATCGCTAACATAAATTTCATCAGTTCGTATGTTTTAATTCCTAATTAAAACAATGACTAGTTTCATCTCTCGGAACCTATTTTCTTCATCTCTTATTTTTTTTTATGTCATTTATAGAAAACAAATTACCAAGCCTACACCAACTCACATGGTTTTGACTCATAGTCAATCCAACGCCCTTGTATTCCACACAAGCCTTCAACCACTCCCACCTAGCCCATTGCCACCTTCCATCCTGTCACCTATGGATCCTACTCAACCCATTATCATCAGTATCGGTGATAAGGAGTTAACAAGAATCCTTCACCAAAACCCCTTTAACTTACAAAATTATCTCACCCATTCCTCTAGTCATGAGTCATCAGGACAGTTGGTATATGACATGCATGTGTCCATTCCTCCTACCCTTGCCCACAATTCTATTTCAACTACCACTAGCTCAGCATTACCTTCTTCTACCTCACCATCCGTAGTCTCCCAACTTGACCCCATGTCATCAATATCTATGGAACCTATAGCATCAGTCAAACTTTTGACATCAGTTGCACCCCGCTTTCAACCATCCCTTCACTAACCATCTTGAATATATCCCCATCTGCACTAGCCACATCATATATACCTATTGCATCGTAGCGGACACTGATATTAGAAACCCATACCCCATTCCAAAAAATCATTCTCTCCATCCCACAGTCTTTACCTCCAATCACTACAATGATCTCTACATCTACCACACCCACCGATACATATCACTAACAACCCCCAATATCGTTTATCACCTATTTGGGATATTTCCGTTGGCATCAATTTTCCCCACATAGTTCTCGTACTCAAAGATCACCATCTACTAGAATGTCATCCACATCATACATTCATCATCACTCTCCTTATACTACAGGGGGCACTCAATCATCACAACTCCTTAACCTACAATGCAAACATTAGAAACATCACTTTCGGCTCTTGCAACTCCTTAACCTACGATGAGCCCATGCATCTATCTATTCCCATTCTCCCATACCCTGCACATTGGGAAATGCCCAAATTTAACTGGTTCAATAGTAAAGAGGACCCGCAATAACACTTGTAGTATTTCAAACATGGGTTTTATCTAATCACCCATGATGATGCTTTGCTCCTACAAAAATTCCCAATGTCTTTAATGGGACCCACATTAGACTGGTATACTGGTTTGGCTCAACATTCCATTTACTCATTTAATCAAGTGGCTCAAGCTTTGCTGGACCATTTTTCAATCAATATCATCATGAAGGTCAATACGACCAACTTGTACTTAACTTGACAATACAATGACTAGTATATCACTTATTGTATCACTCGTTACTGAGTCTCATCAACCAACCGACATTCCAGTTTCCTAAAACTCATCTTAGAGAGTTGTTCACTAAAGCTTGTGCCAAGCACATCTTACTAACTCTGCAAGTATAAACCTTCTATACCTTCGACGAAGCATTAACCATGGGGTGAAAACTAGAAATTTGTGCGATTGAAGAGAAGAAAATTCTTTTTGTAACAAAATGCCACATTTAAATCAAATGATGCTTCTTCCTCTTCAAAAACCCAGAACAATTATTCAAAAGCTAAAGGATTTTCCAACATGGTAGTTTTAAAGGCTGGCCCATCTCACCCCTCTAATCAATCGAAACCTACATCCAACCATTCTCCCATTAAAAATTTTTAGTTCAAACAAGAGCAATGAAAAATACACTCCAATTAGGGAGCCTTATTCTTCAATATTAGAAAAACTTCTTAAGGCCGGAGCCATTGCTCTTCCAATGATAAAACCACATACTTGGTTTTGACCCTCCTCCTCATGTGCCTTCATTGTATAAGGAACATGACTATTATAGCTGTCATCACGTAAAATGCAATAACAATGGTAATTGTATAACCTTCAAGAAAATTATGCAAGAAATGTTAGATAATGACGATCTCATCTTGGACAACCCAAATGCACCCAAGAATCGAACTTGCATATATTTAAACAATGTTCCCTAATCATACGTAATCATCTAATCAAAATAGTGAACCTTCAACTAATGAAAACAATGTTCATGAAGTCCACGTTGTTTTCAAGTCTTACCAGTCATTCCTCAATTTCCTCCTCTCCCTTCTATCGAGGAGATTCTACCACGAGCTCCTCTACCCATGGAGGATCCTACTTCATCTACTCCTTCACCTAGAGAGGATTCCCTTTTATCTCTCCCTTCACCCACGAATGAGTCCATAATTTCTTCCAATTTCATTTAATAACTTACCTCTCACCATAACAAACAACCTATGGTATTAATTCCCATACCCACAGGAGAGTCATCTTTGCTTTCCTCTCCATTGAAAAATGAAACTACCTCATCCTAACATTTATCTCCCCTAACCATAGGGGATCCTTCATATGTGTCACTACTTGTTGGGAACAATTCCCCATTAACATTTTAGGATCTCGTTTATGTGCTCTAGGCTCTCTTACCCAGAGATTCCAAAGCCAACCAGATCGATATCTCACGGACATATTTTATAGGGATTACTACTAAGCCAACGTGATCTTCTCTTAGAATAGTGTTATTTTCACACCTAGCCAACCACTTAGATTACATTTATAATTCCATGCTTGGGGATGCCTTCGGGTACCCTTTTCAACCGAAATTTATATGTCACTTTGTACGTACCCAAAATTATAGGGTACTATATCACGAAATAATGTTACACATGCCCCAATGATGATACTTTGGTCACCTCGTAAGGTGTTCGAATCTAGAAAATCTCATGAAGTATATGTTAGCATCCCAAATGCTTTATCCATGTTCCTTGTGCTTTATTTTATTCCTCTGCCTTCCTTTTCTAAGTGTTTTGACCTTTAGTGACGAAATCACCGCATACTGTCAGGTCAGTGTGACAGTCCTTCACACGTTTTCCATCACATTCTTTTCGATCACGACTGGCATAATTTTCAACTTTCACCAATTTTCTCAACCGCCTTAGCTTGTATTAATGTTTTATGTCCCCTGGAATAGTGTTTCTTCATTGTTTAATGGTAAAAGAGTTCTGATTGGAGTTACCTTTGGGTGAATGTGAAATCTATAAATAGCCGGCTTGTTTTCAAGCAAATGGCCCCTCAAAACTGCCCCTCAACTTCTCATTTCCATTGTTTAGTCTATCAATTTCTTGTTTAGAGCTCATTTTGTTTCATGTTTGCATCCATGCTAGTTTTCCTTCTTGTTGGAAGCCATTCAATCTTCTTGCTTCAGTCTTGTTCATTGTTGTTCATACAAATTAGTTTAGAGTAGAGTAGTGTCATTTATAGATTACATCCATTAGAGTTATAGGTTGTGTTCTTCATAGAAGGTAGATTTTAGAATCTCTCGGTACACTTGTGTTGTACTCCCACAATAAATCCCGTTAGGAATTGCATACGCTGAGCTCTGTCATTTGCACTTTGTCCCTCTCCTACTCGCATTTTATTCGGGTCTATATCCAAAGCTGCCATTGTTCAAATACCTTCTTCTGTTGATGCTAGCATATACACACTCTTTTAGATTCACATGAACATGAAGGAATGAGGAGATCATTCTCGAGCGGACAAAGTCATACACTACTAGATTTTCCATCTTTGTTCTACAAATTCCGTGTTTTATCTCACAAAGTTCTAGTTAAAACATATCAAATAGAGTAGTGAAATATTTCATTTCAATTAAATTTCATTTTCGATATTTTCAGGGGATGTTGTTGGGATTTATAGTTTCGAGAAACTATGATTCATTCCTCACTTGAGGTAGGATCGAAAATCTTTCAATTAAGTTAATAAGCTATCTAGTTATTTAGAATAGACTCACAATGCGCACATGCAAATAGCTACACTAGGCTACCTTGTTTGTTTTAATTTTGTTATTAGATTAGTTGTCATTTTCTGAATATATTAGATTAGTTGCTCTTTCGATTTTATTAAAATTCTATTAAAAATACAAAAAAATAGAGGAATATACGTATGTTGTAGATATATCTTGCATAGTTAATTTATTTCATTTCAGTTAGGTTTATATTAATCTTGTATGATAATCACGGGACCTAGGGAGCTCGGGAATACATTTTCAATCCAATCGTACCTCAACCCAATCTTGTTGTAGCATTAACTCGACATAGACCAAAATATTAGAATTCGGGTCTCCGAACAACAACAAGACCTACAAGAAATCAGCACACGATTTACGAGGATTGAACATAGAAGACGACAAAGAACACACATTTTGGTAAAAACAGCCAAATTATAGACTACCTTGATAGATTTCTGTATTACTATAAAAGGACCTTAAAGAGAGAAAACATTCGGTCGTGATCCACTAGTCCTACATCCAGATGAAGGAGACCTCCTCGTTGATATAGACACTAGCTTACGTATCCAAGTTGCCAGAACACCTATTAGGTACTCTTATAAAATCATGCATTTTTAGTTCTAAACGTAGACGCCTAAAAGGCATACGATTACTCTGGATACTTAGAATTAGGGATTGATTCTTCATAGGACCATAGGAGGTCCACAACAACCATGAACTTACGGTTGTGATCCACAAGTTCCACAACCCAACGGACCTACAAATCAATCCAACATTGACGCTGGTTTATAAACATTAGTATTTAGATCCTCTCCACTTCCACTAGACATTATCACACAACTATCATTATTAAACGTAGTAACCAATCAAGCTAAAGATTTCGGACTAGACAAGAGAATTGTCCATAAAACACCAAAAGATACACTACACATTTGGCCATTCCATTTTCATGACCTTATCGGGAGATACATATGAAGCACCCACATGTTATCTTCCACATATCCCACAACCCATAGATCGCATCACGGTAGAGATCGATATTGTTTAGAGCCTTCGAGGAGCTATCTCGCCGAATGATCTATCACACTAGTTCAGGTTAGGAGGGCCTTCTTTTCCTTAGATTCGTAGATCCCATTATTACATGTTAAAGACATAAGATTACCTAACTAGTTTATCTGCACCCCATGTGTATTCCATCCCCACCGGCTATCTCGGCATGACCTCGGGAGCTCGGGTGCGAGGAAGAGTCACTTGTAGATTCCCATGCTCGCATGTCACTTTACCATCGTACAAAATTGGTGAACCTGATGTGAAATGAACACGCAACCTTCGATTTAGAGTCGAGTTCTACATATTCTTCCAATCGCTTTACTTTTTCCACCTCATTAGCCTTCACATCAACTTCACCACCAAGATTGGTGAACTGATATAAGCAGAACAATTGCTTCACTTTCACACTCTTCTTTTAGTTTTATCCACCTTCACTTCTTCCCATTATTCTATGAGTATTTATATACCCTCCAAATATGTCGGGATACGATGCATATGGAAGACCTCTCCTAGGTCTTGAAGTATACTACGATCAACTAAATAGACAACCATCACCCTCACTCTCAGCATGGGGTGACAACTATTCAACTAACCAATTATCAACACAAACTCCACCTCAAAGGACTAGATACAGTTCTTCTTTCCAGATAGAAGAGTTGGATCAGCTCACTCATACGTAACAACCAGAGCCTTTAGGCTCAAACAACATGATGCTCACTGGAGAATCTGGTTCATCTCCTCAAGTGTTGCTTAGGCCATAAATTAGTAGACAGTTAGATCCATATCTATTTTTAGATGATGAATACTTAGCATGTTATGCTAGGAGTGAACAACACTCTCAAAGTATGTACCCACCTATAGGAGGTTTGCAAACACAACCCGAGGTCTCGTTCCAAGAAAATACCCCTATTCCTTCACCTATAGGAAATGACTTTGGTGAAACTTGGCAGGGAAATGATCAATTCATAACAGGGTACCATATGCCTATACAACCTCAAGGTATACAACAACCGCCACTAAGGAAAAATACCGTGTCTTCACAAAATGAGGTCATCTTAGCCTTATTTGAGAAGGTTAGAGGGTTGGAACTTTCTCAAGTGAATCAAAATTCACAGTTCATGCAAGCAAGAACTTCCAATCCTCCACATCATCTTAGCCAAGTAGACCTCCTCATAGGAATAGGCACGTTGGGTATGCCTCCTCAGTATTTACAACAAACACCAACTGGAACTATGTTTTCAAATGTCGTTGCAGTTGAGAATATGATACCTCCCGGCTTAGCACAAAACAACCCATTCCTGAGCAATGCTCCTCTATACTTAAACATGTATTCCAAATCACCATAGGGAGATATGTTCTCTCTCTCCGGCATGTTCACTCAACCATTGGGATTTCCTTACGCCCCGCGAATACATATGCTACTCCATATCAATAACCCATTCCACCTCCACCTCCTTAGCAAGCACCATCAATGGTCAAAACTTATGTGATATGGACTTATTCAGAATATTTGAAAGAACCTTTGGACTTCACTATACGAAGCATCATTCTCCCAAGACCTCTCCTCGATCTACCCAAGTACAAAGGGGAAGGAGACTCGAATGCACATATTAAGGTCTATGCCACAACCATTCGAGAACTGCTCCCTTGGGATGGAGTTGTTGCTAAAATATTCCCCAAAAATTTAGAGGGTATCGCCCTCGATTGGTATTACTAGAATACCTGAAGCCTCAATACATTCATTTAAACAACTCATTTCAAATTTCATCAAGGCATTCGACATGAACAAATTGTTGAGAACAAGAATTAGGGAATTCTTACATATTAAACAAGAACACAATGAATCTATTGCTCATTTCATCCAAAGATGGTGTACAGTCCTCTATTCTTTAGCAAGCACTCCAAACATGGATCAGATGGAACTATGTGATTTATTCCTTCATTCTCTCAGTAGAGAGATAAAGGAAGAAGTCTAGAAGTTCCCACTAAGAACTTATGATGAAGTACTCGAGAGCACTCTCCGAATAGATCAAGCTGCAATAGATAGTGGTCGCAAGACATATGGAACAAATGGGAGATTAATCATCCCCAACCAAAACACTATGAGTTATCCTACTACCATGAACACCGAGTCAAGGACCTAAAATACTTAACAAAACTCGTGAAGTGATAATAGATGGAGTGATTGACCAAAAATAAAGGAAACGTTGTAAATGTTCCACCACTAGTTAACAATCAATGAAATAACAATTTTACCCCAACAATCAATGTGGTGGATTTTAATCGTCCCCAACAACAATGACAAATGTAGACACAAGGTCCAATTCAAAACTCAACTGGATATCAAAACCAAAGACAACAAACGCAAACATTTAATCCTAATAGTCAACAGTTTAATCAAAGTTTTGGACCACAATACGTGCTAAACCAACAACCTAGGAGTTATAATCCCAACTCGTATTGTGGTTTCCACAAAATTCGAGGCCATGACACTAGAACTTGTCATGATTACAATAATTTCGCAACGCGTTTTGAGAAGAACAAAGACAACTCTTCATAGATATGTTCTTAATAGATTTTGTGACACCTATGCCAAATACTTTCACAGGGGCATTTTCCCTCAAAATGCACCTCTTAAGATCTTCAATGATCCACTTCCAAATCACAATAGCAATAATAAATTAAATCCAAATGGGATGAACAAAGGTATAATGATAGGAAATAATGATCATGAAGCCTCAACTTCACTAAATCCACCTATCGCGCGACAATTAGGAAATCAGCCATGAACCAAGATAGTTGGTCTAGTGGAGTTAGATACTGAGCTGCACGTAGAAGCCATAACAAGAACACAAGAATATTCTTCTCAACCAAATCCAATCTATCCACTAGAACTAGATAACATTCAAAAACATTGGTAAAACCCGTGGGTGCTTATGATTTAATTAATGACTTAACAAAAACCTTCTCTCACATCTCCTTTTTGGATTTGTTGAAAAACTCTCCTACCCATAGGGCCACTCTTTTAGAAGCACTAGGTCTAGGTCATTTAATTAACATCACCCCACCTACCAAAACACAAGTAAATCATATAGACTTTGATATCCACCCTCCAGGAAGTCGATAAGGATACCGAGTTTATATTAAACATAAAAAAATGCCAATAGATGTAGAAATTGCATGTAGAGGTGACCCAACCTTGTATTTAAAGGTGTGTGTTTACAATAATTACGTTAAACGTGTAATGGTTGATGATGGGGCAGCAGTTAACATTTTCCCTTCTCTTTCCTTCAAAAGCTAGGATATGGAGAAATAAACTGTTCCACAACAATAAATACATTAAGAGGTTATGATAGCCTTAAGGCTACTTCAATTGGGACTATAATATTACCATTGCCTTAGGAATTAAGACAATCCTCACTGATTTTTATATCATAGATCGAGAAACCAACTATAATATGATCCTTGGTCGAAAATGGATACATTGCATGAAAGCAATCCCTTCTACGTTATTCCAGAAATAAGATTCTTACACCTAGGAAAGATATTCGTAGTAAAAGGTGACCCAAAACCATTCGACATACACCTATAGATTCAAGAAAAGACTAGGCATTCACTCGAGTTTGAACTCCCAACAAACCAGCTCAACAAACCAATCAACTCAAAACCGAGAAGAGAAATTAATACCTACACAGAACTAGAAATTACGAAGCTAGTCAAGGGCATCCCAACCCTCAAGGATGAATCTAACATTGTAGAAACAATGTCATTAGGAACTACTACAACAATAGTCAAATTCATGGAACAAGAACAACCAATTTTCCTACCATTTGATTCCACGGTATGGGATGTACCCTAAGAGTTGGTTCTCTTCCAATAGAAGAACTTTGCATAGTAGAAGTAACCAAACAGAAGAAACAAACATAATGAAGAATTTCCTAGCATCCATCTTTCCTAGTAAATATTGGACTCTCCATTTCGATGGAGCTAGATGTCGCTTATGGCGTTGGGGCAGTGTAATCTTTACTTCTCCTAAGGGAAAGATCCTACCTTTTACTTTTAAGTTGAACTTTGAATGTACAAACAATGGAACCGAGTATGAAGCCCTCCCGCTTGGTCTCATCATAGCCAAAAGGATCGGTGTCAATAACATCGAGTATTAGGAGACTCACATTAGTTATAAACCAAGTCTCTCAAGTATATGAGACTAGAGCTGAGCACTTACACCTCTATAAAACAACAAAAGTATTAGATCTAAGCAAAATATTTGACTTCATATCCATTGAGGTAATCCCGCAAGAAAATACCCTTCTCACAGATTCAATAGCAACCTCAGCTTCATGTTTCACCCCAAGTAATGAGTTATAAGATACAAGTTTCAAGGTATCACTTTGTACTGAACCATTGGTGAAGAAAATGGCAACAAACCCTCTTCTAACACATACAAAGCTGAGAATGAATCTTCTATCTTACATCATGTTGACAAGTGATAAAGCACTCTTGAATATCTAAATGCCTCGTGTGGAGCTACACCTTGCTCACCGTATAGTTGATCTTTCCTTAATACCACATTCCTCTTCCTACTTTGGAAATCCCACGCAGAGAGTCTCCTCCATGAAGGATCTTGATATCTACAAGATAGAAAATGGAAAATCTTGGAACTACCTCTAGCCCCACCTGAATTTGAAGAAGGTAATGCTTCCTTAATAGAAGAAAAATTGACATAAACATTGGAATGGAGGAAGAACCAATAATTTTGAATTTAGGATCTCGATAACTCCGGAAGAAATAGAAATACACACCCAAATCCTCAAAGAACATCAAAAGGATTTTGCATTTAATTATAAAGAAATGACAGTGTATCACACCACAAGTTACAAAGTACATAATCTCATCACTAAACCAAATGCGAAGCCAATTAAAGTAAGTCAAGACGAATGAAGCCAAAAGTGGCTCTCATGGTAAAAGAGGAAGTAGTAAAACTTATTCAAGTAGGATTAATCAAGCTGTTGACTATTCACAATGGGTATTTAATATCATTCCCGTCCTCAAAAGAATGGAAAGATACACATTTGTATAGACTTTCGGGATATTAACAAAGGTTATCCCAAGCATGATTTCCGTTACCATCCATTGGACGTTATCATTGATGTAATAACTAGATTTGAACTGATGTCCCTCATGGATGGATTCTCGGGTTACAATTAGATTAAAATATCTGAACAAGATCAAGCCAAAACCACATTTATAACTCCCTGGGGAACTTATTGTTATGTTGTTATGCCATTTGGTCTTAAGAATTCCGGTGTTACGTATCAGTGGGTAATGACTTATGTATTCCATGATCTTATCCATAAAATTGTGGAATCATATGTAGATGACTTATTAACCAAGGCCAAGAAATGATATGATCATCTAGAAGTACTCCGTATCATCCTATCACGACTAATTGAGTATGGTGTCACATTAAACCCAGAAAAGTGTGTTTTTAGTGTAACAGGAGGAAAACTTTTAGGATACATTATCTCTTCACGAGGGATTGATGTTGATCGGCCAAAATACGGGTTGTTCTCAAAATGATCCCACCTTCAGACGAGTCTGGAATCAGGTCATTTCTTGGGAAACTCAATGCAATCTGAAGGTTCATCCCAGATTTAAGCTTTTCCATTCATCCAATCAACAATCTACTCAAGAAATATTATAGCATCGATTGGACTGAAGATTGCAACGAGGCCTTCAAAGTAGTTAAGTGCTTCTTGTTGTCACCACCCATGCTAATTCCTCCCAAACCAGACCACCCTTTGATCCTATACTCATGAGCCACTCATGTCTCACTAGCTCGCATCTTTGGCTCAAGAAGATGATGATAAACGAGAATGTGTGATCTATTTCATTAGCCAAACGTTGCTCGATTATGAAACACATTACACACAGGTAGAGAGAGAATGCCTTGCCATAATTTTTGTAACAAAACATTTGAGACATTACATGTTAAACCAGGAAACAAGGGTCATTGTAAAGATAAACCATTTACAAAAATTTCTCACACAAGGATCTTTATCTTAAAAAGTTGGTCGTTTCATAACCCTAATGGGAGAATTTGAGTTAACATTCATAAACCAAAAATTTGTTAAAGGAAAAATCATTGCAGACTGGTTAGCTGACAATCCACTAGATGGAGGTGAATTGGTAGATCTAGACTTTCCTGATGAATGTGTATACTTTGTCGAAACCAAACCCCCATTTCTACATGTCCCTAGTATACTAATATCATCAATTTTATCATGGACCATACATACCCAGAAAGTGCCACATCACAACAAAGAAGGCGGTTACACATTATTGCTGCTAAATATGTTGTTTTAGACCAAGTGCTCTATCGCAGAGCCTTTGACGACATGCTTCTAAGATGCATTGACATAGAAGAATCCAAGAGGATTCTTCATGAATCCCATAGTGGGATATATGGGGCCACTTCGGTGGCCATGCCACCACTCATAAAGTACATCGAATGGGCTATTTTTTTCCCACTCTCGAGCATGACGTAGTGGAATTTGTATGTAAGTGGCACAAATGCCAAGAATTCTCTCACGAGATTCACATGCCAAAGACAATCCCTCGTAACTAATAGCGACTCCATGGCCCTTCTCCACATGGGGCTTAGATTTATTAGGGAAATTCTCTCCTCATCAACCGATGGCCATAATTTTATAATCATAGCCATGAAATATTTTACCGAATGGGTGGAAACCATGCCTCTCACCACTGTACCAGGTTTGGTGATTTCTAAATTCATTTTGAACCAAATTATCTCTGCAGGTATGGTGTCCCACAATTCATTATCTCAGATAATGGCACATCCTTTAAGAACGACAAAGTTTGTGAGCTATATAGCAAGTCAAAATAAACCATCACATGCCTCTCTTTACTACTCTCAAGCCAATGGGCAAAGTCAAGTGACAAACAAAACATTGAAAGCTATTCTCCTCAAAACAAGAAGAGAAAACAAATGAGATTGGAATTTAAAATTATATCTCGGCCTTGTGGGCCCACCGAACCTCAATAAGAACACCAACAGGAGAAACTCCTTTCTCATTGGTATTCGGGCAGAAGTAGTTCTCCGCTTGAGGTTGAAATACCTAGTCTCCTCATCTCACTACAAGGAATTCTGGATGAAGAAGCTTACAGGAAGCACACCTCTCCCAACTAGAAAGCCTAGATGAGGCTAGGTTAAATGCCAAATAAGCGGCATAGAGCCTATCTTTATTTGGATGTGACGGAACTATAACAAAAATGTTTATGAGTGAGAAATATATGAAGGAGATCTGGTTTTAAGACTAGACAGCCGGATCGATAAGAAAATTGGTGAAGGAATAAAGTTCCAGCCCAAGTGGTTGGGCCCATATCGAGTCATGAAGGACTATGGAAATGGTCCATATCACTTGTGCACACTCGAAGGTGAGAAATTCAATGAATCGATCAATTCATGTCATCTTAAATGGTTTTATGCATGAAGCATCAGCACTATTTGTATAATTATATCTACATTACATATTCATTTAGTTAGGTTCATTTTGTTCACTCACTTCCTAAAACTTGGTGATCAAGGGACTTGTTCTTAAGAAATTCATTACAAACTTCGATGGCATTGAAAGGAGCATTCAAATCATACTTCTTCATTCTCATAACATCATCAACTATTTCAGAATCATTTCATCAATTAAAGCTATATATGACAAATTCTTAACGGAAGCCATACTAAGGCTCTGCATGGCTGTTCTCACTTTTGGTTTCTTCCTAGGATAGGTGTCTTGCCTATGTTCTGTTCTAGAAGCTTCATGGTGTCACATCTATCCCGTATATATATCTCTTTGGAAATAAGAACATCCTAACATTTTTCTCAAATAAGTAAATCAAATATAGATGAAACAAAAATTTTACTTTTACACATTTCCTTGCCCTACTAACCTTTGGTGTTGAGCTTGCATCTCTTACTAGTGACGTATGGTTGGGAAAGGATGGGAATGCCTTTACTCACCTATGCCTTGTCCATGGTGATAAGCCCATGCTTCCTACTAGTAGCATGGGGCAAGGTGTAGGGGGTCCTCTTGACAGTAAACGTTGAAATTCATAAGCAAAAAGTTTAAACAAACCTTTGAAATCTTGAGTCAAAAACAAATGAATCAGATGTCTAAAATTCCAAGAGAGTTCAAAACCTTGAAAGCTAGATTTTGTCAACTAAGTGGCCATCTACGGATCTAAGTCTGGATAAAATGAAAAGCAAGTCACATTCTTAACTATGAAATTATTGGAGTAAGATAGGTTTGTAGTGTCCTAATTTGGTTCCACCTACTCTTTGTCTATCTCCCATCGTTACCATTTCAACACACCTCATAGCTTGTACCCTTTCTAGCTCTCGGTGGTCATCCCTCGCATCTAACTAGTTGCATGGAGTTAGGAGTGGGGCAAGTGCATCTGCTCATCATACCAGTTCGTCATCACATTTTGTCAAAACAATATGAAGTACCAGAAAATTGCTTATGAAAGCTAAAGTTCAAGATCACAAGTTCATTTGCATCATCATACATCAACATCATGAAATACAAAAAACATTTGTGATATTTTTTCTCCATTGCATACATTCTGAAAAGCATATAAAAACAAAATTTTTATAAACATATAGTATACATGTGAAAATGAATCACAAAACTCTAGGTACAAAGAGATGAATATATATATATATATATAATCGGGTTTCATGTAGAATGCCATCATACACTAGGCATGGTCAAAACACTTAATGAGCCCGAAAAATACAAAATGGTCATATAAACAGTCTAGCAAGAGTTACTACAGAAAGAGCCAAGTGCCCTCCCAATCCCTATGAGATCCCTCGGAAGGCACATGACCACGTCTAGGACTCGGGTATGCCGGTGCTCTCGAGTGCACCGATGGCTCTTGGTCTTGAGCAGCTCCTCCTCATCAAGCACTCTGCAGTCTTATACCCGACTAACCCAGTACGGAGGCAAGCCACCATCTTGGCCACATGCCGGATAGGGGCAAATACATCGGTATGCCTGCTTGGTGCCGAAGGCTCCCCTGCATCCACGGATAGCTCGGCATGAGTCTTCTCTACGGGGAGCATCGGGGGTATCGAGTACATACAGTGAATCAAGTCTCACCACTCATCGTAGTCTCTGCAAGACAAGGAGAAAACAAATTAGAAAACAATCAAAAGGTAAAACCAAGGATGAACAAAGAGAGAGGTAGAAACTAAGGCAATTATAGCTAAAATATATATCAAAAGAAGAGTGGCAACTCACTCAGATCGCTAGGCCTCCAAGAAGGATCTTTGGGATCTACACCTACAACGGAAGCCACCATTGACTAATGTCCTCCTCCTACGCTCCTGGGACAACATGGCATCCTACCAGAGACTCATCCTCTCTGCCTAGGTCCTGAGAAAGCAACTCCTCTAAGATTAGAGTCACCCTCTCCGCTCTGCTCTACCCTCTTAGCCTATAATATCTCCTGAGTATCATTCCACTCAAGATCGCTATCCTCTTCCCTACCCGACTCGCTGATCTCCGGTCCTCATTCTCCTCTGTCTCTCCCCATATGAACTCCTCGGACTCGGAGTCTATATTAATGGGGTCATCATTGCTATAGGTAGGACTAGCAGCAATCCGAAGTAAAAGTGCCGAGGAGCACCGACTCTCTCTCAAAGCGCGTCTGACCATCCATACCGGCTGCAATAGGGACGCCAGGAGTAACAATAGTCCAACCCCGGCCTCTATGACCTCCCCTAGCCTCCTAAACTGATTTGAACACTGGCACCACTAGGGGAAGCATGTCAATGTAAGTAAGGCTGAACTGCTGAGGCACTCGATCAAAGGGGTGTGTCTCTACCTTCCCCATCCTGTCCACAAGCTGCCCTATAGTAGAGCAGGAAATCAAAGTAAATGTCTCCTCGCCCCACAACCCTACCATGGCCTAATAAGGTGTGGCCTCCATATCCTCGCAGTGAGTCGGGAAGAAACTAGGCTGGTGGGGTGCTCTAAGCATAATCATCTCTATCCATCTAGTTTCCCTCACGGCCCTGTGGTCCGCTACCTCTATGCCTCTCCCATAAGGGATGATACGCTCATACACCCAGCTCATAACCAAGGTCGGATGGCTCGGATATTGTCCTATAAATGAACCACCACCCTGCATAAGTCGTGATAGGTGGTCCTAAGTATATCGGCTCCCTGTGCATAGATCCAACCTTGTGCCTCAATCTATGCAATGATGGGAGCGCAATAGTAAAGCAATGTATCCCCTCCCTTGTCTCTCGATCAATCTCGAAGCAAGGATGCCCATAATGGCCTGACAGATCAAAGGGATGGGCAAGCTAGGAATAGAATGGACCTTCACCCCCTTCTTTAAACCAGTGGAGACAACTGTGTCTCCCATATAGGTGGCCCACTATGTCACCTGAGCTCTAGATACTGTTGTATCAAATGAAAGTCTCCTCCCAATAATCGAGACTCCCAAAATGTGGTAGACATCCTCTAAGGTGATAGTCCACTCACCCCTGACACCTAGAAATCAGAAAGTGTTCCGATCTGCATCCCAGTAAGAAAATAAGTCACATAGTATGTGACTGGCAGGTGTAATGTGGGGGACCCGTGTGATCCTCAATATGCCTTCCCTCTGAAGGGTATCTTGCTCATCCTGAGAGAGTGCATATAGAATAGTTGGAAGCCAATCACTCTCACTCTCGGCTCCATCGATGTACTCTTCCTTCTTTGCAAAACACACAAAAACAACGCAAAAGGGAGCAAGTTAGTATCATGATTGCACTCGAAAATCCATTAAAGAAAGTAAGAATGCTAGAAATGCAAAAATAAACTCAAATTAATGTTGTTTTAACATTCTGAAGAGAACCACCACCTGAGCCGGGCGGTGGTTTCAGAATCGCCGCCTTAAAAGGTGGTGGTCTGTAAGTGCCACCTGCTGCTTTGGGTAGTGGTCCTGTCCCATGTTTAAAAATGGGTCACATGCCCTAAAATGCTCAAAAATGCTAAAAATGACCATTTTGACTAAAACAAAAGCCTACCCATTAGGCATCCCCCTAAGAGACACATTTAAAACTGACATTTCTAAAAATAACCCCCCCATGACAAATTTTTCATCATTTTTACATTTTGGGTGCAAAAACGGTAAATCAAGAATTACTAACCTGAGATGTCATGGGTCGAGGATCTACTCGCGAAGGCATGATCACTATCTCGATACGAATGTTTCAACTATATTATCATTGAAAACCATCACCGAGGGTCCGTGAGCTCAAAACTATCAAATCAACACACACAAATGAATAGGAAAATGGTCCCATTTTGTATATATATAGTGTTTTGACTCATTTCGAATGCCCCTTTCATAGGTTTAGAGCACCGAAGGAGGTAAGTTCACATCCCCGTGTAAATGGTAAGTCACCATTTCATACTAATTTAGTATTTATTTCTCAATCTATTTTATCTATCTCGCACTTGAGTCCTCTTTCCATTTTACAGTAGCAGGAACTCGATGACGATGTTTTGACACATGGGCGTGTCGTATAATTTCTAACTTCCCATTTTGGGACCGCCATACTTGGACCCACCGTTTTACGCCTCTTTATGGCTAAAACACTTCTCGAGGGGGAAATATGTACGTACGCAAAATTACAGGTACTATACCATAGGAATGATGTTACACATGCCCCAATGATGATACAGGTCGCCTCGCAAGGTGTTCGAATCCAGAAAATCTCACGAAGTATATGTTAGCATCCCAAATGCTTTATCCATGTTCCTTATGCTTTGTTTTATTCCTCTACCTTCCTTTTCTTAGCATTTTGACCTTTAGTGATGAAATCGCCGTCTGTGGGGTGGCAGTCCTATAACTACAACCCCGCTCAGTATGGCGGCGGTCATGAAACCGCCACCCCTGGTCAAGGTGGTGGTCCTTCATGTGTTTTCCAAAGATGTTCTTCTCGATCACGACTTGCGCAAATTTTCAACTTTCACCATCTTTTCTCAACCGCCTTAGCTTGTATTAATGTTTTATGTCCCTTGGAATAGTGTTTCTTCATTGTTTAATGGTAAAAGAGTTCGATAGGAATTACCTTTGGGTGAATGTGAAATCTATAAATAGCGACTTTTTTCAAGTAAATGGCCCTCAAAACTACCCTCAAATTGTCATTTCCATTGTTTAGTCTATCAATTTCTTGTTTAGAGCTCATTTTGTTTCATGTTTGCATCCATGCTAGTTTTCCATTCTTTGTTGGAAGCCATTGAATCTTCTTGCTTGATCTTGTTCATTGTTGTTCATACAAATTAGTTTAGAGCAGAGTAGTGTCATTTGTAGATTGCATTCATTAGAGTTGCAGTTGTGTTCTTCACTGCAGAAGGTACATTCTAGAATCTCTCGGTACACTTGTGTTGTATTCTCGCAATAAATCCCACTAGGAATTACATACGCCAAACTCTGTCATTTTTGTTATCCCTCTCCTACTTGCATTGTATTCGGTCTATATCCAAAGCTGTCATTGCTCAAATACCTTCTTCGTTGATGCTAGCATATACACGCACTTCTAGATTCACGTGAACATGAAGGAAAGAGGAGATCATTCGAGGGGACAAAGTCATACACTCTTTGGATTTGCCTTTGTTATGTAAATTCCAGGTTTTATCTATTAAAGTTCTAGTTAAGACATATCAAATAGAGTAGTGAAATATTTCATTTCAATTAAATTTCATTTTTGATATTTCAGGGGACTATTGTGGGGGTTGATAGTTTCTGAGAAACTATGATTCATTCCTCACTTTTGAGGTAGGATCTAAAATCTTTCAATTAATTTAATAAGCTATCTATTTATTTAGAATAGACTCACAATCGCACAGAAAATAGCTACACCGGCTACCTTATTTGTTTTAATTTTGTTATTAGATTAGTTTCTCTTTTGATTCTATTGAAAATAGTAACCAATCAAGTTAAATATTTCGGACTAGACCAGAGAATCGTCTATAAAACACCAAAATATCCACTACACATTTGGCCATTCCATTTTCATGACCTTGTTTTGAGATATATACGAAGCACCCACAAAGTTATCTTCCATGTATCCCACAACCCATAGATAAGATGACGAAAGAGCTCGATATTTATTTGAGCCTTTGACTAGCTATCCTCACCGAATGATCTATCACACTTTGGTTCATGTTAGGAGGGCCTTCTTTTCCTTAGATTCACAGATCCCATTATTTTGTGTGAAGACATAAGATTACCTAACTAGTTTATCTCGAACCCCACATGTATTCCATCCCCACCGGTTGTCTCGGCATGACTTTGGGAGGTCGGGTGTGAGGAATATTCACTTGTAGATTCCCATGCTCGCATGTCACTTTTCCATCGTGCATACTACCTACAGATACTACCACGATCTATATGAAGGTAATTAAAAACCCAATCAACCATGACCATGTCTATTGAAATAGCATTTTCTTATCTACCCTCACCTACATCCAAACCTTTACCAACTATACATATTCATATGCCTAAGTACCTACCAACAACTACACCTCTCCCCACGTCTAGACCTATTACCACATTAGGTGTCATGCCAAATTATTTCTAGTTCATGCACTGTTAACTTGCATTTAGACACATCTTCCCAAACTCACACAAAACCATTCCTCCACCTAAAAGGAAGACCCAACATCCTAGCTGCATACACTAGTTTCACCCACTATGCATTTTTCACCTTCCCCTTCCGTCTATCCTACGGCCTCACCCATCAACCTTGTCCAAACACCCACCTATCTAAGGAAAATCGAAAGCATCGCAGCTTACCTCTTCATTAAAATCCTTTGTTATACCGAACCTACCAACATAGCGTACACCTTCACCGTTACCCACATCTTTCTTATATTCTATATCCCAACCACTTACAATAGTAACATAAAACCTATGAGATTTGTTCTTTTCAACCCATACCTTCTACCTTGTCTCTACCAAAGAACCTTCACCACACATCCTTTATCACCTTATCTATTTTGTCATCTCCCACCATGTACTTTTCCCTCTACATCATGTATGCCTCCTTCACCTTTTTCTAGGAAGGTGCAACCTAAATTAAAAAACCCACTACCCTCCAAATAGGTAGTTAAGCATATAACAGCTCTAGTTCATCTACTACACCTCTACCTAAGAAGGTATAACCCAATCCTAAAATAGTACCACCTACCAAACCGGTGGTCAAACCTATCCCATCTCCAATTCCACCTCATGTAGTACCTCACACATCACAATCACCTACACTTCAATCCAAACCCACACTCACCTCACATTGTGATCCATTGGCACGGTCTTACGCCAATATTCTAGCTCACCTTTTAGAGATCTTTGTCATCACATTTCCGCCCCTTAGACCATACAACCCACTCAAACCCCAGCCAATAAGGTTTGATGATACAAAAATTGCACTTACCATCATGTTGCAGGGCATGATGTGGAAAATTGTAAGGCTTTGAAAATCATTCTTCTCCAAATTTTTCCTCCGAATAAAACTTTGATGACGCTGATCTTATAGACAAGGACCCAGTTCTACCTCCACCTATCACTACACATCCTCGCCCATTACCTATTTAGTGACATGTACCACCACCTCCACAACCCTTTTATCCACTTCAAGAATTTGAGATCAATATTTTCCGTATAGGAGAGCTAGCCAAAATCCCACCAAAATACAGTGCACCCTTCTCATTTCACAAGGTTCTTACCCCACACTAGGTTTTTGTCCATCATGTCATTATACTTTTTTGACACACCTTCCCCATTTACCCCTTTTCCTCGATTAAAATGATCTAAGTTTCCACTCACGCTTAGAAAGAAAAAGGATAGGAGAAATCCACTAGCCCATATGTCAATCATGTGCCAAACATGCCATCTCGCACCACACCAAAAATCACCATTTGGGGACCTACATATCCTATTTCTTATGGGGTTTCCCATCATACAATGATAAAACATTACACCAATCCCCTCTAAAAATGTTTGTGTAGGACCTCGTCCAAACTTTTGAATCCCATCAATTGGCCCTCATGGAATTTTTAAAATACATCGAGGTTTTACATAACAAACCGACACTGTGGCCTCCATTATCACCCCTCACCATGTAGCTTCTCTCACCAATTCATCCCCTTCCTCTACACCTGCCACTACTCACCAAGTATCCGCCCTCAGTTTCTCTAATGACAAGATTATACCTCTCCAATCAGATGATCCTGATCCTACCCTTTTCATCTCCATTTATATTGATAATATATACATTCGACGCATTATGATTAATGGCGGTGTCGGCATTAACATCATATCCTCCCATGCGTATAATCAAATGGGAATCTCTTCAAATTGCATACATAAAAACCCAATTATGCTATGTTCATTTAAAGACGCCATCACTTCTACTCTCAAAGCACCATCATCCTCCATGATTGTGTTGGCCCCACACCATTATAGAACTATTCTATATATTAGAGGGGGAGTTCAAGTACAACTGTTGCTTGGACGACATTGGATATGCTTCATGGGTTGTGTTCCTTCAACCTTACATCATTGTGTAAAATTTGAACATGAAGGACATAACTATACCATCTTCAAAGTGATCCTTCATCATTCAAAACCTGTAACATGTTTTACCAACCTAATGATCTCCTTGTACCAGCTTAGGGCATCTACCACTTCCTACTTCTTCTTCACCCACAACTTCATACACCAATGTTGTGTTTACCTTTTCCACACCTACCTCCTCTATTCCCATTGCCACCATAGCATCTCATGTAGTGACCAATCTGTAACCCATCTACTTCTAAACCAATGAATTTTCCTTCTACCCAATTTCCTAGTCATTCATATATTCTCGCTAACCATATACCAACTACCATTCCCTTGGAAGGTGTTTTTATATGTCTCACTGGGGAGTAGAACCTATACAACATCAACGCATTCCTTACTCCTCAAGGTTATGGTAACCTTTGCCAACCTCCTTGCTATAATCACCGCGTAGGTGAGGTTTTTTCTTATATTGCTCCCTACCATCATAAAAAATTAACCTATGGGGGAATTGACACTTCTACCTACTCGTCCGAGCCACCTTCTCAAATGTGAGCAATTTATTCTAACCTTCAATCCCTCACCAACCACAACTTAACCCAAACTTTCCTCCATCACTTGTGCATGGAAGTGATTTTCTTTGTCTTCTCTAAACATGACCACCATATTTTCATCCTTTTTACTATACGTAAACACAACAACCACAAAGTGGTATTGGATTTACCAAACCATCTTCTCAGAAATCCCTCATCAAACTCATTGAGGATGAAAAAATTTCTTCACCCCAGTTACCAACTTCACCACCTTCACCCACGAGTCTATGAATCCAAAATCCATTCATCCTAAAAAAATTCATAAACACCATTTTCCTAAAACCTCTAACTTATCAACGTGATGACGAGGCTCCCTCTTCCCTTCCCTTCCCGTATCCGTATATAATCGATGACGATATACCTTCTATTAACATCATTCAATGTTAGGATGATGAGTCTATTCTCACATCTCTTGGTGTGGAGGATTATTATATTCATCGAGCTTTTTTCCTTCGATATATAAACCATGTTAAATGAATCGACCATCAAAATCAATATTAAACTACTGACAACCCACACATCCTAAAGATAGGCCAATCTTTAGACAATGTTAAACAAGAAGCTTTTATCTCATTCCTCCAATATCATAACAATGCTTATGCTTGGTCCTATGCTGATATGTTCCGCATTGACCCAAACATTGTGGTCCATAATATCGTAACTATTCCTGAAGACAAACCCGTAAAATAGAAGCTGTGTGAAATACATCCTCACATTGCTCTAATTGTAAAAGAATAACTTCAAAGTGCCTTCTCTCAATTTCCTTTATCCTACCCATTGATTATCCCCAATGGATCTATAACATCATTCCTATCACAAAAGAGACAGGAGGACTCCACATATGCATGGATTTCCGCAACATTAATTTATCCTTGCCAAAAATTTAATTTCCTCTACCTAGTATAGACGAACTAGTTGATCTCACTATCGGAAATGAAATGTTATCACTCATGGATGTTTTATCGGGTTATAACCAAATATTACTTGCCCCTAAAAAGATTAAAAATGACCTTCATCACTCCTTGGTGGACCATCTCTTTGTCGAGCCATGCCCTTTTTCCTTAAAAGCATTGGTGTTACATATCAATGGGCTATGACTTATATCTTCATGACTTCATGCATCACATATTGTAAGATTATATAAAAGACCTTCTTGCAAAATCCAAACATTGAGCAAAACACCTTACAGTCCTTAAAGACATCTTTGATCATCTTATCAAGTATTGTGTTTTCCTTCAAACTAAAAAGTGTGTCTTCGTTGTTCTCTTAGGAAAAATCCTATGTTTTTTCATTTCTTTGTGTGGTATAGAAGTTGATTTGACTAAAATTAAGGATTTTCTCAAAATTCCTCCACCTACCTGACCTTCCCTAACTACGTATTTTGCAAGGGAATATGAAATCTATTCATCATCTTATTTCATGCCTATCTCGACCACGCCACCCATTCCATCATCTCTTGAAAAGGAAATCTCCTTCAAATGGGATGATGAATGTCACAAAGCGTTTGAGGCATTAAAATAGTACCTCCTCAAGCCACTGTACTCATTGTTATCCAAAATTCACCCTCAAGGTAATTTTGATAACATGCATCAAATTATTCAGTCCCGAGCAAGTAGATTGATTCAAGGCAAAAATCATGTTTTTTGGGGCCCCCTCGGCTTCTCTCTAACTCTCCCATCCAAGTAGAAATCCCAAAAAGTTAGAAAAAATGAAAAAATTGCAAAAATAAGGTTGGCAGGCTGTTTTAAAGCATTTGTGTCCAGAAGGGTTCGAGTCGTACTCGGTGCGGGTCGTGACCGAGGTTTGTTTGTACCAAGCAGGGCCGAAAAACAAAGAAAATTCGCTAAGTCGGACAATTTTGTCCCAAGAGGTCTCAAGGGATAGTTGGGACATCAGGACACGAGGGACGCGAAAATCTGAATTAGCCAAAGGCAGGGAAAATCGTCAAGTTTTTGTTTCGCGCGGTTTGGGACAGCCGGGACAAAAGTACGCGAGGGGCGCGAATCGGCCGATTTTCTGAAAGACGGTCCATTTCGGGTAGTTCGGGGATTTTTGATAGGGACAGCTGGGACAAAGGTACATGTGGGACGTGAGGGACATGAAAAGGTGAAGAGGCCGCAAAAGAGACAAGGAAGCCCGAATCGGCCGATGCAGGAGAATTCGTCTGGGGACAGCCGGGACAAAGGTACACGCGGGACGCGAGGGACGCGAAAAGGTGAAAAGGACACAAAGAGACAAGGAAGCCTGAATTTGCCAATGCAGGAAAATTCATTCGGGACACTGGGACAAAGGTACGCGAGGGACGCGAGGGACGCGAAAAGCCGAAACAGCTGAAGGCAAAGAAGAAAAGTCAACGTTTGACCCGTGAAACTTCAAACGACCATAACTTTTGACTCCGAGCTCCGATTTTCACAAAATTGGACTTTCTGGAACGAGCACGATGTCCTCTATTCCAAAAAAATATATTTAATTAAAAGAAATATATTCGGCTCCAGTCAGTTAATGCTCATTCCCGTCAAATGACAGAAAATGCCTGCTAGACCCAAAATAGCTGCCCGCACTCAGAAGGCCATAACTTTTGCATTTCTCAATGAAATCACACAAAATTGGTACCGTTGGAATCGTGGCTCTGATCCTGACACATAGAAATCAATAAATTCCTGATTTGATGAGATATTGGTGGGAATTTTTCACAAAACGTGGCCGGGTTCATAACAATGTTTTATTTGGTGGTTGGGAGTGCAATTAAGAGGCATGGTCATCATTCTTTCTTTGTTGCAGCACCTGGGACAGTATGGGGAGCATTTTTCAAGTAATATATAATCATTTTACTCCATTTAATGCCTCTTAAAAGTGGTTGAAGGATAGATTTTAGGATTTCCATTTTCCTTCTCTTTCCCTTCGATTTTTCTATAAATTGGAGTGTTGGGCTCATTGTAAAGGAGGGTAGTTTTTGTAAAGCAAAGCTCTGTCAAAATTACTTTGTGAAGATAATGTGTTACAGGCCCTTGTTGTGGACTCCTTGTATGGTGATCCAGGCCCTTATCTTGTAATAGATTGAATCTGTGCATATCATGAAGCAATAAAATATAAGTTTGTTGATATATCTTCCTATTTGTGTTTTCTTGAATTCTTCTTGCCCCTTCAACCTTAATTACAAGAATATTGTGTTTATTATTGTGTTCATGTAGGGATCCATTATCATTTTGTGTGTTTGAAATATTGTTGTGAATGCATTTTGCTAGATTATGAGAAGCTGTCATCACCTCTTCTAGTGTGCACTTTTCTTCGTATTTCACACATTTAAAGACTACTCTCACACCCTCCTTTCTGGTGTATCACCGCTTTAGTGTAGGATTTCATTTTATGAATTCTCTCTCCTGGTCCCTTGGAAATTTAGATTAGAATAGTTAGTTTCCCCTACATAGAGTAGATTGTAAGGTAGTTTGGGAGCAAGAACCGGCTTTCTCTCGGAGGTCTATCTTAAGTAGCAAGTCCCACAACTTGGAGATAGTACCCATGTTATCCAATCACACCGTGATTTCAAGTATATGCACTTGTATAAACATAGGGGTGTTGTGATTCACTGATAACACTCATTCCTCCTAAGGATGACCAACCATTTTACCTATACATTTCTGCTACGGATCATTCCTTGGGAGCCATGCTCGCTCATCATGACGAGAAACACAGGGAGCAAACGGTTTATTATTTAAGTCATACGATTATGGACTACGAAACTAGATACACTCACCCCAAAAACTCTTCTTATCCCTAGTTTTTGTCATCACTAAACTTCATAATTACCCACTTAACCAAAAACCTTCATTTTCACCAATAATATCCCCTTAAATTACATGTATGCCAAGCCCTACCAACATCAACATGTTATACATTGGCTAATGCTTCTTATATACCTAGAACCCAATTACATCCATCAAAACTATGTCAAAGGAAAAACAATCACGACCAACTCGCGAGATGTATTTGTCTCGAAAACCAATATTCTAACTTCGATTTCACAGATTAATCCATTGCTACCCTCACTTTGGACAATACCATATACCGGATGACCTTATTCTTTGATGGTTCCAAATTTCAGCGGGAGGGTGGTGTTGGAGTTATCCTCATTCCTTTTGAGGTTGATCCTATTCCATTATCTTTCAAACTAGATTTTGATTGTACTAATAATACTCTCGAATATGAAGCACTCATATTAGCCCTTCAAACCACAATGGCCTTAGAAGTTAAATCAATTAATATCTTTGGTGACTCTCAACTTGTTGTAAATTAAGTCAATGGTATATACAAGTGTCAAACGAAATACTTCAAAATTACAAGCATCATGTAGACATACTTTTGACTAACTTTGACCATTACAAACTTCAAACCACTCCACATTCCACTAAAAATACGGATACCATGGTGTGTCTTTCTTCTCAAATAGCCTCTTCCCCCTCGACTCAAAAAATATTTGTCATAGTATGACTACTAAAATCAACTTCCTATCTATTTCGAGACATCAACCACATCGGAACCATTAAACCTAACCCACGTGACCTTTGGTATAAGCAAGTTGTTGACTACCTTTCGTTTTTAATTATACCTCCACACCTTACTTGCAATGGCCAATGCGCCATTCTCAAAAGTGTCTCTCTTGCTATGTCACTATGGGTGGTATTATTTATAAACCTGGCCTTGATGGTATCCTCTCATTATGCCTTACAAATTTTGAGGTTCCTTACACCATCAAGAAACTTCACGAAGGAATTTTTTGAGGTAACTTCAGTGGTTTAGCTATTGCTAAACGTATTCTCCGCCTATGATATTATTGGCCAACCTTAAATTGTGATTGTTGTGATTATGTCAAACGTTGTGTGAAGTGCCAGAAAAATACTAATCTTCATCACACACCTTATGGTGTCACGTGAGAACTTTTACCTTTTTCTTAATGGGGTTTGGATCTTGTTGGAGAAATCAATCCCCATTCTTCACAACGCCATAAATGGATTATTACCCCTATTGAATACTACACTAAATGGGTAGAATCCCTACGTCTTATTTCTACAAAAGATGAGAGAATATGTGAATTCATCAATCATCACATCATTTTTCACTTTGGTGTTCGTCATTGTCTCATAATGATATGAAAAAAATGTCAAAAAATAAACCCTACTAAGCTTTGTGATGCATTTGGCATATAACTCGTTTTTCTACAACCTACTACCCTCAAACAAATGACCAAGCTGAATCAACCAATAAAACCTTAAACAAAAATATTATGAAAGTTGTGGATGATACTAAAGGATTGGCATACGCACATCATTTTACTCCATTTAATGCCTCTTATAAGTGGTTGAAGGATAGATTTTAGGATTTCCATTTTCCTTCTCTTTCCCTTCGATTTTTCTATAAATTGGAGTGTTGGGCTCATTGTAAAGGAGGGTAGTTTTTGTAGAAAAGCTCATCAAAATTACTTTGTGAAGATAATGTGTTGAGGCCCTTGTTGTGGACTCCTTGTATGGTGATCCAGGCCCTTATCTTGTAATAGATTGAAGCTGTGCATATCATGAAGCAATAAAATATAAGTTTGTTGATATATCTTCCCTGCTTTGTGTTTTCTTGAATTCTTCTTGCCCCTTCAACCTTAATTACAAGAATATTGTGTCTATTATTGTGTTCATGTAGGGATCCATTATCATTTTGTGTGTTTGAAATATTGTTGTGAATGCATTTTGCTAGATTATGGAGAAGCTGTCATCACCTCTTCTAGTGTGCACTTTTCTTCGTATTTCACACATTTAAAGACTACTCTCACACCCTCCTTTCACGGTGTATCACCGCTTTAGTGTAGGATTTCATTTTATGAATTCTCTCTCCTCGGTCCCTTGGAAATTTAGATTAGAATAGTTAGTTTCCCCTACATTAGAGTAGATTGTGGCGGTGTAGTTTAGGAGCAAGAACCACTTTCTCTGGAGGTCTATCTTAAGTAGCAAGTCCACAACTTGGAGATAGTACCCATGTTATCCAATCACACCGTGATTTCAAGTATATGCACTTGTATAAACATAGGGGTGTTGTGATTCATGATAACACTCATTCCTCCTAAGGATGACCAACCATTTTACCTATACATTTTCGCTACGGATCATTCCTTGGGAGCCATGCTCGCTCATCATGACGAAACACAGGAGCAAACGGTTTATTATTTAAGTCATACGATTATGGACTACGAAACTAGATACACTCACCCCAAAAACTCTTCTTATCCCTAGTTTTGTCATCACTAAACTTCATAATTACCCACTTAACCAAAAACCTTCATTTTCACCAATAATATCCCCTTAAATTACATGTATGCCAAGCCCTACCAACATCAACATGTTATACATTGGCTAATGCTTCTTATATACCTAGAACCCAACTACATCCATCAAAACTATGTCAAAGGAAAAACAATCACTCGACCAACTCGCAGATGTATTTGTCTCTCGAAAACCAATATTCTAACTTCGATTTCACAGATTAATCCATTCATACCCTCACTTTGGACAATACCATATACCGAGATGACCTTATTCTTTGATGGTTCCAAATTTTCAGCAGGAGGGTGGTGTTGGAGTTATCCTCATTCCTTTTGAGGTTGATCCTATTCCATTATCTTTCAAACTAGATTTTGATTGTACTAATAATACTCTCGAATATGAAGCACTCATATTAGCCCTTCAAACCACAATCGCTTTTAGAAGTTAAATCAATTAATATCTTTGGTGACTCTCAACTTGTTGTAAATTAAGTCAATGGTATATACAAGTGTCAAAATGAAATACTTCAAAATTACAAGCATCATGTAGACATACTTTTGACTAACTTTGACCGTTCAAACTTCAAACCACTCCACATTCCACTAAAAATATTCGGATACCATGGTGTGTCTTTCTTCTCAAATAGCCTCTTCCCCTCTCGACTCAAAAATATTTGTCATAGTATGACTACTAAAATCAACTTCCTATCTATTTCGAGACATCAACCTCATCGGAACCGTTCAACCTAACCCATGTGACATTTGGTATAAGCAAGTTGTTGACTACCTTTCGCTTTTAATTATACCTCCACACCTTACTTGCAATGGCCAATGCGCCATTCTCAAAAGTGTCTCTTGCTATGTCACTATGGCTGGTATTATTTATAAACCTGGCCTTGATGGTATCCTCTCATTATGCCTTACAAATTTTGAGGTTCCTTACACCATCAAGAAACTTCACGAAGGAATTTTTGAGGTAACTTCGGTGGTTTAGCTGTTGCTAAACGTATTCTCCACCTATGATATTATTGGCCAACCTTAAATTGTGATTGTTGTGATTATGTCAAACGTTGTGTGAAGTGCCGAGAAAATACTAATCTTCATCACACACCTTACAGTCACGTGAGAACTTTTACCTTTTTCTTAATGGGGTTTGGATCTTGTTGGAGAAATCAATCCCCATTCTTCACAACGCCATAAATGGATTATTACCCCTATTGAATACTACACTAAATGGGTAGAATCCCTACGCCTTATTTCTACAAAAGATGAGAGAATATGTGAATTCATCAATCATCACATCATTTTTCACTTTGGTGTTCGTCATTGTCTCATAATGATAACAGAAAATGTGTCAAAAATAAAACCCTACGGAAGCTTTGTGATGCATTTGGCATACAACTCGTTTTTTCTACAACCTACTACCCTCAAACAAATGACCAAGCTGAATCAACCAATAAAACCTTAAACAAAAATATTATGAAAGTTGTGGATGATACTCGAAAGGATTGGCATACGCACATCATTTTACTCCATTTAATGCCTCTTATAAGTGGTTGAAGGATAGATTTTAGGATTTCCATTTTCCCTTCTCTTTCCCTTCTGATTTTTCTATAAATTGGAGTGTTGGGCTCATTGTAAAGGAGGGTAGTTTTTGTAGCAAAGCTCTGTCAAAATTACTTTGTGAAGATAATGTGTTACAGGCCCTTGTTGTGGACTCCTTGTATGGTGATCCAGGCCCTTATCTTGTAATAGATTGAACTGTGCATATCATGAAGCAATAAAATATAAGTTTGTTGATATATCTTCCCCTGCTGTGTTTTCTTGAATTCTTCTTGCCCCTTCAACCTTAATTACAAGAATATTGTGTCTATTATTGTGTTCATGTAGGGATCCATTATCATTTTGTGTGTTTGAAATATTGTTGTGAATGCATTTTGCTAGATTATGGAGAACTGTCATCACCTCTTCTAGTGTGCACTTTTCTTCTGTATTTCACACATTTAAAGACTACTCTCACACCCTCCTTTTCTGGTGTATCACCGCTTTAGTGTAGGATTTCATTTTATGCATTCTCTCTCCCTGGTCCCTTGGAAATTTAGATTAGAATAGTTAGTTTCCCCTACATTAGAGTAGATTGTGGCAGGTAGTTTAGGAGCAAGAACCAGCTTTCTCTGGAGGTCTATCTCAAGTAGCAAGTCCCACAACTTGGAGATAGTACCCATGTTATCCAATCACACCGTGATTTCAAGTATATGCACTTGTATAAACATAGGGGTGTTGTGATTCACTTGATAACACTCATTCCTCCTAAGGATGACCAACCATTTTACCTATACATTTCTGCTACGGATCATTCCTTGGGAGCCATGCTCGCTCATCATGAGGAGAAACACAGGAGCAAACGGTTTATTATTTAAGTCATACGATTATGGACTACGAAACTAGATACACTAACCCCAAAAAACTCTTCTTATCCCTAGTTTTTGTCATCACTAAACTTCATAATTACCCACTTAACCAAAAAAACCTTCATTTTCACCAATAATATCCCCTTAAATTACATGTATGCAAGCCCTACCAACATCAACATGTTATACATTGGCTAATGCTTCTTATATACCTAGAACCAACTACATCCATCAAAACTATGTCAAAGGAAAAACAATCATCGACCAACTCGCAGATGTATTTGTCTCCGAAAACCAATATTCTAACTTCGATTTCACAGATTAATCCATTGCTACCCTCACTTTGGACAATACCATATACAGATGACCTTATTCTTTGATGGTTCCAAATTTCAGCAGGAGGGTGGTGTTGGAGTTATCCTCATTCCTTTTGAGGTTGATCCTATTCCATTATCTTTCAAACTAGATTTTGATTGTACTAATAATACTCTCGAATATGAAGCACTCATATTAGCCCTTCAAACCACAATCGCCTTAGAAGTTAAATCAATTAATATCTTTGGTGACTCTCAACTTGTTGTAAATTAAGTCAATGGTATATACAAGTGTCAAAACGAAATACTTCAAAATTACAAGCATCATGTAGACATACTTTTGACTAACTTTGACCGTTACAAACTTCAAACCACTCCACATTCCACTAAAAATATTCTGGATACCATGGTGTGTCTTTCTTCTCAAATAGCCTCTTCCCCCTCTGACTCAAAAATATTTGTCATAGTATGACTACTAAAATCAACTTCCTATCTATTTCGAGACATCAACCTCATCGGAACCATTAAACCTAACCCACGTGACCTTTGGTATAAGCAAGTTGTTGACTACCTTTCGTTTTTAATTATACCTCCACACCTTACTTTGCAATGGCCAATGCGCCATTCTCAAAAGTGTCTCTTGCTATGTCACTATGGGTGGTATTATTTATAAACTCCGGCCTTGATGGTATCCTCTCATTATGCCTTACAAATTTTGAGGTTCCTTACACCATCAAGAAACTTCACGAAGGAATTTTTTTGAGGTAACTTCAGTGGTTTATTTGTTGCTAAACGTATTCTCCACCTATGATATTATTGGCCAACCTTAAATTGTGATTGTTGTGATTATGTCAAACGTTGTGTGAAGTGCCAGAAAAATACTAATCTTCATCACACACCTTACAGGTCACGTGAGAACTTTTACCTTTTTCTTAATGGGGTTTGGATCTTGTTGGAGAAATCAATCCCCATTCTTCACAACGCCATAAATGGATTATTACCCCTATTGAATACTACACTAAATGGGTAGAATCCCTACGTCTTATTTCTACAAAAGATGAGAGAATATGTGAATTCATCAATCATCACATCATTTTTCACTTTGGTGTTCCTCATTGTCTCATCAATGATAACAGAAAAACAGTCAAAAATAAAACCCTACGGAAGCTTTGTGATGCCTTTGGCATACAACTCAGTTTTTCTTCACCCTACTACCCTCAAACAAATGGCCAAGCTGAATCAACCAATAAAACCTTAAACAAAATTATTATGAAAGTTGTGGATGATACTGGAAAGGATTGGCATACGCACATTCCTTTTTCCTTATGGGCTTATCACACTAGTATTTTTACATTAACTCCTACTACACATTTCTCTCTGGTCTACGGTATAGAGGTTGTTCTACCTCTTGAAGTCCAAATTTTGTCTCTTCGTATCTCACTTAAAGATATGCTCATCGATGGAGAATTTTGCCAAGACCATTTGACACAACTCGAGTTATTGGAAAAATTAGTCTCAATACTCTTTACCATCTCCAAATCGACTAAAACCTTATCAAAGGTGCCTATGATAAACGTGTTCATGAATGAACCTTCCATGTCGGTGAACTCATCCACGAAGGAAAATTAACATGTAACAAAAGAGGGAAAATGTAAATTGGGAAAATTTACTCCTAATTGGCTTGGACCTTATATCTTTATTCATACCTATGGATAAGGTGCTTATCATTTGTCTTCACTCAAAGGTAAAACCAAACCTAAGTCCCTCAATGCCTTGCATCTTCGACCTTTATAATTTTTAATTAAGTCATATATCAACTTTTGTCTATTCATCTCCCATCCCTTGTGCATCGTTCACCTTCCATTATACCTTTCTTAAGGATCAACAACTAAACTAGGATCATGTAATTATCCATTACCTTTCAACATTGTCTTCAATACGATTATCAAGTCTCTACTCATGAAATAATTCTCATGGATAGTTTTCATCTTTTTCAAGATGGAATCCGATGGTCTTTCATAATTTACCTCTTTGTGCTACAAATTTGTCTTCAAAACAAGAGCTTGTCTTTCTTTATAGACTTTTTGTGACTTAAAAGTTCAAAATTTAAACAATTTCAAAAGTAAAATGGGATTCTACTCCTTGAGTCAAAATTTCAGCAAAAATATGACTCCCTACAAAAAGGACATCTACACTTTCTATCTTGCTGCTATAAGTAGACTACTCCCTTGAAGGATAAACTTTACTAATCCAGCCATATCGTACATAGTCTATCACAATAATAAGACTATTCTTGCAAATAATAAAATAAAAATATTATGAAGCTTCCCACATCTATCAACTTCATGAAGACCTCAAGGAGAAAATATACTCATCCCACATAGAATTCCGGTAATGATCAATCGATCAAAACAAAAACAAAAGAAAAAAGAAAAAGAAAAAGATTAACTTTTTCTTCATGGACTTGCCTATTGTGATCTTGGGTCTCTTAAAAATTAGGCACGTTGTCTCACACTAGGTTATGCTAAAACCAATCTGATTTCACCTCATCACCTTTTTCACCCTGATTTCCTTCCCATTCAAGGGACGTGCCAGAAATGGAAAATTTCGTAATCATGTGAATTTCTTCACCCTTAGAATAATCAATCATAAAAATTCCTATATGTTCTTACATTCATAAGCCCATCTTGGATGTAATAAACTCATTTTGGTTCTTACCAATTAGGCAACTCTTTTTTCACCTCTTACCCTTCACCTTCTTCATTACTAAATGATTATCCTATGCGGGACAAAGCCCGCAACACCTCAACTCAACCATGCCTAATTGACATAAACTCAATTGTGCTAGACTCAACCATGCCTAAAACCTACCAACCCATCCCGCTACCTCATCATATTCTTCCCTATATTATGTGAGAAATATATTGTCATGAGGCCCCTTTTCTTTGGGGCTATGCAGTGTAGCACTGTGGGCATGGGGCCCTAGGAGGTTAGCTCGACCATTATTTACCCTAAAAACATTTCCCCACTTTTTTATTCACATTTTACCTTAGTTAGTTTTCATCTCATACACTACTTAGAAATTAAACAAACATACAAGTATATAAACACGTATACTTACATATTTTCATACAACCATCATTTCACATTTCCATCATATCGAATATTAGAAATTTACACCATAACATACATATAAATCATTATTTATTTCCCATGTTACCAATAATTTGGAAATTAAATCAAACCCACAAAAATGACTCAATCATGCCTATACCTGACTCAACCATGCCTACATGACCTTGACTCCACCATGCCTAAATAACCTAACTCCACCATGCCTAAATCACCTAACTCCATCATGCCTAACTAACCTAACTCAACCGTGCCTTAGAAATCACCTAACTCCACCATGCCTAACTAACCTAACTCAACCATGCCTACATGACCTTGACTCCACCATGCCTAAATAACTTAAACTAGACCATGCCTAACCAACCTAACTCAACCATGCCTACATGACCTCGACTCAATCATGCCTAATTCACCTAATTTCCATCACATACACAATAACAATGAAAATTAAAAACATAGTACATCATCCATACCATAAATATCATCATCTATAACAATGAAAGTCTATGTATCAATACAAATGTACACCGATACAAATACATACCAAGTATCTCAAATCTCTTAGATACATCCTCACTATCTTCTAGCACACATGTTGGTATAAAACTTAGTATCTCAAAAATATCATATACATCCTCACTATCATCAGCACACAGGCTGGTATATATCAAAAATCAATACACTAATCATATCTGGTGACTAATTGTCACCCCACTTGATATCCATACTTGTCTCATCTGTCTCCTCCTCCTCTCCTCTAGCCTAGTGATCTGCCAACAACTCTCCACCTAGCCCTCTCCTTAGAATGGCCTCCATGAATTTGTAGCCTTTCCCTAACCCTTTCTCTGGGCTCGGCGGCCCGTTGTGCTCTCTAAACTATGAGTTCAGGATCTAGTCCTCTTATTCGCTGTGTGTTATGCCCTATACTTATCATGGGAGGGGAAATCTATCCCAACAGTCATCAAGTGATCCTGATAGTACTAGGCCTCATTTAGGGCATCCTTGAACCTCACCATTGGCACCATCTAAGGTGGTGCCATAGGTCTCACAACAACCTATGAGCTCTTCTCTACTACTTTTGGCCTAGATCCCAATCACGTGCCCTCCTCCCTATACTATGGGACCATATCCCACTACTTCCTATAATATGGGACCCTATCCCTAAGCTGTAGAGGTCTTTGTGCTACAACCTAGGATTGTAAAGCAACAACTTGTACATGTGCGGTGGCCAACTAGCACTACAAACCTTTTACATATGCTTGTAAGGTGGATAGCTATACTCCATTACTCTCACCACCCTATGTGGGTACCTATACCTATGTTAGATGAGCTTATAAGGCTATCACCTTGGCCTACAGGGTGACCACCTACGTCCGAGTTATTGTTAACTTACCCTACACACTTGTGAGCTATGTTTGAAGAGTGTACACCTAAAACTGTAGGGTATCTCTTCATAATGTGATGGTCGCTAATTTTTGCTGCCCCGGTCCCGGTGGTATTGCCCCTAAATCTGCTAACCACCATCGCCTATAACCATCATTGAATCCAACATCATCAATAAGCCTATCCATTGGCTTATCCTCCTACCTTATCAGCACACTCGGGCATGGTGGAGACATAGGTTTCTCCATGTCATTTCTCTTGTACTGTAGAAAAGGTGGGGGTACATCCTGTAGCAGACCAAACTATCGTCTAACCCTATCCACAGTATCAACTTATGCTCGCGGCACGCCACATGCCACCCTTGTATCCACCTCTCCAACTTCAGATCCTCTACCATGCCTTTGTAGGATGGATAGCCAATATAGGGTCTCCACACAATATCGACCACTGAAAGCCCCTCCACTAACCATCTGTAATATAAAACCTCATGTGTGCCCTAAGCCACTCTATGTTTACCACCAAATGGTACCCACTATATGTATATAACACGACTGACCTGGCAGGAAAACAAATGGGACGTACACATATGATGTGCTCGTATGCCTAGCAATGTAGTAGTAAGGTGCAACATAAGTTAAATTGTTGCAATCTCCCAAAAGCCGAAAACTCCCTATATAGTTGAACTAGGAATGTCGGTGCCTAGGAAAAATATATCCGCTCCTCCATCATATCCTGGAGCACTCCCATCAGTGCTCATAGGAATCTCCCACCCTCAGGATCTCGGTAAGGTGAAACAAAGTATCACCTCCATCATCAAAAAAACCAACCTCATCTCTTGAAGATGGGTCGCATATATGTCTCCACAAACTAAGGTTAGCACTATGGTACCTCAACTTTCCCATCACCTCTCCAATTATAGCCACTATCGGATCCAATGATGCATCTAAAGAAATAGAATATACATGCTCCCAAACATTTGGTAGCTACAGGATCTTGAACATGTCCTCTAGGGTGACAGTCATCTCACTCGTCAGTAAATGAAATGTGTTGGTTGTTGCATCCAGTTTGTTGATGAGTATGACCATCAAGCTAGGATCTCGAGCTATATGCCTATAACATGGGATCCCAATCATTCCAATACCTGTCAGATGCTCCCACTCATTCGTAGTCACACTAGACTACATCACTACCAACAAAGGTGGTACTCTATCTCACATCCGCAACTGGTACCTAGCCTACATCCAACAAACCACAACATTATTAAGACCTGATTACCTCCAATTACCTATTAACCCCAAAACCATACCCAACCACATCAATCATGCTTACCCCATTTACCTAATTCACCTATAAGCCTACTACCCTTTATAATCATGACCCATCATCTTAACATTATTTAACCTACTTACCTATCTTATCTTGCCACAATCACATTTTACCCTCATCCCTCTACATACACCCTTCATTTACCTCTTCCCACCTCTTTTTCCTTCCACAAGAACGCCTTCTTACATTTTTTAATATTTAAACCAAAATCGGTGTCAGTTCCTTGAGCATTACCAATTTTCCATAACCATCATCAGTTATCTTTAACTGGTATCGATCTTTTAAGACTCGGCCCATACCAAGCAAAGTCGACCAATGTCTACCAAACTTAGTTTGATGTTTGTATCTATCCCGGCAAGCCAAAACCAAAACTCATCCCCTCTAACCCATTTCACCTAAAATTCACCACAACCTACCCTTCCACCTACCCCAATCCACCCTAATTTACCTTATATTCATTTATTATCCCATTTACCCTACATTTTCCCTTCCCCATATTGATTTTACAAACCTTTAACTCACAATTCATAATGAAAACCCCCACCCCAATTTCTTCATTTTTCACCAAATGTTTACCGAAAAAAATGTTAGGGAACACCCCCTACCACATCACAATGTCACCTACGTAGTGGCACATCTCAAGCTTCTGCATCGGTGCTCCACTCGAACCCTCTTCTACCTCTCGCCATGCCAAAATATACCTTGAATCCCTCCACCAATCACACATCTCCAACCGCTCTCGTGGACCTACCTACCTAGCTCCTCTCACCACTTTGTAGCCTCCACCTCATTCAAGTACAATGGCTTATCTTTTCCTATAAGAAAAATGCACAAGACACTCAACTATGTCATTTTCTCAAAGAAAAAAACAAGAATGATTTCGTAAAATACTAAATTTCAACTTTATAACCCTAACTCGACATGACCGATGTCGGTCATACAAAACCGACATCGCTAACCTTATAATCGAAATTGGTCACCTGCTAGTACCATTTCACCTACCTTTTTCCCATTTTGAGAAAAACTCGTTACTTCCAAATAGCTTTTGACATTACGAACAACCATTATACCTTACACAAAAACCTAAATTACCGATACATTTCCTTAATTATGTTTAAGGACATGTTACTTTACCTATACCTTGACCCTACCTCGTGCCATGACCTATATACCCTACCCTAACCCACCTTTTTGTGACCTTTGAACTTGTGTAGTCACTATACCTTGCGATGTCATTACCCATGTTGTAAACCTAATGACATTACCTTTCCTATTGCCGTGTGGTTTACCCTAACCAAACCTTTGGTGTACCAGAGCATACCTAAATGTTCCCTGTACCTAACCCGCATCATTTTTCCAGATCGTATCATGTACCCTAGATACCTTAATCACTTGAACCTTGTTTGGATAAACCTATCTACCTTGGATTATGTAGAGTTTGCAAGATCTTCAACTGGCACCGTGTCGTGATAGATACGTGTGCATGCATTTCTTGTCATTACTCATTACTCGATATGACCCATGTCTATTACCCATTACCCATAATGCTTATACCCATACCTATAACTCACCTACCTTCACTTTCATTACTTACCCATTTACAAAACCACTCAACAATTCCGTCTCACACCTCATCAACTCTTGGTTTGAGGGGGATCACCTTCAACACTGTTAGGGAAACTCCACCCTCACATATATGTGGATAACCAATTCCTATTTTATTTAGCATCGCTTATAAATACAAGCCATGCAATAAAAAGGGGAAAAATTTAGACACCAAAATTAGGTCATACTTTCATTAAAACCTTGTTGATTAAATTAACCATATCCTACACATTCATATCCCCTAGTGAACATGTTAATTGAATTAATTATCTTATTTAAATTAATTAATATCCTTATTTAATAGCCCTCACCTAGCAACCTCACTTAAATTACCCACTCAAACCTCATTAATGACCTAAGAAAAAGTATAAGCTTATCCTAACCAACTAGGACTTAGTATAAACCTAGAGTTAACTCTTATTAACAAACCTAAAAATAATCCTACTTATCATTTTTGGGATCCATCACTCAAGACTTGGAAGAAGGTTGGAGATCACGCTAAAAATAGTAACAACCCGGCTATTTTTTTCCAACCTTAATATTCGCATCTTGAATGACGTCGGTTGTATCTCAACCGACGTCACCCCTAAACTATCGACAGATAGGTTAAATACATTTCCAAAATCCTTTTCCTAGGTTGGTCATTCGATTCAGGATATCATATGAACAGATACTTGGAGCACTCAAATTTTTGAAGCACTCAGGAAAAGGAAAACATATGGGAGCACTACTAACAACCATTGGCATTCATCATCTTCTTCACAATCACGGATTCACACAAAGAAGCACAGAGGTTTGAACTATCACCATGACTCAAACACAATGTCTCTTCTCTCTGGATCTCTTTCATCACCATCCTCATCACCTGCATTCTCCAAACCTACTCTTCAGTAAGTACCTAACATATCTTCATTTATTTCTATTTTATTCCAATAAGATTTATTATTCATCTCATTAATTTATCTTTCTCCATGTCCATACTGGTCCCCTCCTCTTACCAACATATCACCTTACCATACCTTTACCTTTCACCTTCCTTCACCCACTTTAAATAATCTCCGAGACTATAACACCATTTTATGACATCATCCCCACCCTTTCTAACCTATGTGCAATCACAGAGAGTATGAAAAACAAGTTTTAAGGGATTTTTACTAATTTCCCCTATCGTTGCCCAAGCTAGCCAACCGACATTGGTTATTCTTCCTAATCGACATCACCACACAACCGACATTAGCTACTATGTTTGGTAATATAACTCATAACAAAGAGCTAATACCCACTTCCCAACAACCCAGAACCATTTCTAATCTTTACCAGACCTTACCCAGAGCTTGTACTAGACTTGTAATGCAACACCAATGAATCAACTCACCCATTTTCACCCCAATCACCTTTTACTCCGACCTTTTTATTATTTTGTATGAGATATCTAAATAGTTTCAATTCTAATAAGATCATTATTTCATGTATCTTTTGAATAGGATTAATATTGTTATATAAAAATTGGATTAACAGCATGTTCAGGAATCATCACACTTCTTGGATCTAGCTCGTGTTAGGTAGTCCACTCATTTTTTTTTTAACTCTATCAACTGGTATTGTTTTTCTTTTATAGGTAGTTCCACATAGCCAAAAGGGAGCTCTCACAATTAACTTGGATCAGAAATCAGATCTCAAGTTATCATCATCACAAGTTGTCCTCTTGGAGAAAGTTTAGAGCTTAGCAAAATTTTGGAAGGACACATGTCAACTCCACGAGCCTGGTGAGAATTTATGTCCCTGAAATCCTTGAGGTTTAGGTACAAAAACTTTTGAAAATGCACAAATCCCCCATGTGACCTTTGGAACCCTATACGACCATTATGATTGCAGTTCATCCCCTGGGGTAATTCGAGCTCAAATTCCCCGTCGTCGGATCTCGCCATGTGTCGGCTCCAAAACCATCATGGAATTTTATGTCCCTCACTTCCCTCATAGATAGAGGACATTAAACCTTGAAATATTCACCCAGCCCTCTAGGAGATACTTTTGGTCGCCCATGTGACCTCGCTTCCACCCCCTTAATGCTTTAAAGATAATTTGGGAGCACTCACTCCCTCTCATCCGATCGATGCCACTTGTCACCTTCTTTCTCCCTAAGGAAACTAATGTCCCTCACATCCCTTTGAGGTGAGGGATGTAGAATAAATTAAATTTTTCCCAAATCAAAATCAAAAATTTGAATTTTTTTCTAACTATTTGCTACTTCTAGCCGCTTCTCACCTGCAAGAAGAAAAGTTGAAGAGAACAACTCAGTCCACCATTGATGAACCTTAAATCGATCAACCAAAACAACCACATCCTTAAAAAAATTAAAAAACACTTAGGTCTATAAAGAAATATTGATTAGGAGAGCTCAAGGATTGGAGAATGGAAATAGAGAAATAGAGAAATTATCGAAAATCCTCACTCCTGTAAAAAGAAGATTTGAAGATATCCTACAAAATGGTACACGAAACAAAGAATTTTTTTTTTAGTTATTTACCCTCAAATTCCATTAAAAAATTAGTTTCAAACTCTCTCATTATGTAACAGAGCATTCACAATGAATAAATCTCCTTTCTGTCTCAATGAAGAAAAAGTTGAATTTCCCATCAAATCGGTTGTCCAATTGAAGTAAAATTTCATGTGAAGCACCAGAAGAAAAAACCTATCGAAATGGAGTTTATTTCATTACGAATGGATAATAAAACCATACCTATACATTTTAAGATCCATTAATGGTGGCCATCACACAATAGTGGGAAAAATCAGTGAGCTATATCTCCACTTCTCAAGGTTTAAGTGGGTGAAATCGCAACAAAATTGGAGGTAATGATCATTGAAAAATATAGTTTCACGTGAAGTAGTTTTCACACCATGAAGTTCCTAATTTTTATCCAAATTCTACCCTCTTCGAATAAATTCTCAAATTCCCAAATATTTGGCGGGAAAAATCATCGATATTCGAGGGAAGTGTCTTCAAAAATCTAGTTTCTCTCAAACTAGTTTTTCAAAGATGTAGTTTCCAATTTCTTGACATATAAAGGAATTATTTTTTTAACATTATTCTATCCTGGTATCTTCTTACTTGAAGTTCTAACCAGACATAAATTTTCATTTTCATTTATGATCTTTCCGGAAAGCGAATCACGATTAAATTGGAGCACAAGTTTGTGACGAAGAGTCGAATCCAAAAAAGTTGTTCCCATCACAAAGAGAGGTAGTTTTCACCACTTAATAAAAATAAAATATGTTATACTTCATCACATGTTATAAATTATGATTCCAAGTGAATTACAATTTTGATCACTTAGAACAATCATAAAATGGGTAAAATGAAAAGTAAGAAAAAATGACTTCTTCCCAAAATATCGGGTCCCCAAATAACAACCTACTAAAAATAGAAATGTTCTAAGAATAGCAATATCTTAGGAATAGAGGGGGTTGGAATATGGTATATGGTTCAAAAGGTGAAACTTGAACAAAATAAGTGATATTCCCAAGAATAGCATAACACAAGTTCATATTCTAATAATAGAAAGTTTTCATTTTGGAGTGGAAAATTGCATATGGCTTTGTTTTCACTAACCTTACTATTTTTGGACTCCCTTTTCGATAATAAGATGGTTTCCTAAGTTGAAAAGGAGGAATGAGAACTTCACAGATGTTTTAGATGCCCCATCTTGAGTGCAATGGTTTCTAGGAGAAAACAAGGCATCACAAGGCACATCATCTCGAATTTATCTTCATCACTTAAGGAACCGAGTGATCCAAAGAGAATTATTCAAAACAATTTTAGCGAGTCCAAGGGTTCATCAACCAAGTTTAAAGGAGGGTCATCGTGGGCATTATACATGTTTATCTCAAGCTTGCAGTGGTAAAAAAGATAATAGTGTTTCTAAACACTCATTATATGGTCTAGGATATCCATGCATCATAGAGTTTGCGGTCATCATTAGATTGGAAAAATGATTCAAAGTTATTCAAGTGAGAAATCTTCATCAGTATAGAATATCACTAGTGGCAGAAATCCCCACTCAAATTTCATGGCTACATCAAGGAATTCAAAGCATTTCATCACGAGGAGTGTTTTCCCTTCCCTCTCTCTTTCCCTCTCTACTTTCTCTCTCCATTCTAATTATTCATTATGGGTCATCATTGTATTTCATCCTATTCAATTAATTGACCTATTTTAAATTTGAAAAAAGTATTTTCTAAAAATTATAATAGAAATACTTAATTCATGGAAAATGAAAGGTTGCGAGTGGAATATAGAAATGAAGAGTCATGTGAGGGAGGTGAAAGTAAAATTTATATTGCTATAAATTATAATTAGCTCTTAATTCTAAAAGGTTCTAATTATGAAATTCTTCTAGTTGGTTGTATTATTGTAAATTCAAGAGATATATTTTTCTCACATGTTAGTGAAAAGAGTTAGCCGGTTTTCCCCTATTATCAATGCATTCCATTCTCATACCATGTAAAATTTTTGCTTGAGCATCAATATAATATGGAGTTTCAATCATTTTTTTGAAAAAGGTCTTTACCGATACTTTGTGTTCATTAAATTCTAATTTGTCTTGTTGTTTTTGTATTATTGTTTCTTCCTAAATTTAGTGCATGTGATGAAATTTATAACTAGTGTTTGCATGAATATGATTTTCTACCTGCAACATTAGTTCTCCTACCTCTTTCTCTACCCCTTTCCCACTCTTCAGACAAAGTATCCCTTAGAAACAAATTTCTAGCTTTTTTGTAGGGTAAGTGGAGTGCCCTCGTTACATCGCTACTTAAATGCCACCTAAGAAATCCACATTTTCTTGCGCATGCATAAATGGAATTTGCATCGATTAAGTATAGGGACTTAGATTCCTGGAGCATTGGCAACAAATCAACAAGTTTGTCCACCTGAAAATTTTTCTTGCTAACAGTTTTTGGTGTGCATTGTGGGGTAGATTTAGCAACATCTACACCAAAAATACAACCATAAGGTTTGAAAATAAAAATAAATCATATTTCAAAGGAAAATAATTTTTGAAGGTGAATCCATTAATTAACAAACCCCTGTCACGTTCATTTCTGTATCATGAAGAAATTTCCAAATTGGAGTGAAGTACCAATGAGTGATAGTGAAGAAGAACAAGAAGATGTATTCCTGCAATATAAGGTCATCGATCACCATGGTTTCAAACTAGTATTGACAAAGGAAAGAAGAAATAACCCGAATCGATGAAGAGGAATGGATTCAAAGGGGATATAAATTAAGGTCTGAAGTTTGATAATATTCTAAATTCCTGCAAGAGATGAAAAAGAAAATTGAAGAAGCCCATAGAAAGTAAGAAGAAGAGGAGAATTTTCCTATAGAGGAAGATCCTGAAGATAATTCGTACCATAGGATTTTCATACCCAAAATTTTCTTGAATTCCACTGAGGAAAATCCTATCCTTCAGCCTTCCGATGAAGATAAAATCAGCATTCAAGAACATGACAAAAGAAAGGATGGTGTAAGATCCACTGAAGAAGATTTTTGCAATCTCGCATAGCTCACTACAAAATTGAGAATGTTTTCCTTCTTCCATCATTCTCTAGATGAATTCATTGCATACGGTGATGAAGAAATGAGTATTTTTAAAATAGAATATGTCGAAAGGCTTTAGAGCATAATAGAAAGAAATTCTAACCCCCGAAGTCTTTGATGAAATTTAGAGGTATGTTTATCTCTACATAGAAGATATGAACATCTTGAAGCTTCGCATCAAATTGAGGAAGATGATGAGACACACCCTATGGAATAATATCTCGATGGCTGATGAGGTATTCATTACTAGAATATTATTGGATGTTCCTAAATAATATATTATCCTAGAACCTTCCGATGAAAGCCAAAGAAACATCATGGAGGAAGAAGTAGAAGAAATGAAGATAGAATCACCATTCAGCAATTCCTTTTGCTCGAGTCACAACCCATGCAGGGAATGATTTATTCAATAAAGGAAGATCCTTGCTTACATAATGGATTATTCAATGCTCTCCAAAGACTCAACCAATGATGAATAAGACAGCCAATCCAAAGTAAACATGAATGATCTCTTTTAAAAAATTTATCTTTCAATTAATGATGAAATGAATAGATGTGAAAAAGTGCAAGAAATTCAACCAACATCATGGTTTGAAGATGATGAATTCAATATGCTCATTGATAATATTCCCTTCTATTTTGATTCTTTAATTGATGTAGAAATGTTGCATGAAGAAATGGAGGAAGTCAAAGAATCAAACTCTCTTCTTGATGCAATCATGGATGATCAAATGGAAGAAGCCCACTCTCTTTTCAAATCTGAGGAGAATGAACAATTTAAACACAACCTCTACTCACTCGGGGAGCAGAATCATCATCATGGTGAAAACATAGCCTTTCATCTTTCACCTAAGCAAGAAGATTCAATAATGGATGGTCAAGATGTCATTTGAATATTCATCACATAATTCTACCCCAACACAGCTTCTCTACTTTTTACCAAGAAGAATATGATATGGATTTTGAGCTTGAAGGAGTTCCCTTCCCATGAAGCTTGGACATCTTCTCCTTGTCAATAGGTGTCATGAATCAAGTATGCCCATGTTTGCAAGAAAGTGAATATTTGGCAATAAAAATCATGGAAGAGGTGAATGAGGATGTTTCAAATGAATCATGGGCCCATATGTATCATATTTTTAACCATCTCCTAGAGGCACAACAAGAAGATTCTTCTAATGAAGATAAAAATGAGCCTATGGAAATTTTAAGAACTATCCATACAAGATATCTTGAAGGTTGCGTTAATAAAATAAAGATCCTTAACTTAGTATTGAACTCTTAACCAAAGCCATGGAGATATAAGATAGGTATGAATCAATTTGTGCTTCCTATTTTGGTGGACCAATTTTTTATGTTGAGATGGAGCAGTTGGATAATATTGATGACTTCTCTAATACTTTGGTTGATGAGAATGGACATGAAAGCATGTATTTTTCTTCCACATCGTGTGAAGAAGTTCATGAGTGAAAAATAAGAATTTTTTTGAATATCCTTTGGACATCTCCAGTTTTGAAGACAACACCTCCACCATGGAAGAAGATAATAGGGAAAACATTGAGCTGATTTACATTGAAGAAAGTTATTTGGAACATGGAAAAAATATGCAGCAATGTTGGGAGTATATTCAAAACCAACTTTCTCCCACCATTTTGGAATGGTCCATCAATGCAAAACAAGATTTCATATGGAAAAATCCAATGAAGGGTGAAGAATGGTTACATGACCAAATAAAAAGCTGTAATTTTTTAAATGATATAAGGATGCACACCAAACGAATGCATATTGGCTACAATTCTTCTAGACAAAAAAGTGGGAGTATGTGTGAGTCCTTCCAAATGATGTAAAATAAGAATACAGTCATCATCCTCTAAGCTCATATTCACCTTAAACATGTTTGTATGCTGCAACAATATCTCAAGGATGATAAAGATATCCATCTCAATGATTTAACCTCCATGTCCGAAAACACTTGCTCAAAGAAAAAAAAAGTGGGATGTTTGGGGAAGTTCTTGAATGGGAAGAGAACCATTTTTTCTCACTCCTTTCAAGTGTTTTTTCTGATATAAGAGATGATTTGAAGTTGACATTTAAGGAGGATGAATGTTTTCATGACAGAAAATTTTTCCCACCCTTGAAGACATGGAGGGATGGTGTCTCATGATCACAGGACATCAAGAGGAATCTTCAAAATCCAAAAGTTTCAAGAATTTAACAAAATTCAAAATGGATGAAGGAACATTGTTAATACAAAGATGAGTATGTGGATGAAATCATGATCAATATTCTTCTTATCAAGCCATGAAAATCCATCACCAATCCATTGTTTTATCAACTAATAGTTTTTATGCTTCAACGACCATACTTTAATCTGCTATTTCATGATGGCATGTACTTATCTCAACCCATTATCGGGTATCTATATATCCTTTTCCCACATCTTTAAATTTCCCTCCTCTTGTATACAATTTCCCTCATGTGGTGTGTTTCCATTTATTTTTTGTTTCGTGTGTTTCCCTTTCTCTCCTTGTTTTGTGTGTGTTTCCTTCCTCTCTCTCTCTCTCTCTCTCTCTCTCTCTCTTTGTAAGTTGTACATGACTCCACAAGGCCCAATAGATAAGGATTTTATTTTTATTTTGAAATGTTGAGATTATGGATTCCTCATGTCATGTATTTACTACACTCATTCCATGTCATGTCCCCAAGATAGAGCCAACTGTTGTCATGAAAATGTGCAACATGGAAATTAAGAGTTTCCAAGCATGACAACGATACCCCTGTAGAAACATTTTCATGTTTTATCATTATGAGGTGCCTAGGTTATTCCGAGTCATACCAATGACCTCTTGATTAATGTTATTTCATCCCCCTAGGTAATTTAAGAAATTCCATTCATCCCCCTAGGTGATTTTAGGAGATGTTTAAAATTGCAAGCTCACCGGAAGTTGTGGGAAGGGCGATCACTAGCATTCCTAGTGCTGTAGATACCCCATGGAGTAGAGAAGAACACACAAATAAGATTTGGAGGTGATACAAAGGTCTTGGGACATCATGTAAAGGATTTAGGAAGATTTTGGAAGGGCGTAAAGAAGTTGGGGCAATTTCACCAAAATTAGGGTTCACAAGCCTAGTCAATGCACAAGCCAAAAAAACTGCCGAGCTTCGGAAGGTGATTTTGGGAGCTCCAGATGGAGCTAGGAGAAAAAACATCACCAGAAAGATAATTCAAATACATACAATATGGTAAAATTATATTTTGTACAACACTTTGATGCATAGGTCTGTAAGTAGTTTTTATTAGGCATAGGTAGAGTACCAAATCAAAACTTTGATGTTTGAGGGATCAAATGGAAGAATAAAGACATGAGCCCCAACCATTGGATTAAAAAGGAAATTTACAGCTTTGGATCATATAATTTGTTTCCAAAAAATTCCATCGAGAGCTCAAGTTATCATCGTCGCATGTTGTCCTCTTGGAGTAAGTTCGGGGCTTAACAAAAATTTTGAGGACACATGTAATCTCCAGGAGCATTGTGGGATTTTATGTACCCGAAGACCCTGAGGGAAATGTACATAAACCTTGGAAATAATTTCCTTCCCCATGTGACATCTGGAACCCCATGCAACCATTAGGATTGCCAGGATAACCCCCGAATGCAATTTGGAGCTCAAATTCCCTACCGTTAGATCTTTGTGATGTGTCATCTCAAGGATGGCCATGGAATTTGATGTCTCTCACGTCCCTCATAGGTCAAGTGACATAAAACCATTAAAAATAAATCTATCCTTCTAAGAGACACTTTTGGTCACCCATGTAACTCGCTTCTAACCGTTTAGTGCTTTAATTCTGATTTTTGAGCACTCACTCCATGCCATCGATCGATAACACTTGTTTCCTTGTTGCTCACCGTGGAAACAGATGTCCCTAATTTCCCTTTGAGGTAAGGGGTGTTAGGGACATCATATTGTTCCCAACTCAAATTCAATAATTTAAAAAAAATTCTAAGTGTTTGTTGCTTCTTGTTGCTTCTCACTACTAGAATAAAAGTCACAGAGAACACCTAAATGCACCATTGATGAACCTTGAACCAGCTCAACTACATCCACCAAATCCTCAAAAACATAAAAACACATAGATATTTGAATAAATATTGATTAGGAGAGCTCAAGGATTGAAGAATGGAAAGATAAAAATGGAGGAATCATTTGAAAATCCTCACTACCATAAAACGAAGATTTGAAGATATATTGCAAAAACCGGTAGATGAAAGAAAGAACCATTTGTTGCTGTGTTATTCACTCTCAAAGGTCATTAAAAATAACTTTCAAACACTCCATGCCATCGGATCAATAACACTTGTCACCTTGTTGCTCACCATTGAAACAAATTTCCCTCATATCTCTTTGAGGTAAGGGATGTTAGGGACATCATATTGTGCCCAACTAAAATTCAATAATTTAAAAAAATTCTAAGTGTTAACTGCTTCTTGTTGCTTCTCATTACTAGAAGAAAAGTCACAGAGAACACCTAAATCCACCATTGATGAACCTTGAACCAGCTCAACTACATCAACCAAATCCTCAAAAACATAAAAACACAAAGATATTTGAATAAATATTGATTAGAGAGCTCAAGGATTAAAGAATGGAAAGAGAAAAAAGGTGAAATAATTTGAAAATCCTCACTACTATAAAACAAAGATTTGAAGATATCTTGCAAATCGGTACACGAAAAAAAGAACCATTTGTTGCTGAGTTATTCACTCTCAAAGGCCATAAAAATATAACTTTCAAACACTCCTTTCATGCAATAGAGAATTCACAATGAATAAATATCATTTCTAGTGCAATAAAGAAAAAGTTGAATTTCCCATCAAACAGGTTGTCGGATTGAAGTAAAATTTCCTGTAAAGCACTTGATGAAAAAACCTATAAAAATGGAGTTGATTACATTGTGAATGGAGAAAAAAGCCAGACCTGAAAATTTCAAGCTCCATCAATGGCCACCATGACATAGTAGTGGAAAAAATCAGCAAGTTACCTCTCCACTTCTGAAGGTTCCAGTGGGTGAAATGGCACGAAAATTGGACAGAATGATCATTGAATAATCTAGTTTCGTGTGATCTAGTTTTCATGCTATGAAGTCCCTATGTTTTAGGGATATGGAGGGTTGTCTTTTTTTGGCATAATTCTCAAATTTCCAAACATCCAGCGGGAGAAATAATCAAGAATTCGAGAGGGAAGGGTCTCAAAAAATCTAGTTTCTCCGAGACTTGTTTTTACAAGATGAAGTTTCTAGTTTTTCGAGATATGGACTGATTATTTATCAAGTATTCTTCCTTGGTAGCTCCATACCCAAATCTTTTACCATACATAAATTTTTAATTTTCATTTCGATCTTTCGTAAAGCAAATCACAATGAAAATTGGAGCATGTTGGTGCTCAAATTAGTCTCACCCCATTTGTCATTAAAGTCCCTCATTTTCATGGAATATATCACATTTTTATCTCCCCGTATTGGTGCTTGAAAGCTCTATCCTCCATTCGGTTTCCATGGTCATTACTTCCTTGATTGAGGATTACTTAAAAGCCAAAATTTGTTTTTTTCCTCGACCATATGAAAGAGTCTATTACTTGGTCGTAAAACTCGAGCTTTTCCTTTCCCTCCGTTTTCCACAGTCACATTTTGTTGTCCCTGTCTTTTGTGTCCCAAATACTTGAGGAAACATGAGTGGATGTAGCTCGAAGGATCATGTTTGAACCTTGTAACATTTCCAAATTCTCTGTCCTTGAGAAAATTTCATCTCCAGGCTCAAACGGTGGTTTCCCTGCATTTTTACGGTTTGAGAGGTGTGTTTTTCCCGTCAAATTTACATCTCTACATCAATGGAAATGTGGCTCTTTTTGGTTGGATGTGGCTCGGTGGGGCACTCTAAAACCTCTATGGCTTGCTTCAACCCAAAACTTGTCCACATGGAGGAACGACACTTGTTTGAAAATTCATCTTTTGGTTTGGCCTTGGAGTTGTGCCAAGAGGACACATGGAGGATTCCATGATTTTCCCTGCACTTAAACAAATTATTATGTAGCCGGTAATGTTTTAGTAGGCCTTGGACATGTGGAAAACCCACGCTCATCCGTGGTCTCTCGCTCTTGGGGACTATCTTGAGGTTTCACCATGAGGACACGTGGAGGTTTGGCCAAGCCTTCCTTAGACTTTTAAAGCAACTTTGTATTTAGGGGTTGGGACACTTAAAGGGACCGCGCATGTTTGGGGACCGGCCCCTGGATTTTATTTTGAAGATGCACTAGGAGGACACTTAAAGGCTTCTATTCACTCTACCCTTTACTCAAACTTTTAAATTAGCCAAAGGATACCGCCTCGGACCCTTGACACATGGCACCTTCCACCTGAATTTTCAACTTTTTAAAGAATCTACTGCATCAAGACACGTGTTTGAGCCCATGTTTATTTGGGGTCTCTACTTTTGGGGACCATCTCAAGAAGTGCCATTGAGACATGTGGAAATTTGAAAATTCAAAAGTCGGGGAGGTAGGCTTCCAGGAGGAAATTTCAAAAATTATTTTTGTGAAAAAGAAGTGTAAAAAAGAAAGTACTGTTCCACTGGAACACACATTGGGACATGTGTCAAGCCTATTTTTTAAGTCGAAGGGGCAGAGTAAAATGAGAATTTTTGCACTTTTTTCCAAAAAATTTAAAAATTAAAAAAGACCCCCACATGGATGGTCCAAATTCAAAAGGGAAATTGACGACAATTATGCATCTCGTATCTTATTTTTTGAAATTTTTCTCCAAAGATCTTGGGGATGTAAATTTTTGTGGTATTTTATCATTTCTTGACATCTCCTAAACACCAAATGAAGAGGACAATTAATTTTACATCTTGATTTGGTATGGAAGATATGAAAAGGTCTTTTACCATTAAAACATCTTCGACTCTCGTGTTAGATATGATTTTCGAGATATTTCCTTCCTTTACATGTAAGAAACCGGATTTGACATATTGGAGGAGGAAGTAGTTGGTGCATGAGATGAAGAGTTATTTACCAGATGAAAGGATTGAATGCTTGAAATATTTGAAGAGATTTTCCTCGATGCACCTAACAATTTTTTTGCAGATCTAATTCTGGGGGTCACGATCGAATCGGAACATGCAATGGTGCTTTCAATGTTTTTGTTTAAGGGGGAAAACTCGTTGTGGAAAAATATTATAAATTGTATGAACTTTTCATGTAAATGGTTGGAATGATAGAGGTCAAGAAATATTTTCCTAAGAGAAAATTTTAACAGAGCCTATCTTTCTAAGAATCCATCCGAGGATCCTGTTTATTTCTTCGTGTTAAATTTGATCATGTCAAGGTGGTTGCAAGTGTACATCCATTAAAAATCTCGAGATTTTTTTAGAAAATTTCCCTTGATGATGAATTTAATCCAATCTCAGTTAATCTATGTTGATTTTGGGAAAAATTGTGTTTGCTTCATTTTTGAATGTCTCAAATGGTTTTTTTGTTCCCATTGCAATCTTTATGAATCACACAATATCTTATCCTTGTGATAGTTTGGTGGAATTTTCAATTTCATTTATCAGAAGAGATTTCATTTGATAGTGAAATAAACAAATTGAAAATCACTTTACTCCTAGAATGATGATAAGATTTCTTGTTATCCTTTGAGGGTATCTTAGGAATGATAAAATAGAGGTTGATAATGTTTAATTAAGTTTTTCAATATGAGACTTCATTTTGGATTCTTAAAGGTTGTGTGAAATCGTGCTTTGATCTAGGCCTCCATTGAAAGCACACCTTGGTTAAAGGAATATTTTTGTTGTTTTGAAGCATTTTTATCAAGTCTTCCATTTTTGTAAAATCTTTGAAAGATCCGGGAATCAAGGTCATCCTACATCGCCTCCCACAAAAATTCATTTAAATAAAACCAATCTTACCCATAATACCCCTATTTGTCCTATGTGTGTACAAATGCATAATTTATATTACCAAAACATATAGAAGCAATCAGCTTTTCATTGTCTTTAGTGGCCTGAACCTTGCTTAGAAAATATCTCCATCATCTAGGGTGACAAATCGTGAGAGTTAGGTTTTGTTGTATTGATCATATTTTCTTCAAGGTCTTCTTAATAACTTGACAAGGAAGGAAATATCCTTCTCCTGTACAAGATCAGCAGCCTACAAAAGGGTCCTCTCACCTTGGTTGAAAGGCACAACAATAAAGTAATGAGGATAGATCAAATCCTCTTGAGGGTGTTATCCATTTCTCCATATCTCGAGTGAAAAGAGCAAGTTACATTTCTTCCCGGCTATAAAACGACACACAACATGATCTTCTTGTATCTAAGCTTCCTATCAAATCTGTGATGTTGCTTAGCTTCGAGAGAGAATCAATTTGGGTACCAACACCTTATCTAGTGCCGTTCTGGGGACATTATGATTACAATTCATATTGGACCTCAGTAAACATGTTTTATATGCTCTAAATGCTAGTACATTGTTTCAACATCATCCTGTGTTAAGTCCTGTAAGAATTGTTAAGAGTTACAAGTGTTGTGTGTAATATTTTTAGTTTCTATATTTATTGCACTAAGTTTCATTGATAAATCTTGGTAGAGGAAGGTCATATACTTCTATTTCCAGTTTCTAGTGTTTGACAGGCATTTGATAGATCATATTTTTTAGTGTATTTACACAACTAAGGTGGAAATCCTTAGTGGCAACTCCATGTTGATCTGATTTTTGATGAATACCAGTGTCTTAACATCTATCAAGTGAGATTTGTTACTAATCTTTGCAAAGCTAAAAGGGAGAAGATCTTTCTTCGCTAAGGATCCTGCTAGGGCATTATTTCCAGAGCTAGGAAAAACAAAGTCTAAAGGAAGAAAATCCTGGAGAGTTTTTGGAGATTAGCAATCAAGAAAAGAGATCTCCATTGATGAAATTAATCATCCTATCCTTGAATATTGCCACTCAAGTTCTTGAATTAGGTAGTCTTTTTGTAGAATTTAATTCTCCATACGGAGAGGGGCCTTCATTTGAATTTTAAAAGTTTTCTTCTCATTCTACCCATGTGTTTTCCAAATTTGCTAGGGTTTTCCAAGAAGCAGATCCTTTAGAGGATACCCATTTTGAAATTTATACTCCCGTGTTTCAAAGACCCCTTGTCCGTTATCATTTTGATTCTCCCCAAGGTCACCTCCTCAAAAAAATGGGTCATCCCCCACCTAGACCTCTATTTATTGTAAATACCTTTGGTCCTATAAAGTTTAGAGGGATGGCTGGTTATCCAAATGGAGTTCCCAAGATTTATGAAATAGACTACCAAAGTTCCAAGGAAATAATGTTATAAGCGGTGATCAACACTTAAAGCTTTTTATCAACATGATGGAAGACTTTGAGATTAAATTTTAAGATGTATATATCAAATTGTTTATCCACACTTTGGAAGAAGATGCAAGGGACTGGTATAAATCCTTTCCAAATAATTCCATTGATTCTTAGATGAAAATGAATAATGCATTTAGATTACAATATGGTTATAAAATAGACCCAAGGTTTCTTTTATCAAATTTTAAAAATATCAAAAAGAATCCTAATGAATCGGTGAATGATTTCAACATGAAATTTATCAAGACCTTGAGGATATTTTTTGTTAATTTGAGGCCATGTGATGTTTTGTGTCTGATAAAGAATTCAGATTCATTTGATAAGAAATCTACTTACTATTTGAGGGACAAAAACCCTACCAATTTGAGGTGGCCCTCACCATGACTCGCAAATTAAGAACAACATTAAGGAAATTGGAAAACCTCCTAAGAGGGAGGGTGTCAACCTAGTTAACCTGAAAAACCCCAGCCAAGTAAGGATGCTTATTTGGAGGAAGTTGTAAAAATTTTGGTAGGGGATGTCAAAGAAATATAATACAAATTAACCCAGAAGAGAAAGGAATTGGGTAGAGTTCACAAGGTCAAGACAAGCAACAAGACCAAGACAGATTTGTAAATCCTCCTAGAAATGAGCAGAGATTTGATGATGAGAGGAAAGGGAATTTTGGATTTTTAAATAAACAAACCCAGCTAGGGAAAATATAATGGTGCATGATCCTTTGGCTGCCAAAGTTGTTGTTGTTGAAGAAACAAATGTAATTGATTGGTGTGACATATGTTTCATTCCCCATGCTCATTGGAAGTAGATCGGTAAGTAGAAGAAGAATTTGATGAAAATGATACTGATGATGATGCATACATGATGGAGTGCTCTACAAACTCACAGTAAGGAGTAACTTAAAGCGAGGTGTTAAGTTCTAGAAGCTGCTGCTAGATTTTAGGATTGCATCCACTGGGTACCTCTACTTCCTTCCTCTCATACTTTAGAAATAGATATTGTACAAGCTTTTGAAATACCTAATAATGACTTTGAATACTTAAGATCTTTAATGATAAATAAGTATGATAGAGTAATCCCATCCGAGGAGGATAGGCGGTTGATGAATGTTGTTGTTGCCCAAGAAAAGGATTATAATACTAGGAGTAGAGTTGTCAAATGATTATGGACTCAATCCAAACCTAAAACTTCATTGCTTTCAAATATTCCTAAAGAGTCTCTAAGAAATATACACCTTCTAAAGGCCTTGCTATCCCAAACAAGATTCATACTTCTCGTCATGCCCAAACTATCAAAAATCCCATGCCATCCGATAAGTTTGTCAATGTTGCCTTGCCAAAGCATGTTCCATGTTCCTTATGATATTGCACGAGTCTTGAGTCAAATCAAGATTTCTATTCAAATTATTGAGTAGATTAGGATTCTTGAGCACAAGAAAAGGGCCTTTAAGTATTTGGGGCTGAAAGAGGAGAAGAATACCTAGGTAAAATTGTAAACATTATGGATACTCCTCCAATCATTGAAGAGATAGAAACACAACTAGCATTGGAAGAACTAGGTGAACCACCTGAGGTTTATTTGGGAAAATCCTTGGTATAGTCTCGAGATAAATGTACATCCATTCTTCACTTCTCGATCATTAAGGATAGATTGTTGCACAACTATATGTTTGATTCAGGAGCATCATGAAATGCTATGCCCCTTGAGGTCATGAATAAACTAGATATTAAAGTACCAACATCATATGGGAAGTGCATTTCCATAAATTCTAGAGAGGTGGCAGTGGTGTGATGTGTGAAAGGTTTGGTGGTACAACATGCAACTTATCTAGGTAGGAATTTGAAAATTGATGTTGTTATTGATGATTGCCCAGCCAAGTGGGGTATGTTGTTGTCTAGAAAATGGGATGCAAGTGTTGGTTGGAGTGTTCAAATTTATATGTCCTATGCCACCATCCCAATTGAGTGCATCCTTGTCAAGTTGTATAGAGAAAAGAAAATGTTGCACCTCATTGAAGATCCCAACAATGCATCTTATGAAGTGTTGTACACAAGTGTTGTTACTGATAACTTTGTTAGATTTTATGATGGGAAATAGAAAAAAATTGATCAATGTAAGAGTCTTGAACAAGTAGGCTCTCCATGGACCTTGTTGTTTGATGGATCTTGCTCCATGTTTGGAAATGGTGTTGGTGTAGTTCTGATTTCTCAAAGCTTGGAAGAGTTTGTTTTCTCTTTCAAAATTAACTTTAAGTGTACTAACAACATTGTTGAGTATGAAGCATTGTTGTTAGGTTTGAGGATCGCTTGGAAATACCATGTTAAAGATGTAATTATTAAGGGAAATTCATAACTAATTGTCAAACAAATCAGAAAATTGTATGCTACTAAAAATTAAATAATGAAAAGACAAGAATGCAAATTGGGACTTGATTGAGATGTTTGATTCATTTAATATTGTGCATCATGATAAGAAGTTCAATGTTATGGTAGAAAATCTTGCAATATTGGGATCTTGGTTTGATAATTGTGTAATGTCCCCATATTGTGAATATAATGTTGAATTGTTAACAAGGCCATTTGTCCCTGACAACATTAAACATTGGTAAATTTTTGATGATGAAGCTCGAGTCAAAATATTTCGTAGAAAAAGGGGAGTTTGCTGATCAATTTATTGATTGGGAGCCAATGGTGTGTGTAGCGAGAGGGTAAAGAAACTTTGTTTGGCAAAGACATCATACAACTCAAAACTAATACCATTCCTAGAGAACTGGTTGTTCTTAAATCAAACTTTGATAATGTTGATTTCATTATTAACGGGAATATAGCACCCTCAAGGTATGTTGAGGAGCATGACCTTGGTACAAATGAGAAACCAAGGAATATCGGTTGGGAAGCAATCTGCCCAAGGAGGAGAAGTAGTCCAATATCCAATTCTTGAAAAAATATCAAGATTTCCTAGCTTGGTCTTATTATGAGCTGAAGACATACAAAGAAGATCTATTTCAACATGAAATTACTTTGGAATGTAATGCAAAGACATTCAGTAGAAACAGAGACCGATAAATCCACTCCTATCTCTTAAAATGCAAGAAGAACTAAATAAACCGAGGGATGGAGGAATTATTCATCCCACAAGGTATTCTTCTTAGGTTTCAAACTTAGTGCCGCTTAGAAAAAGAATGTTGATATCAAGTTGTGTGTGGATTTTAGAAATCTTAATAGAGCATCAATAAAAGATAATTATCCTTTACCAAACGTGGAAAACATGCTGTAATTAGTGTTTGGTTCTGAGCTACTTTCTTCCTTGGATGGTTTCTCTAGCTATTATCAAGACAACCTTTACCACTCCTTGGGGATCTTATGTCTATGTTAGAATGCCCTTCGGTTTGATGAATGTTGGAGAAAATTTTCAAAGAGCAATGGATGTTGCTTTTGCTAGTTACATTAATGATTTTATTGTTGTTTACCAAGATTGTGTGACTGTGTTTTCAAGAAGGAGAAGTGACCACTTTCAAAGCTTGGAAAAAATGATGATAAGATGCAGAGAGTATGGCATTTCACTCAACCCAAAGAAGTGCCATTTCAGAGTGCAAAAGGAAAATTTTCTTGGTTACATTGTATCAAAATATGGTGTCATGATTGATCCCGAGAGGGTAGAGGCCATCAAGAAGGTCCCAATTCCAAGAACCAAGAAGGGAATTTAGTCCTTCTTTGGTCAAATATACTTTATCAGAAGATTCATTTCAAAATTTTCTAAGTTGACCATTCCAATTACCTCGCATGCTAAATAAGGACCAAGTTATCAAATGGGAAGATTATGTCATTAAATAATTCAATGGGATCAAAGAAGCATTAAAGTGTACCCCTATTTTAGCAGCTCCAGATTATAAGAAGCCTTTACAAATGTTTTCTTTTACTTCAGAGAACATTGTTGCATCTGTCTTGTTGCAGAAGGATGATGAAGGGGTTGAGAGGCCAATTTTCTTTTTCAGTAAGGAATTGTAGGGGGCTGAGTTGAAATACACAATTATGGAGAAACAATAATTTTCCTTTGTAAAAGCAACAAAGGTTTTCAGACCTTACATTTTGAGCTCTAAAGTTATTGCTTATGTTCCTAATACCATGGTGAAAGATGTCTTATTAGAGATGGAGGTCTTGAGAAAATATGCAAGTGGGTGAAAAAGTTGTAGGAATATGACATGGATATCCAAACCACAAATTTGGTAAGAGGTTTGGGATTAGCTAAGCTTATGGCTAAGAGAAACTTGTAAACTATTGAGGTGAATGAAGTAGAAGAAGGAAGGGTGGATGTCCTTGAAAATTTGATGAGGTCTGAATGGTACAAAGATATAATTTTTATCTCGACATCTATACTACCCTGTGTATTTAAGTAAAAATCAGAAAAGAGCTCTTAAGTTGGCTTCCCAGAAATATGTCATTACTGATTTTGGGTTAGCTTGGAAGAACCCTAAGGAGTTCTCTTAAAGTGCATTACTGAAGATGAAGCCCTAATATAATTGTTGATCTCCATGAAGGATTTTGTGGGGGGAATTTAGCTAGAAGAGTCACAACACACAAGATCTTGAGGTCAAGTTATTGGTGGCCAACTCTTTTCAAATATACAACTTTGTTGGTTAGAAGATGTGAGAGTTGCCAACATTTTTCTAGAATACTGGAAGCTTTAGGCTCCCTTCCTTTACATCCTATATCAATTGAAGGAATGTTTAAGAAATGGGGAATGGATTTCATTGGTGAGATTTCAGACCCTTCAAGTGCTGGCCATAAGTGGATTCTTGTAGCCATTGATTACTTCACTAAGTGGGTGGAGGCAATCCCCACCAAGAGAGAAACACACCAAATTATCATGGACTTCATGCTAAACCATATCATCTGCAAGTTTGGAGTGGCAGTTAAAATTGTTGCTGACAATGTCATGAGATTCAGAGCTAAAACTTTGATGGTAATGTGTAAAGAATATGGGATCAATTTGACATATGCCTCCAACTATAACCCCCAAGGCAATGGAAAAGTAGAGTCCAACAATTAAAATCTATTAAAAGTCATTAGGAGAATCTTGGAGCTGAACAAAAGGAAATGGGGTGAGCAATTAAAGTTTACTATTTAAATGATAGAATTACTATTAAAAGAGCTAATGTAAAAAGTCCATTTGAATTGGTGTATGGAACTTAGGCTCTGCTGCCCATGCATATGCAATTACCCTCATATCAATTGATTCAACAAATAAAATATCAAGAAGTTAGTCCATATCATGCTCGCATTAACCAAATTGTTGAACTTGATGAAGAAAGGAGGGCATCCCACCAAAGGCATGTAAAGTTCAGAGAAAAATTGAAGAGGTTATTTGACAAGAAGGTCACTCCAAGAGCTTTCAGTGTTGGAGATCTTGTGCTGTTATGGGATAGTAGGCATGAAGATAAGGGAAAGCATGGTAAATTTGATCCATTATGGATGGGCCCTTACTCCATTGAAATTTGAATTGGTGAACATGTACCTTCTTCTTGAAAGACTTGGATGTGGAATTGATCGAATTTCCTATTAATGGTAGGCATTTGAAAAATTTCCTTGATTGATTTCCCAGAATCAAGGTGAGCATCATTTTTATAGTGTATATTTCTTTGAATGCTTTCTATCTTTTGTGTTTTTTCTCGTTCTGGTCCTTGGTGACCAATTTTTGCTAGTTTCTCAGTTTTTTTTAGGATATGGTTATGGTTTTCTACTCTCAAAGTTGAATCCTTTGACTAATGGATGTTTTTGGCACTTGGTAAGTTATTTAGTTATTGTGGCATTCACAGGAGTGCCCATCCCCGAGTCGAGTTGATGTTGGTGCTCAAATTAGTCTCACCCCGTATGTCCTTAAAGTCCCTTTTCTTGTGGTCTTTGTCACATTTTTTATCTCCCGTGTTGGTGCTTGAAGGCACTTGTCCTCCATTTGGTTGCCATGGTCAGTTCCTTCCTTGGCCGAGGATCACTTAAACACCCAAAAATTGTTTTTATTCCTTTGACCATATGAAAGAGTTTGTTACTTGGTCATAAAATTCGGGCTTTTCATTTCCCTTCATTTTCCATGATCACGTTTTGTTGTCCCTGTCTTTTGTTTCCCAAATACCTAAGGAAACGTGAGTGGATGTAGCTTAAAGGATCATGTTTGAACCTTGTAAAATTTCCAAATTCTTTGTCCTTGGAGAAAATTTCAAATCCGGGCTCAAACAGTGGTTTCCCTACATTTTTACAGTTTGACAGGTGTGATTTTCCCCGTCAAAGTTACATCTCTGCATCAGTGGAAACATGGCTCTTTATGGTTGGATGCGGCTTGGAAGGGCACTCTAAAATCTCTATGGCTTGCTTCGACCCAAAATTTGTCCATGTGGAAGAACGACACTCGTTTGAAAAATTCACTTTTTGGTTTGGCCTTGGAGTTATGCTGGGAGGACACATGGAGGATTTTGCTACTTTTCTCAGACTTAGACAAATTTTTATGTAGCCGGTATAGTTTTGGTAGGCCTAGGACATATGGCGAAGTCACCCTCACTCGGGGTATCCTCTCTTGGGACTATCTTGAAGCTACACCATGAGGACACTTGGAGGGACCGTACATATTTGGGGACCGGCCCCTAGATTTTATTGTGAAGAAGTGCTAAGAGGACACTTGGAGGCTTCCACTCACTCTACGTTTTGCTTGGAATTTTCAAAAATCCAAAGGAGACTTCCTTGGACCTTGGGCACATGGTGCCTTGTTGAATTTTCAACTTTTAAAGACTCGCGACCGAGACACGTGTTGAGCTGCACTTGTTTGGGGTCTCTACTTTGGGACCATCCCAAGATGCACCATTGAGACACATGGTAGTTTGAAAATTCAAAAGGTGGGGAGGCAGGCTTCCGGGGAAATTTGAAATAATTTCTTTTTGTGAAAAAGAGGTTAAAGTGTAAAAATGAAGCGTGGTTTCGCTAGGACCCACATCTAGACATGTGTCAAACCTATTTTTAAGGTGGAGGGGCAAAGTAAAATGAGAAATTTTGCATTTTTTCCAAAAGTTGTAAAAATTAAAAAGACCCCAAGGCCCGTTTTGACTCAGATCTCCCATGTGGATGGTCCAAATTCAAAAGGGAAATCGACAAAGAACTATGCATATGTATCCGATTTTTCTCCTAAGATCCTGGGGATGTGAATTTTTGGTAGTTTTTATCATTTCTTGATGTCTCCTACATGCGAAATGAAGATGCAAATTAATTATATATCTTGATTTGGTAAGGAAGATCTGAAAATGTCTTTTACCATTAAAACATCTTCTAACTCTCGGAGTTCGATCTCGATTTTATTATCTTTCTCGTCCTTAGCACGCAAGAAACCATATTTGATGATTGGAGGAGGAAGTAGTTTATGCATAAGATGAAGAGTGATTTACCAGATGAAAGGATTGAATGCTGGAAATATTCAAAGAGATTTTCCCTCTGATGCACCTCACAATTTTTTTGCAGATTTGATTATGGGGGTCATAATCAGAATCACAATAAGCAATGGTGCTTTGAATGTTTTTTTTTTTGAGGGGAAAACTCTATTGCAGAAAAAATGTTATAAATTGCATGAAATTTTCATGCAAATGGTTGGAATGTTAGAGGTCGGGAGTTATCTTCATAAGATAAAATTTTGACAGAGCCTATCATTATGAGAAGCCATTTGAGGAACCTATTTATTTCTTTTGTGTTAAATTTGATCATGTCAAGGTGGTTGCAAGTGTAAAACCATTTACAAGCTTTGAGATTTTTCTAGAAACTTTCCCTCTTGATGAATATAATCCAATTTGAGTTAATCTGTGTTGATTTTGGGAAAAATTGTGTCTGCTTCATTTTTGAATGTCTGCAAATAGTTTTTCTTGTTCTATTGCAATCTTATATTGAAATCTTTGTGAATCACACAAGATATTATCCTAGTGATAGTTTTGTGGAATTTGCAATTTCATTTATCAAGAGCTTTCATTTGATAGTGAAATAAAGAAATTAAAAATCACTTTACTCCTAGCATGATGATAATATTGTTTGTTATCCTTTGTGGTTATCTTAGGCATGATAAAACAGAGGTTGATAATGTTCAATTAAGTTTTTAAATTTGAGCCTTCATTTTGGATTATTAAAGTTTGTGTGAAAACGTGTTGATCTCGCACCTCCATCAAAGCACAACTTCTAGTTAAAGGAAAAAAATTCTGTTATGAAGCATTTTGTTGATCAAGTCTTCCATTTTTATAAAATCTCTAAAAATTTGGTGAACCAATTTCATCCTTCCTCACCTCCCACAAAAATTCATTTAAAAACAACCAATCTTACCCATACTACCCCTGTTTGTCCCATGTGTGTACAAATGCATAATTTCTATTACCAAAACATACATAATCAATCAATTTTTCATTGTCCTTAGTGGCTCGAACCTTGCTTAGAAAATATCTACATCATCTAGGGTGACAACTCGTGAGAGTTAGGTTTTGTTGTATTGATCATATTTTCTTCAAGGTCTTCTTAATTACTTTTGCATGGAAGGAAATCTCCATCTCCTCCACAATCAAAAGGATACAAAAGGGTCCTTTCACCCTTGTTAAAAGGCACAACCATAAAGTAGTGAGGATAGATCGAATCCTCTTGAGGGTGCTATCCATTTCTCCACATCTGAGTGACAAAGAGCAAGCTACATTTCTTCCCCGGCTACAAAATGACACACAACATGATCTGCTTGTCTCTAAGCTTCCTATCAAAATTGTGATGCTTCTTAGCTTCTGAGGGAGAATAAATTTGAGTACCAATAGATCACACGTTCATGATGAAGATCGAATCCAAAAAAATTCCTCTCACAAAAAACGTCATGTTCACCACTTACTAACAATAGCATATGTTATACTTCCTCGCATGCTATAAATGTTGAGTGCCACTTAATGACAAGTTTGATGACTCAGACAATCAAAAAATAGATAAAATGTAATGTAAGATAGAAAATGAATTCTTCCCAAAATAGCAGGTCCCCAAATAACAACTTGCTAAAAATAAAAATGTGCTAAAAATAGAAATATATCCGGAAGAGAGAAATTTGGAATTTGGTAGATGGTTCGAAAGTAAAACTAGAAAAAATGTGTGATATGCCCCAAAATAGTAGAGAGCATGACTCGTATTCTAAAAATAAAAGTTTTCATTTCGGAGTGGAAAATTGCATATGGATTTTTTTCACTCACCTTAGTGATTTTTTAACTCCCTTTTGGATAATAAGATGGTTTCATGAGCTGAAAAGGATGAATGTGAACTTCACGGAGTTCCCGAAAGGCCCAACTTGAGTACAATGGTTTACAAGACTATTGTCTCCTAAAAAAGCTCTACATTTTCATTCCCAAATCAAAAATTTTGAGCTCACACCCTTTTGGGTGTCTAAGGAAAGTTTGAGTCTTAAGGAATTAGCTAAAATCATTCCCTTGAGCTGTTTAAACCTCCGTGTCACTCGTTTTTAGAAATGCTCCTCTTCCGGTCTCAGTGCATGTAATATCCTTTTTCCCCTCCAATTTTGATCAAAATGGTTCACTTGTTCCATGCCCTGGGTTGTCGAATCATTTTTTTACCTTCATGTCTCTAGATCATGAAGAAAATTCAAAAATTGGACTCAAAATGATGAATTTCTCTTCGTCTGTGTATTTTTACAAATTCAGGAACAATGGGCGTTTCTTTCCTTGTAAAATTTTACCTCAGCATTCCTCAATGATACGTGGGTCTCCTTGATTGGTGCGGTCTAGTTAAACTTTAAAGACTCAGTGGACAGCTCCTCATGTTGCAACGACGCAATTCCTAGCGTAATTCTAGGGGTAGTCTTTAATTGAGCGCAGTTCTCCACGTGTCCTGTGTCTAAAATGAAGGTAAAATCGGCTAAGTATGGAAAGCTAGGTAGACGGATCCATGTGTCACAACGACGCAACCGTGGGTAGGAAAGATCAATTACCAATTCAACACCAAATCACCATGTAGTGGAAGACATTAAAAAGTCAAGCAGGCAGCGGACCATCGGGGGAATTCAATACTTTGAGCCTTTTCGTAAAAATTAAAAAAATAAAAGTAACCCGCAGCCTTGATCAAAGCTACAAAGGAAAAAGTAGAGCTTGAGCTCGTAGGGAAAAATTCAAATCTTTAGCCCACAGGAAAAATTCAAATCTTGAGCCCGCAGAAAAATTCAAAGCTTGATCCCGCAAGGAAAAAGTCAAAGCTTGAGCCCATAGGGGAAAAGTTAAAGGAAAGGCCCGCATTGAAAAGTCAAATCGAAGTAGCCATCCTGGGGAATTTGAGTTTTGAGCCTTTTTCAAAAAAGGTTAAAATGTTGAGAAGATAACCATGACCCCACCTACAAACAGAACGTGCCACGTGTCCTAGTCAACCGAGCAATGCGGAGCCAGTGGAGGAAATTGAGTTTTTGAACCTTTTTGTAAAAAAGGTTAAAATGTTGGTAAAAAGACCGTGATCCCATTTCCAATAAGAATGTGCCATGTGTCCTAGTTGAAAAGTCAAAGCGGGGTTGCGGGCCAATTTGTTCCAAATTTCCAAATCTCTAAAAAATCACAAAATGCAAAGGGCTTCCCCCATAACCACTCCAATCCCTTCCTGCCACGTGGACGACCCAAATTCAAAGCTAGAGGAGCAAATCAAATGTTCTATATTTAAACTGGCAAATCAAATGTAACGGTTGCTTGCATAAGGTATGGTTTTAGCCACAATGAGCATTTTCTTCATGATAAAAGAAATTGAAGAGGTGTGAATGATTTGTAATGTTGAATAGATTTCTTGCGAATAATATAATGAATTCTTGACATCATTGCATGGATTGGCAATTGATTTTAAAAGACCAGAGTGCTCTTTGCCCGAAAAAGACGGAAAATGCCACACTTCAAGAATTCTTCTCTTCTTCCTCAAATTTCTTCCATCCTCAAGATATTTACAAACTCTTCCCATGATTCAATAAGAAAAGAAGGAGTTTTTCACCTTTTTTATTGAGGAATTAATTGGTACTTTGCATTCAATTAGTTTCATTTTGTCTTGTAGCTTCTCTCATGGATTTGTTTCTCTTCCAATTATAAATGCATGTAAACAAGAATTCTAATTAATGTGTGTGGGCATTTTATATTCTACACATAACATAAATTTCTCCTACCGCATCCTCTCTCCCTTTCCCCTTCTTAGACAAAGTTCTTCTCTAGTGAGAAATTTCTAGCTTTGCCACAGGGTCAGTGGAGTGTCCTTGTTGGATCTCTAGTCGAAAGGCCACCATTGGAATCCACAATTTTTGCATGCACATACAGAAGCTACACCATTCAAGTAGAGGGACTTAGATTCCCATAGCATTGGCTTGAAACCCACCAATTTTTCCACAAGACAAATTTTCTCGCCAACATTTTTTGGTGCCCACTGTGGGGTAGATCTTGTAGCATCTACACCTAAAAATGACCTCAGGGTCATAAAAAAATGATTCTAAGTGAAAAAATTCTAGAGATTGAATAATCACACGAACTACATGGATGTAAATCATGACTATTTGGGGAAATCCTCCTGTTGAGAGACCTGATTTACTCTTTCACATCCAAGAAGACATTGCTTCTGATATGAGAGAAGCCATTTGGCACAATAGACAAAGTGTAAATCAATACTTCATTGCCATAAGGATTTTGGACCTAGAAGAGGAACATGTTGTTGAATTGAGAGAGAGAGAGACAAATTCTAGCACCCCAAAGGACAGCATAAATCTTCAAGTTGGCTCGAGAAGATACACCCGACATCCGAGACAAGGAGTGCAAATTTATTCCACATTTGAAGAGCTTGAAAGAGAGGCGATTGCTAAAGAGGATATAAGAGATCAACTTGAAGAAATAGAAAGACTCCAACTTGAAGCGAGAAGAAAGAGCAACAGTAGAAGAAGCCTTAACAAGATGAAGGCTAGAAACATGAATAGAATGGGTGATCATGAAGATGAACTACGTAGGGATAACATGCTATGGGAAGGAATACTAGTCCACTCACCCTTCCACAACCACTTCATGACCTCCAAAGAGGCTCAAGAAATAACTTCCCAAAATTCAAAGGGGATGGTTCTCAACTCTAAGAAGAACATGTAGCAACATTCATCACTACTCGTGGAGTGTTAAGAGTTGAAGATGAAGATGTTTCAGTAAGGCTCTTTGCAGAGTCGCTCCAAGAAAAGGTTGTTGAATGGTTCTATATGCTGCCCCCAAGATCTGTCACATGTTGGGAAGACATATGAAGTGCATTTGAACATAGGTTTAAGAGCACAAAAGATTTTCAGGATCTACTGGTCCAATTGGTTTAGATGAAGAAGGAGACCTTTGAATCAATGAGAGATTTTGTAGCAAGGTATAATAGGTTGACAAGAAGGATCCCGTAAGATGTTGTCCCCCTAAAAATAACTTTAAAAGGTTCTTCATCGTTGCTTTGCCACAAAAATTTGTTTCTTCCTCAAAAGAGCCCAACCAAGAACATTGAGGGAAGTTCAATACTTTGCAGTTGAGACTAATGATGTTCTAATTATTTTTGGCAAAAAGGTCAAAGTTCAAATTCAGTCACCACCGATCCAATGTTTCAAAAAATTTCAAATGACCTCGTTGATTTAAAGAATAATCTGTCACAAATCACAATGAGGAATGCTCCAAGGAGACCAAACCCTCATGATAGACCAAGAATTTATCCACCTCCTTGTAGGCTTTCTCTTGAAGCACCACCGGTCAATGCCATCTATGACACTAGGGAATTAGAAGAAGAAAGCATGGATGACCATGAAAACTATCTTGAAATTGAAGAGTTTGGCATGCACAATGGCTTGATTGAGTACATTGATGATGAGGAGGAAGGTGATGAAGAAGCTCCAAGTTTTTCATGTGTTGTTTTCACTCGTGCACAATCCAAGAATGGTGTTTCAGCCTCAGTAGTTATAGAAGAGATGATAGGAAGAGAAAATAAGATAGCTCTTCAAAGCCTCCACAAAACAAGATCATCAGCAGAGGATCACCATTACCACCTTCCATGGAATCAGCCAAAGAGAAACCAGATTCACTAGTTGCGAAAGATCATGCTACTCTACCAAGTAAGTTATCTAAATCTTCTTGCAACTCAAAGGTTGTTAAGATAATTTCTCTTCTAAATTTTGGTTCTACAAGAACATCTAAATTTCAATCAAGGGATACACCCTCACATCCTTCCAAGTAAATTGCTACATTTGAAAAGGAGAACCCAACACCAAAATTAAAAATCCTCTCGCCATTTAAGTCCTCATCCACCGCTAGAACCTCTTCCTCATCTACCATAGCTCCATTTAACTTTGTGGAGCATGCAAGCAAAACCAAGGTTTAGCTCTCGAGATTGAATGCCTAAAAACACATCTTCTCACACCATCTTCTCAAAACATGATAGCCCCGGTGCCTCTAACACCAATAGAGTTGAGCCTTTTACCTCGTCACTTCTCATCAAAGGTTTCGACATGAACAATTGCATTATAGACTTTGGAGCCTCGATAATGTGATGTAAAATTTGAAAATGATCTTGGTCTTACTTTGACCTAGGTAAATGGTACATGCTATTCAATGGAATCCAAACAAGTTCCATTGGTATGAAGGATTAAGGATGCTCAGTTGCACTAGCTGATTACCCCGACAAGAAGATACTCCTGACCATCCTGGTGGTAGAATTCCCAGCATCATTTGGTATGCTATTGAGCAGAATTTTTTGCAGAGATCTAGGTGGAGAAATAAAAATGGATTGGTCATCTGCAACTATCCCAGTGAAAGGAGAAATGAAGAAGTTGTTACCAAGTCGGGGAGATGAAATTCACAAGAAGGAAATTTGAAGATCCAAAAGCTAACATCCTTTTTGAAGATGGTGAGCTAGGAAATTACTTCCTTACATTATAAAAGGAAGAGAAATTTCACTCATGGAAGAAGAAGAAGATCATATTTGGACAATGGAGTTTGATGGCAGTCATTCTAGAGCAGTTCGGGGCTTTGTAGTATTATACTCTCCTCCAATGAGATATATCCTTTTTCCTACAAGCTGCAGTTTGACAATACAAATAATGCAGCAGAGTATGAAGCATTAATATTAGGCATGAATGCAGAAGAGGACATGGGAATTAAAAAGTTGAGATGTAAAAGTGATGCAGAGATTGTGGTGAAGCAATTCCACTAGCAATATCAGGTAAAAAATCCTAGACTCAGACATTATAGAAATAGGGTGTGGGACTGCATTGAATCCTTTAATGCATTCTCCATTAAAGGTATCCCTAGGGAGCAGAATAAAAAGGATAATTCTCTAGCAGTGTCAACTTCCGTAGTGACACCTCATCCCTCTTTTGGAAAGGATAAAGTGACCATTGAGATGGTGTTTAGAACTAGTGTACCAGACAATGCAAATCACTGATAGGTCTTCAATGATGACAATCAGATCTTATCCTTCTTAGAACAAAGGGATAAATTCAATAATTTTTTCTTTGAAGGAAGTGAAAACCCACACTATGAATCAATTCCCAAAGAAGAGAAGGAGGGAGTTGAGGGGACTGATTAAGAGGAGTAATCAAACCGAAAGGAAGCAAAATCCCTAAATACCTAGTTTCTTTGGAAGATCTCTTTAACAAGCAATGCATGACAGTTCATCCAAGAAAAAGAAAAGTAGTCTTCTCGGTGTCCATCTAATTTTTATTAGGAAAACATCAGCACTTTAGAGAATCAAAGGATGGTTAATATTGGTAAATGTTTCTCACTGCAGAAGAGAAGAGAATTTTTTTTTCTTTTCTAAAAAAATACTCTGAGATGTGTTGGCTTATTCCTATGATGAACTCAAATCTTTTTCAGCCAAAGGAAATGAACCACTCCATTCCTTTGAAGTAAGGAGCCAAACCATTCAAGAAAAAGCAAAGGCCCTACAATCCCAAGATTGTTGATGTTATTAAAGAAGAGGTGACAAATATGCTCATCGCTAGAATCATTTTCACCATCCACCATTCAACATGGGTGGCTAATATTGTGCCCGTAAGGAAGAAGAACGGGAAATAAGAATTTGTGTAGACTTCTAAAATCTGAATCAGGCATCTTTCAAGGATAATTACCCTTCTTCCAATCATGGATCATATTTTTCAAGAAATCACTAGATCTAAGATTCTCTCTTTTTTGATGGATTCTTAGGGTACAACCAAATCAAGGTGGTAGAAGAGGATTGCAACAAAACAACCTTCACAACACCTTGGGGAACTTTTTCCTACAACCGAATGTCTTTTGGCTTGATCAATGTTGGAGCCACTTTCCAGAGGGAAATGGACTTGGCCTTAAATGATTTGAAATATTGCATTGTCATTTATTTGGATGACCTCATGGTTTTCTCAAAGAGGAGGGGAGATCATATCTGTCACTTGGAGCAAGTCCTTGCAAGATGTAGAAGACATGGTATTTCTCTAAATCCTAAGAAATGCATTTTTGGAGTCACAGAAGGTAAGTTTCTATGACACATTGTGAACAAGCATGGAGAACACATTGATCCTGAGAGGATTGGAGCTATCCAAGCACTATCTTTACTAACCAGAAAGAATGGAGTTCATTCATTCTTTGGAAAGGTAAAATTCCTTTGTCATTTTGTGCCTGAGTTTTCTAAACTGACCAAGCATATAAATTCCTTGATGAAGCCTCAAACATGTTTCAAGTGGGATAAGGAAGGAAAAGAATCATTTGAGGAGATAAAGAAATCCATTACCAAATCTCTAACTCTCGTATCTCCAGATTTCAACAAGGCATTCATCATGTATTGCTATGTGTCAAAACATACACTCTCTGTTGTCCTCGCTCGGAAAAATGATGAAGGTTTGGAAGCACCCATTGCTTTCATGTGCTATCCCTTGAAAAATAATGAGCTAAAGTATAGTCAATTGGAGAAACATGCCTATGCAGTGGTTAAAGTTGTTAAAAGTTTCAAATTCTACATCCTTAATTCCCATACAGTGGTGATGGTCCCTGGAAGTGCAATCAAGTCGATTTTGACTCAACAAGATCATGAGGCTAAGAGAGGAAGTTATATGGAAAAGACCCAAGATTTTGACTTGGAGATTAGACCCTCTAATTTGGTGAGAGGAAATGGTTTGTACAAGCTGATTGCGGAAGATGAAGATCTTAAGGCTTAGCAAGGAGAAAAAGATGGTGTTTTCTCAACCTGCCTCGTGAGATGGTCCACAAGTGCTCTTTTCACAACACTACTGATGAGTGGTATGCTAATATTGCTTACTACCTCACTTATGGATAATTCCTCATCATCTTGATACAAAAAAATAAGGACACTCAAGCTAAATGTAGCCTGTGTTTGTGATCCGGAATCATGCAATTTACAAGAGAGGCCTAGATGGTTGTTTCCTCAAGTCTCGTAGATAAGGAGCATTAAGAAAAGTTGCTCAGGGCCTATCATGATCAAGCTTGTGGTGGACATTTCTCAAGCATTGGTCATTGCACATAATATCCTCAGAGGAAGATATTATTGGCCCTCCATCTTTACAAACACTTAAGATTGGGTTTCCAAATGTAAAACATGCCAACAATTTGTTGGAAATCCACAACTAGCTTCATTACCACTCAAGCCTGTGGTGATTGAAGAACAATTTCATACATGGGAACTAGATGTTATTGGTGTTTTGAATACTCATTAAAGTTTAGGGAACACTTATGTACTCACCGAAACCGAGTACTTCACCGAGTGGGTGGAAGCCATTCCAACCAAGTAGGTGGCTCCAAAATGGTCTACAACTTCATCAAAGAGAATATCATTGTCCCTTTTGGAATACCATGGTAAGATTTTTGTAGACAATGCCACCTATTTCTCTTCCAAGGAGGTCATGATTTTTCCTATGGCTTTAGAATCTCTCTATCTCACTCCTCCGACTACTATCCATAGGAAATGGTCAAGTGAGTTAAGCAATAAGAAAATTGTTACCATTATTTGTAATATGGTTGATGAGAATCAAAGGAACTGGCACAAGAAATTATATGATGCATTGTGGGCTGATAGGATCACTCCTAAGAAGGAAATAGGTATGTCACATTTCCAAATGTTATATGGAGTTGAGGTAGAGATTCCCCTCACAATTGAGATGCCAACTCTCAAGTTGCTGCAAGAAATAGAAGATGGTCAATACAAAGACTCCATTGACAAGAGGATCCTCTTCTTGAGAAGCTAGAGGAAAGTAGATGCCAAGTGGTGGATAGAATTAAGGAACACCAATTGAAAGTAAAGAATATCTTTGACAAGAGGGTGAAGGCAAGATAATTCAAGGTTGGAGATTTTTTCCTAATGTGGGACAAGAGAAGAGAACCACAAAGCAGCCATGGAAAATTTGAGTCATTATGGCTTGGCCCGTTCCAAATTCATCAAGCTTGTGGTGAGAATGTTTTTCTCCTCTCATACCTAGATGGAACACCATTAGAATTACCCCAAAGTGGGAAATACTTGAATTTATATCATTAGTAGAAGTAGGTTGTCCCCCGCCTTGTACCATAGGTGCTTTCGTATGTATGTTTTTCCCTTTGTTGTTGTGTGGTTTTGGTTTTGTTGTGTTTGGTTTTGTTGTGTATGCTTTGGTTTGTTTGTTTCCTCCTTATTCCTTTATTTCTCAGAATTTTACATGACTCTGCAAGGCCCAATGGATAAGGAATCTGGTCAAATGTAATATGTTTTGAAACTCAAGATTCTAGATCCTCATGCCGTGCCCTACCCTTGCCCATTTCATGCCATGTCACCAAGCTAGAGCCATTTATTGTCTCCTAAAAAATTTGTGCATTTTAATTTCCAAATCCAAATTTTTTGAGCTCACGCCTTCGTTGGTGTCTAAGGCAAGTTTGAGATTCAAGAAATTAGCTAAAATTGTGCCCTTGAGCTATTTAAACTTTCGTGTCACTCATATTTTAGAAATACTCCTCTTCTGGTCTATGCACGTAATATCATTTTACCCATCCCATTTTTATCGAAATGGTTCACTTGTTCCATGGTTTGGGTCATCGAATCATTGTTTTTCCTTCATGCCTCTGGATCGTGAAGAAAATTAAAAAATTGGACTTAAAATGACGAAGTTCTCTTCCTCCGTGTATTTTTCCATCGTCAGAACGATGGGCATTTCTTTCCCCGTCAAATTTTAAGTCAAGTATTCCTCAATGATACATGGGTCTACTTGATTCGTGTGGTCCAATTATACTTTAAAGACTTATTGGACGACACCATGTGTCACAACGACGGAATTCCAAGTGTAGTTTTGGGGCAATCTTCAATTGAGTGTAGGTTCTCCATGTGTCCCGGGTCCAAAATGAAGGTAAAATAGGCTAAGTATGGAAGGCTCGGCAGACAAATCCATGTGTCACAATGACACAACTCCAAGGGTAGGAAAGTTCAATTACAAATTCAATGCCAAATCGCCACATGGTGGAAGACATTGAAAAGTCAAGGCAGACGAGAGGGCCATTGGGGAATTCAAGACTTTGAGCCTTTTTGTAAAAAGACAAAAATTAAAAAGTAACCCACAGCCCCGATCAGATACCAAGGAAAAGTCGAGCATGAGCCCATAGGGAAAATTCAATTTTTGAGTCCACAGGAAAAATTCAAAGCTTGAGCCCATAGGGAAAAATTTAAAGGAAAGGCCCACCATTGAAAAGTCAAATCAGTAGTGGGTGGTGCGGGAATTTGAGTTTTGAGCCTTTTTCAAAAAGGTTAAAATGTGGAGAAGAGAACCGTGATCCCACCTACAAAAAGAACATTCCACGTGCCGTATTCAAATCGGAGCAGCAGACCAGAGGAGGAAATTGTGTTTTTAAACCTTTTTGTAAAAAAGGTTAAAATGTTGAGAAAAAGACCTTGATCCCATTTCCAATAAGAATGTGCCACGTGTCCTAGTTGAAAGTCAAAGTAGGGTTGCAGGCCAATTTGTTCCAAATTGTCAAATCTCTAAAAAATCACAAAATGCAAAGGGCTTCCTCCCATAACCGCTCCAATCCCTTCCTACCACGTGGACAACCCAAATTCAAAGCTAGAGGAGAAAATCAAATGTAACGGTTTCTTTGCAAAGTCTAGTTTTAGCCGCCATGAGCATTTTCTTCATGATAAAGGAATTCGAGGAGGTGTTAATGATTTGAAATTTTGTAATGGTTTCTTGTGAAGAATATGATGACTTCGACGCTCATTGCATGGGTTAGCGATTGATTTCAGAAAAGACTAGAGTGCTCTATGCCGAAAAAGATGGAAAACACCACACTTCAGCAATTCTTCTCTTCTTCCTTGAATTTTTCCATCCTCAAGCTATGTACAAACTCTTCCCAAGCTTTAATAAGAAAAGAAGGATTTTTTTCCTTTTGATTGAGGAATTAATTGGTACTTTGCGATTAATGAGTTTCATTCAATCTTGTAGCTTCTCCTACTGATTTTTTCTCTTCCAATTATAAATGCATGTAAATGAGACTTCTAATTAATGTACATGTGGGCATATGATATTCTAGTCACAACATAAATTTCTCCTATCTCCATTCTCACTCCCTTTCTCCTTCTCGCACGAAGTTCTTCGTAGTGAGAAATTGCTAGCTTTTCCACAGGGTCAGTGGAGTGTCCCTATTGGATCTTTGGTCAAAAGGCCACCATTGGAATCCACCATTTTTGCATGCACATATGAAAGCTACACCATTCAAGTAGAGGGACTTAGATTCCCATAGCATTGGCTTGAAACCCACTAATTTGTCCATAAGACAATTTTTTTGCCAACAAGAACCAAAGCAAGGCATTGAAAGGCACATCATCTAAATTCATCTTCATCACTATTAAGTGGGACATAATTATAAGATAAATACTTAATTAATTAAAAATGAAAGGTCACGAGTGGAACATGGAAAAGAAGAGTCATGTGAGGGAGTTGAAAGGACAACTCATATTTTTATAAATTGTAATGAGCTTTTCATTCCAAATGGTTCTAACTATTAAATTCTTCTAGACGGTTGTATTGTTGTAAATTCTTGAGAGATATTTGGATCACTTATGAGTGAAAATAGTTAGCCACTTTTCCCTTATTCTCAATGTCTTCCATTCTCATAATATGTACATTTTTTCTTGAGCATCAATACAAGGAGTTTCAAGCATTTTTCGACAAAGGGGTTTACTAATACTTTGTTTTCATTAAATTATAATTGTTCTTGTTTTTTTGCAGTATCTTTTCTTCCTTAATTTAGTGCATGTGATGAAATTTTGAACTAGTGTGTGCAAAAATCTGATTTTCTATCTCTGCAACATTACTTCTCCTACCTTTTTTCTCACTCCCGCTCCGACTCTTCAAATAAAGTCTCCCTAGAAATAAATTACTAGATTTGTCATAGGGTCAATGGAGTGCCCTTTTTGATCCCCTGGTCAAAATGTCGCAACATAAATCTATGTTCTCTTACGCATGCATATATGGCACTCGTCTTGGTTAAGTAGACAAACTTAGATTCCTAGAACGTTGGCAAGAAATACACAAGTTTTTCAAATCGATTCTTTTTCACCAACAGTGTTAGTTTCAAGTACCTTTTCACAACTAAATGGTACATTGATACATACAGCATGCTCGATGGGAGTTACTCCATTTTCCTTCTCGCTTAATTTCAATTTTTTGTAGTAAAATTTCAATTTTGGTTACTAACTCTCTTTTGCACATGTTTATCTAACTTTTTTTTCTTAACTTGTTTTGTTGAGTTTGCATGTGTTGAGTCTTTCTTGAAGGTATAAAGGAGGAAAAGATCTGTAAAAATTGTATCTTGATGGGAAAAATTTCAAGATTTCTCCATGTTTTCATGTTTAGAGCTTCATTTTTCAACATTGTACATGCTAGTTTTGTCAATTTCTTGAAAATCTTAAATTATTGACTATGTAAGTTAGTGTTTGATAGTCTTGATTATTCGATTTACATACTATAGTGGTGGGTTACTCTTAAAATTGAATCTTGGTGAGAAAATTTCAAGATTTCTCCATGTTTTCATTTTTAGAGCTTAGTTTTTCAACATTCTACATGCTAGTTTTTAAATTTTTGAAAATTTTAAATTCTTGAGAATGTAGGTTAATTTTTCATAGTGTTGAATATTCTATTTATATATTAATGTGATGGGTTATTATAAAATTGATTCTTTTTTGGAAATATTTGAACTTTTTTCCGATTAAGGGACGTTTTTGCACATTTTGAATAGATGTTAAGTACATACCCGTGAGCATAACAACATATGTGTAACCCATATTCCAAAGGCCTTTACTTTTATTCCTGAACTCAAAATTACTTTGTTGATTTTGTGTTGGAAAGGTATTGAAGTGAAATATGTAATAAATACATAAATTTGGGATTTATATATACAGAAATTGTAGGTTTTCCTTTTATTGTAAAACTAGTTATTTCCATGCTTTACTTGATTTAGACCAAATCTTGAGTATACTCTTCTCTTGCACCTTTTGGCGGTCTTGAAAATGAAAAACAAGTTTTATCTCTATGTTTTTAATAGTAGGTTTAACTTGGAAATTTGATTATTCATTTTTCTTAAGGGAATGAACCTTTTACAAATTATGTTTTATGGTCCTTTGATTTGAAGTTTTCCATTTCTATCTAGTTGGACTAATGTTTGTGTTTTCTCTTATCTTGCACCTTAAGGTAATCTTGAGAATAAAAATAAACTTTAGTCTTCATTTTCTAACCATTGATTAATTGGAAACTTCATCTTTCATTTTTGGCTTAAGGGGACGACCATTTATCAAGCTTTTTATATGGTTCATTAATTACAAAGATTTCCTTTACATTTTAGTTGGATTGTTTGTCATGTATGCTATTATATTACATCCTTGGATGATCTTGAGAATAAAGAATAAATCTTAATCCAATTTCAAATAATGTTATTTTCTTGGAGAACTACTAACTCTTGAGTGCGGGACCTAAAAATGATTGGTAAAGAAAGGAGATAGAAAAAAACAATTCTAACTAAACGTGTGTTCAGTAAGTTGCCAAAGAGTGAAAGACTAAACAACGTTAAGTATAAAAGATTAAAAACACCACATTCAAAACACTTGATTTCCAGGTTCGAATAAGGGTATGCCCTGTTCACTTGATACTCGAGACATAAGCCCTTTTGCATAAGCCTTAAGCTACAACAATGGGGAGGTCCTAGAACCCCAAAGTAGTCCACACAAGAGGGAACCTTGTGGAGGAAATGGGAAGTGCTCTCGCACACCTTCTTGACAAGTATACATGTAATTTTAGTGTCAAGATTATCCATATCATGAACCTAGTGAGACTACACAATAGAAGCATTTCTTGCCCACCGTGCTTGAAGGGGGTGAAGTAAAGCCAAGATGATCCTTGGGAAACCTTTGCAAACTAAGCAAGCTCTTAGATAAATTTTGACACCTAGTTGATTGAACCACCTAAGAAGCTATATTTGACTAGTAGCCAACTTTGACCATTTCAAAACCAATTTGAGTTTAGAGCCATTATTCATCACAAACCATGTGAAGCATTACTTTTGCTTAGTTTTTCACTCGCCCTATGTGATGCGAAACTCTCCCGAAGTGAGGCCAATAGTTTTCACCCCCAATTGATCTACTTCCTTCACTTTATTTTGACACTTTGTTGATTAAAAGAAGAGTGACTACCCTTGTGTTACTAATTGATTGTATTTTCCACTTTTGTATCCGTTTAAGCTCATCCATGTTTGTGGCTAAGTTGTTAAAAATCTAAAGTGCATGGAGATGTTTTCATATCATTGGTAGAATTTGTGATCTTGACACCCAAGTCAAGATCATCAATCGTAGTTAGGCATGATTCATCATCTTGATTCTCCTTTGAATTTTTATCTTATTTGTATCAGATCATAAAAAATTCGATACTTACATCTTGTTTCTTTAAAAATTGACCTAAGTGTCTAGATTGTAACGTTAAGCTATGCACATCGTAAACTTTTCTTGGTATAATATATCCTTTGTTTTTGTTTTAAAATTACCTCCATTTATAAAGGTTTGGTTTTTACCTTTGTGTGTGTCATGTCAATAATATTTCGATACTAATACCTTACTTTTCTGCAAAGTTTTGTTAATGTATCTTAATGGTATTGTTGGATCATTCATATTCCTAAATCCCACTATTCAAGACATAGGTCTTGATTGGACTTAAAATTTCTTTTAGTATACCTTGTTTGGAAATCGTATCAACCTTTTGTTATTACTTATGTCTTGTTCATTTTTGAACTTGGCATAAGTGGTGACATTTTGTCTATCATCTTACGTGTCAAACTATTAATTGATTGGACACTTAAGAAGTACTCCATTTGACTAATTGGTTTACCAAAAACTTTGTGTGATTGTGTATCATTTTTCATATTGACTTATCCATTTATCACTAATTTGATCCATTTATTCTTTATTCTTCATTATTCTTTGGTCATTAATTTGGATTTTTGTTTTGAAGTTATGTGATTGTTCCTTCTTTTTATCCACTTTATAAACTTGTTTCTAGTACAATCCTTTGGGTATTTGATCTTCTTGATCATCTTGTTTTTACCTAAGTTCATGGTCATTTTCTGACATATCTTTCAAACCATAGAAAAACATTTCCTATCAAGTAACTTTTTCCTCAATCAAACATTAGAAAGCTTTACTTTGTATCCTTTATGTTGCTAAAATTTTGATCAATCCATTTACATTTACACCTCCAAACCTTGATGGATTATCAATCTCATGTCAACATGATTTATGTTTTCCTTATCTTCCCTTTAGAAAATCACACAAGCATCCTCTATCTATTTGTAAAATGTCTAGTTGGTTTTCCTTATGTTATCCAAACTGACGTGTAACTTCCTTCCTTCTATTTAAAGGAGTTCAATCACACTATCTAGGTCTAGGAATTTGGACTTAGTGAATGCCAACCATGAATGATTATTGCATGGTTCTTTATATGTACACTCATAAAGAATCAAAATTTAGGAGTTCACAACAAAAGACACCCATCATGACAAAACCATGTTTGGTTCTTCATGTTAGGGAACCTATTCGGGTAACCCATTCCCCACCTTCATCTCATACTCGGTGGTTTGTTTTAGAAACTTCGATCCAAATTATTATTCGGGTTTCCCCCACTCTTTTTCTATTTCTAATCTAAAAATTTCCCCTTCTTGTGAGGATTCTAATAAAAATATTTCCTCTGATTTTTTTACTGATTCAGATCCGAACTACTATTCATATTCATCTAATTCGAATCCTAAGTTGTGGTCGTCCCCTTCTTCATAGGATCTCCTTCATCATAATTTTAATGTGATTCTTAAGTCCCCACTTTCTTCACAGAACCTCCTTTATCATTCATCCAATTCAACTTCTAAGTAGTTGTCCTACCCTTCTTTGCAAGTTCTCTTCTATCACCCACCTCAATGAATCCTTCCTCCTTTGAATATTTTTATGACTCAAATTCCTTTCGAGAAAAATGCCTAAATCAAATCCTACAACATAATCGAAAACTTTTACTTAACACTACTAGTTTATAGACAATATACCATCAGATAGGTAGTTCTATACCACCTTATTCTACTCCCGAGACATCTAGCTCAACATCTACTTTGTCCCCTATGTCACTTCTTCTATCAATCATCATCAAACATCTTCTTAATATTTCACACTAGTTGGCCCTTTTTCATCCAATCAAACCCTCGTGGTCGATTGACAACCCATACCAATTGATTTCTTTCAGAATGGAGTGATTATGGCCTTTACATGGGCACATGAAGATATCGTTCTAACAAATTACGATAAAGTATTCTCTGTATACTTTAATGCATCCACACATTATGAGGAAAATATCATTCCTTTTATCAAGAAATGGAGGAAGAGCCTCGAGATCTTATAACTTTATCCTCCTCTTATTCTTCCATCTTCACATTCTTCGTTACGTGATGAAACTCCTAGGGATTGCGTTGATCCATGGCCTATCTTCTCATCACCCAATCACTCTTTTTATATCATAATTCCCAATAAAAATCTCTTATTGGGTGAATGCAAGTATCCCTTCATCTTAGTCTAGGTATGGGTTACCTTCTAGTAGCCCCCTCTGCTATTTTTGGGATATTTTTGAGTATTCCACTATCTTCTATTCTTGGAGCACATCGAACTAGCATCTTTTCTTATATGTATGGGTCACCCCGGGTATTCCATCATTGTCTATTGTTGGGCCATATCCTAGTATCCCGTCATCTTCCAATTATGGGTTGTTCCCTAATAGCCTTTCTCGTTCTATTCTCGGGGCCATATCCTAGTATCCCTTTGTCTTCTATCTATGGCTCACCTCCCAAGTAGACCATCTTCTTCATTGTTTTGACCATATCCTTTTCATCCATTACATTATTATTCTACCAAATATTGTGACAAGACCACCGTCATTTCTTAGATCAATTCTAAATGTCCATGTTCTTCTCCTACTTCCCAGGATCAGACAAGTGAAGCATTATCTTATAAAAACCTAGAAATGCTTTTTACCAAGCTAAGACCAAAAACTGAAGATATCCAAAGATCCCAACAACTCAAACGATTATAAAATTCAAAATCAAACACGATTCAAGAATGCACACAAATGTACCCATCAAGTTTGGTGTAAAGTACAGAAACTTATAGATATGGAAATCAATTTCCCACATATGAAACCCATGTTACAAAAAAATCACAATCATTTGTTAAGTGTGAGCTCACCATGATCATTGAGATCGGGATAATATTACACTTGATAGACAAACACGCTTAGTCTCTCATATCAATGAAATCAAAAACATCGTTGTTGGATCCTATCATGTAGAGTGACATGTTTCATTTCGATAACCATCAAAAAATTAAAAAATCATAAAATAGTTCAAAAATACAAAAAAGGAAAAAAATTAAACATTATAAAAAAAAATCAAAGGTAAAAAGATCAAACATTGCATTCGTGTATTGCGACACGTGGATGTTCTTTCTTCCCTTTCTTTCATATTCCTCTACAAGTCATCCACCTTTTTCATCACTTGATGATATTTTGGTTAGCTTATTTCATACATATTTTGTGATATTTATCTCCATGTTATATGGTTGAACTTGGTCTTTCATAACCTTGGTAAATTAAGGAACGAATGACCTCTTAGAGATCATATCACTATCTACATATAATAAACTTGTTGGGAAGAATTTTTGGGTGTATTTGTTAACACTAAACAATGTCATCATCACAATCACTTCCACATCCTTCCATCAAGCCATCAGTGGTTCTTAAACCCTTGTTAAACAAAACAACTAAAAAAAAATAGGAAGGAAAAGAGTCAAAATCAATCAATCAAAAAGTAAAAGCTAAAAGAAAAAGTAAATTGATATATAACTTTCTCTTGGGGTATTTCAATAATTTCTACTCGGGGATATGCACTCTTGAATAACAAAGAGAGAAATGTTGTGATTATAATCAATCGCATCTCCATTGGGGCTATGGACATCTCGTTGGCGGTGGAGCAATGTATGACTCTCCTTCCATAATCCATTCACAAATCACCTTTCAAACTACATCATTCCTCCACATTGGCTAGTGTCTTCACTTATTAGTCTATCAACTCTTTGCTTCAAGAGGTAATTCATTTCCACGTGCACACGGGATCTTGACGAGTAAAATATTAGTATATTATCAAGTGTTCTTGTTATCCAAATTCACCCCTGTGGTTGATTTGATAACATACATCGAAATTCTCAAGTCCGGGGAAAATGGATGGATTCAGGACAAAAATCATGTTTCTACGGTCCCCTCAGAATTTTTTCTAACTCTCCTGTCTAGGTTGAAAAGAGCAAGTTCTGAGAAAAGGTGAAAAGGCTGCAAAAAACAAGCTTGGGCCAAAAAAAATTGCGAATATTGGCTAAGTCCTAGGCCTCGCAGTAGTCGGGACATGAGGGAGGTCTGGGCACGAATCGGCCGAAAGGTGCCAGCGATCTGCAGGCAAAGGAACATCCAGGCCTTCGGGATGCGTGGGATGCAGAAAGACGGTTCAGCCGAAGGAGAAGAAAATCGACTAACTGCTCTAGGAAATTTGGGACATGAAGACGCGAAGGCGCGAATGCCGCCGGTTTGGCCGAAAAGCAAAACTTTCACACTAAGCGGTTGGGACATCCGGCCGCGAGGCGCGAAGGACGCGAAAAGGCGAAGCGGCCGAGAGCAAAGGAAGCCCATTTCGAGTGGTTTGGAAGAATTTGTCCCAGATAGTCTAGGATAGTTGGAACAAATGGACGCAAGGGATGCGAATCGCCGGTTTTTGGCGAAATGGGGAACTTCAAAGATGGGACGGTTGGGACAAACGGACGCGTGGAACGCTTGAGAGCAAAGAAAGGAGCCGAAAGCCAATCAAGCAACGCCACATGTCATCGGCCGAATGAGGGACAAGGAAGCCCATTTCAGGTGGATCGGGAGTTTTTGTCCCAAACAGTTTGGGACATCCGGGACAGAGGGACGCGAAGGGCGCGAAAAGCCGGCAGACCCGCGGACCAATCAAATCACGACACGTGTCACAAGGGAGAAAGTCCAAAAGTCAAAGGGCGAGGTTTCAAGCACTGACCCGAGCCAATAAAAAGAGGACACGTGTCCAATGAAGCAGGGAAGGAGAGAGAATTACGCATCCAATCAGCGCTTGACACGTGTCATCCAGGTGGCAGAGCGCGGGAAAGATTTTCAAAACACGTTTTCACTGTTTTGTGCCCTAAATCTTCAGATCGACATATCTTTCGATTCAGAGCTCAGATTTGCACGTTCTTTATATCAACGGAAAGCTTATGAAATTCTCTATGTGATTCTAGGGTTAATCTAGAATTTTGGTGTAGTTTGGAGAGAGAAAATTGAGAAATGGATCTGACGCATGTTCATGGCTAGAAGTGACATTTCAGTGACTAGTTTTAATGCAGAATGGGTTGCATTCTCCTGTAATTCGGTCAAAGTGATAGGGCATGGGTTTGTAAGGTCCCCCATGCCATTTTAATGCATCTGCAATGAGGAGGGATGGGCTCTCATGTTTTTGTACATTTTCTATCCCCTGGGCTCGACCCTTGCACTAAAAAAGCCAGATTTGGCTCATTTCTAAGGGGGAACAATTTTTGACATAGCAACTTCTTCTTTCACCTCCAGCAGGTGGTTGATGCAAGAATCAGACCTCTCCAAAAGATTGTAATAGTTTTTACCTCTCTGAGGTTGTAATGCAGTGATTTGGGTACTGGAAATGATAATGCAAGCTTTGTGAATGGTTTTCAGTCCTTTGTTTGTATTATTTGCTTCATTTCAGATCCTAAGTTATATCTTATCAGTCTGTGTATGTTTCATGTTGCAAATCTCTGGTTTGTGTCTATTTGCTTGACAGAAATGTTTCACCACTCCTTTTGGTGCATCACCATCTTCAGTTAGTTTCAATTTTTGCATTTCTATCCCCGCCCTTGCAATTTAGAGTAGGATTAGGATCTGAACCTCTGTAGTTTTGCAAAATATAGATCTAAATCAGAGGAGTTTGAGGAACCAACCTCTAATCTGGAGATTCCTCTCTCAATTTCACAAGTCCCCACACTTGGAGAGAGGTTTCCATGTTGTGCAATCACACTAGATGCTAGAGTGATCAACCTAGAAGCCTGATCTGCATCCAGGGGTGCTGTGAGTCTCGCAACAACAGTTTTGGCATGCCTGGTGGGACTTAGAGGTCTCATTTTTATTGCAGCAAGGTTGATGTGCGTCTGCTACAATTTTCTTGCTTATAAGAGCTATTATTTGCATATCTGGCGACTCCAAGGGGAAGAATCAACTGGTTCCAAGCTCAGGCCTGAAAACTCATGAGAAGAATCACCACAAGGTCAAGAGTTGGAGAAGAAGAAGTGTTGTTTGAATACCTGCAATTATCTCCAAGAAGAAGGCAAAGAGGAAGAAGGATTCAAAGGTCTCCATCTCCACCAAACAGAACTCTCTCAACTCCTCCACCTAGTAGGCCTTTCATTCAGTCAACAAGGGTTTTAAGACCAATTAGAATGGCTCAGAACAATCCCTACGTCAACTTCACAGGTAGCAGCCCACTTGCTCTCAATGCACAACATCCAGTTCCTATTGTAGCCTTGAAGAACATTCCCTACTTCACTAGAGAAAATCAGACTACTCCAGGTGATCATGTTAAAGATATTGCTAACCTTTGTGCAATTCATGAAATTAATGAAATGCAAGTGGTCACAAGTTAATGGCACCTTCATTTAAGGGTAAAGCATTGCAATGGTTTAAGAGCCTTGGAGCTGGTTCTATCACAAACCGGAATCATTCATGTGTATTGCACTTCACAAGCAATCTAGATAGAAGGGAGACAACTTGTCTCTTTTGGAGCAGTGACAACTATCAATAGAGCCCCAATGAGCGGTGATGACTTCAACTTCAGATTTCAAAGGTCTTGGGATAGGATTCCAGTGGCAGTCAGGCCAACAGCAGAAGGTGCTTTTCTATATTACCTTAAAGCTTTGAATTCTGATATTTCTATGTTAATTCAATCTATGGGAGGCACAACCTTACCTGCTACTTATAGCATTGCCATTAGAGCCGAAAACTATCTTATTCAAGCTGGTAAACTGGCTCCTAGGCCTCCCATGCCCTTATATCCAAACTTAGAAAATCCAAGCACTAGTCAAGCACCCACTTTGGCTCCTGTTCCCACCCCTAGAAATCAAAGTTCAAGTGAAACTTCTACTTCATCCTCTAGTGCTTCAAATGAACTCCAAGAGGTCATGAAACAGTTGCAAAACCTAGGCAATGAGCTAGTTACTCTCAAGAGGCAACAAGCCCAAGGTTTCAGACCTTCTTATCAACCCCTAATAGGCAGCCATACCAACCACAAAGACCACTTAATCCAGCTGCAAATATGAATCAAACAAGGCCTCCTGCCAATAGACCATTCCAGCCCTATAATCCAAATGCCATATCTACCTCTAAGGCATTAGTGCCAACACAGAACAACATTGCTTAGGAATATGATTGGTGTTTTCCATGCAATGAGCCTCATAACCAATCCATGTGCTTCAATGGTGCTCTCAATCAAGCATTGATGGTGACAACTCATCGGTGTGGAGGGCGAGGGCGGCATAAGGAAAAAATAACAATAAGAAACATTCCAACAGCAATCAGCCCCAAATGACACCACATTGGTGAACTGGCAAGCAGAATATTTCTATGGCATGAATCAAGCAATTTCTCAAGGTGTTGCAACTAGCACAAGGTCAAAAAGGAGGAATTTGGGTGAAGAACAACTATTAGCCCCAGCCAATCCACAACCTTCCACGACTCCAGAAATGATTGGCAAGCAAAGTCCCATTTCAAATGCACAAGGGCAGCCAAGAATAGCTCCTAGGCCAACTCAAATACCAGTTGTTGCTGCCCACATGCAAGGGGTGAATGTGCAAACCAAGGGACAACAAAAGGATACTTCATCCCCGTTCAGTATCATTGAACAGATGAAGAAGACTAACGTCAATATATCAATGTGGGAATCCCTATCTATCCCAGGACAAAGAGATCTGCTACAAGCTGCCATGAAGGACTGGCCAACTTCTAATCAACAGGTCCAAATGCAAGAGAAGGTACTCACAAATGTTTCCCCACTCAAGGAAATCATGGAGGGCAATAAGGTAAAATGTTGAAGCCCCCTCCTTTCTATGTCTCATTAATCATTGGAAATCAGCTAGTACATAATTGCATGATAGAGTCCAGGGCAAGTTGCTTAGTAATGCCTAAACATATAGGTGATCGGCCTAGGGCTCCAGTATGAAATAAAATCTAAAGGGGTAGTAACTAGATGGGACAGCAATAGCAATAGTTGGAGTGATTAGAAACTTAAGTCTTACCTTGCATGCATGTCCAAATGTTGTTGTTTTACAAGATGTATCAATCATAGACCTTCCAACACTCTTTTCCCTTTGCTTGTCAAGGGACTTCACAGCCAAGATTGGGGGTATTTGTCGCTGATTGGTCACACATGCTATTCGAGAAAAGATATGGAACTAAGGCCACAATCAAATCCGAACCTTTGCAAACTTCCATATTGAGCCTTACACTCCAAATCATATTAATGTCAATTGCTCAGCATTTGATCAAGAAGATCACCCTAGCACTGATGAGGCTGACACCAAGATTAGAAGCATCTCGAATCTAACTCTTGATGAATGGGCAAACAAGATACATGCTTTTGATCCTTATCAAGAAGTAGAAGAATCTGCGCTAGGAGTTTATTTTTTACATGAAGGGAATCAACCTCTCCCCAGCATCACCAAGCCGGATCATAAAGACAAGAATGAAGTATGACAATTGTTCTTTGATGGGTCAAGGAGTAAACAAGGTGCAGGAGGAGGAGCTATGCTCATCTCACCGCAAGGTATAAGGTATTACTCAGCCTTCCGTTTCCAGTTTTCCTGTTCAAACAACACGGTTGAGTATGAAGCCTTAATTCATGGACTACACTGGGCAATGAAGAAAGGCATCAAGAATTTACAAGTATTTGGTGATAGTGAGCTGATCGTAAACCAATTCAAAGGAAAAATGCTTCCAAAAATGATCTCATTGAAGAACTACAAAAATCGGGTATGGGATCTTATTGAAGATCTTGAAGCTTTTAGCATCAACTCCATCCCAAGAAAAAGAATGAAGTCTTGTGACAAAGCTAGCAGCAATTGGGGCTGCATTTGATCTTTGTGGAAAGTATCAAAAGTGAAAACCTTAGCCTCATATCAAAGTGGTTGTGAGACCATTGTTCCGGATAACAATACAAGTTGGCAAGTCTTCGAGAATGATCAGAAAAATTGTTAATTTCCTACAAGAAGAAGCTGAGTTCTCCGCCAGAATCAAGACAAGCTACATCAGCAAGAGTATGGTGACGAAGTGGTGCAGTGAGAACTAACAAATTACCAAAAGGCCTCATAACCTTGGAGTCAATCTTCAACCCGAATGATCAGTTCCAGAAGGAGAAAGCGAACATTCAAGTAAAGGGTGAAGATTCAGAGCCTATTTTAGTGGGAGAAGGAAAAACATTGCAGATTGGCAAAGTAAGTACCTCACAAGAGAAATCTAATTTTGTTCAGCTTTGTCAAGAGTTCCAGGTTGTCTTTGCTTGGACTTACAAAGATATAAGAGGTTTCAACCCAAAGTTGGCACAACATACTATTGAGCTGGATCCGGAATCCAAGCCTGTCAGGTAAAAGCAAAGGCCAGTGAATCCCCATATTGAACCTCTCATGAGAAAAGAGTTAAGCAAGCTTATTGAGGCCAGTATCATCTTCCCCATCAAACACTCAAGTTGGTTCGCCAACTTAGTCCCAGTGAGAAAGAAGAATGAAGAGATTAGGTTGTGTGTCGACTTCAGATATTTGAATAGAGCCTCTCTCAAGGATCATTATCCACTCCCTTCCATGGAGCAAATATTACAGGTTGTAGCTGGTTCGAGAAAGGTTTTCACTACTTGATGGCTACTCAGCTACAATCGATTATGGTGAAGGGAGAAGATCAGTTCAAGACAGCCTTCCAACGCTGGTGCTAACTTTCGAAGGGAAATGGACATGGCATTCAAAGGCTTGATCAATAAGATAGTATTGGTATACCTAGATGATATCACCTGTCTTCTCAAAGAATGCAGCAGACCATCTCTTTCACCTCAGCCGAGCAAGTGTTTCAGAGGTGTAGAAAGTTCGGAGTGTCTTTGAATCCCAAGAAGTGCATCTTTCTTGCACATGAAGGAAAGCTCCTTGGCCATATTTTCTCGAAAGAGGGAGTGACAATTGATCTAGAGAGGGTTGAAGCCATAAGAGCATTACCATTGCCAAGTCACAAGAAGGCTCTTCAAAGCTTCTTGGGAAGGATCAATTTTGTCCGCGGGTTTGTCCCAAATTTTACAGCCCTTATCAAGCCTATCACCAAAATGTTAAAGAAGAGCATGGCTTTTAAGTGGACAGCAGAAGTCAAGGAGAGCTTCTAAGTAATCAAAGAAGCTATCTCTCAAGCACCAATTCTCATCAACCCAAACTTCTCTAAGGATTTCATCCTCTATGCATTTGGAGGTGATGACACTATTTCGCCATTCCGTACAACAACAAGAACAAAGATAATGATGAGCAGCCAATTGCCTTTTTCAGCCAAAGCCTAGATGACTACAAGGTGAGGTACTCTTTTATTGAAAAGCATGTACTTGTAGTAATCAGAAGCTTGAAGAAATTCAAGCATTTAGTCTCAAACAACAAGGTCCAGTTGCTAGTCTCACATGCTAGAGTTAAGGACTTCCTCCTCAACAAGGATTTGAATGAGAAAAGGGAAAGTTGGATCACCCGTGTCATGGAATATGACATTGAGATCAAGATCACCAAGTTGGTAAGAGGGAAAGGATTATGTGAGCAGCTGGTTTTGGGGAAGCAAAAAGAAGTATGCAACAAAGAAGAAACTGTTTTGACAGTCCAAGACAGCCATGAGCCGAGTGGCAGGCAAGAAGAAGACAATGCTGCCCCGACTCCTTGCTGGACCCAAGGTATTATGCACTTCCTAGGCATAGGCCTATGCCCTCCAGAGATGAACAAGACCCAAAGGAGACATTTCAGATTGCAGGCTGTCCCGTATGCCATTGTTGATGGAGTTTTGTTCAAGAAAGATGTAAATGGAGTGCTGCTGAGATGCATTAGCATGGTCAGATTCAAAGGGTATTAGAAGAGTTCCATGATGGACCAGCTGGTGGCCATTTTGCACCAAGAGTGACAGCTCTAAAAATCATGAAGGCTGGTTATTATTGGCCTAAAATCTTCAGTGATTGCTATGCATGGATCAAGAGGTGTAAGAATTGTGCATTCTTCACAGGAAAAGAGAGACTTGCTGCCCTCCCATTGCATCCAATCTCAGTTGACCAACCATTCATGCAATGGGGTTTGGACTTCATCGGAGTCATTAATCCCATTTCAAGCCAAGGGCACAAATGGATTTTTGACCCTGACTACTTCACCAAATGGACAGAAGCAGTAGCACTCAAAGAGGCGAATGAGTCTAGCATCTTAGACTTTTATGAGGGGATAACAACCAGATTTGGTGTACCTACCACAATAATCTCTGATAATGCATTGGCATTCATTGGATCTAAGGTGACTGAGTGGGCTGTCAAGAACGGTATTTACCTAAGCACTTCATCGAACTATTACCCTCAGGGTAATGGCCGAAGCGAGTCTACAAACAAAAACTTGTTGAGGATCATTAGGAGGACTCTTGATGAGAATCGAGGTCTTGGCATACCAAAGCTGAAATCAGCCCTATGGGATGATAGGATAACTCCCAAAAGATCCACAGGTAACTCTTCATTCAAGCTTGTCATGGAAAGGAAGCAATCTTGCCCATGTCATCGGAGTTGCCAACATTGGAACTCATGAAGCAGCCTGGAGTTGCTTGAATTTGAGCCCATGGAGGTGAGGTATGCAGAGTTGATGGAGCTGCAAGAGATCGAAATCAGGCATCCCAAGGAATGGAAAAGGATCAAGCTTTGATCAAGAAGACCTTTGATAGAAAGGGCAAGGATAGATCTTTTCAAGTTGGAGATCTAGTGTTGAAATGGGATGTGGATAGAGAAAATCGGGAAGGCATTCAAAATTTGATGCCATTTGAAGTGGCCCATACATGGTCACAAAGTGCAAGAACAACAATGCTTTCCAATTGGCCTCATTGGATGGTGAAGAACTACAGATTCCGATCAATGGAATCTATCTCAAGCGCGTTTCTAGAGGGAAGTTCACTACCTCTATAAATATTAGATTAGATTTTCTTTCCTCCAAGTGCTTGTGCACATTGTTTTGTTGTAGGTTAGTCTTGTTTTCCCTAAGTGCTTTGGCATAGCTTGCTATCCATGAAGATGTTAAGCAGTCCTTGCTTTCATCAGGTGACATTCCATCTTCCTCCTTGCACATTCTGAGTCAGTTAGGGTTCTAAACAGAATATTTGATGACTCCATGCCCAATGGACTGCTTCAGGCAACTGGTATCTTCTACCTAGCAGGCAGGTATCCCTGCTGAGTTGCCAAATTGTTATCCAAATTCACCCTAGGGTTGATTTGATAACATACATCAGAATTCTCAAGTCCTAGGCAAATGGATGGATTCAGGGCAAAAATCATGTTTCTAGGGTCCCCTCGGATTTTTTCTAACTCTCCTGTCTAGGTTGAAAAGAGCAAGTTCTGAGAAAAGGTGAAAAGGCTGCAAAAACAAGCTTGGGCCAAAAAAAATTGTGAAAATTGGCTAAGTCCTAGTCCTCGCAGCAGTCGGGACATGAGGGACGTCTGGGCGCAAATCGGCCGAAAAGGCCACTAGGCAGTCTGCAGGGCAAAGGAACATCCAGGCCGTCGGGATGCGTGGGACGTGGAAAGCCGGTTCGGCCGAAGGAGAAGAAAATTGACTAACTACTCTGGGACATTTGGGACATGAAGATGCGAAGGGTGTGTGAACTGCCTGTTTGCAGTAAAAGGAGAACTTTCGAACTAAGCAGTTGGGACATCTGGGCTGCGAGGACACAAAGGACGTGAAAAGGTGAAGCGCCAAGAGCAAAGGAACCCCATTTTGGGTAGTTGAAGAATTTGTCCCAAGCGATGCACTGGGGACAGTTGGAACAAATGGACGCGAAGGACGCGAACCGGCCGGTTCGGCCGAAACGGGGAACTTCAACACTGGGACAGTTGGGACAAAGGGACGCGGATAGCCGAAGGAGCCGAAAGCCAATCAAGCAACGCCACGTGTCATTGGCTGAATGAGGGACAAGGAAGCCCATTTCGGGTGGATCGGGAGTTTTTGTCCCAAACAGTTTGGGACATCCGGACAGAGGGACGCGAAGGGCACGAAAAGCCGGTGACCCACGGACCAATCAAATCATGACACGTGTCACAAGGGAGAAAGTCCAAAAGTCAAAGGGCGAGGTTTCAAGCACTGACCCAAGCCAATAAAAAGAGGACACGTGTCTAATGAAGTAGGGAAGGAGAGAGAATTACGCATCCAATCAGCACTTGACACGTGTCATCCAGGTGGCAGAGCGCGGGAAAGATTTTCAAAACACGTTTTCACCTGTTTTGTGCCCGAAATCTTCAGATCGACATATCTTTCGATTGAGCTCATATTTGCATGTTTTTATGTCAACGAAAAGCTTATGAAATTATCTACGTGATTCTAGGGTTACTCTAGAAATTTGCTGTAGTTTGGAGAGAGAAAATTGAGAAATGGCTTTGACACGTGTTCATTGCGAAGTGACATTTCAGTGACCAGTTTTAATGCAGAATGGGTCGCATTCTCCTGTAATTCAGTCAAAGTGATAGGGTATGGGTTTGTAAGGTCCCCCATGCCATTTTAATGCATCTGTAGTCGAGGAGGGATGGGCTCTCATGTTTTTGTACGTTTTCGTCCCCAGGCTCGACCCGCACTAAAAAAGCGATTTGGCTCATTTCTAAGGGGGAACAAATTTTGACATAACAACTTCTTCTTTCACCTCCAGCAGGTGGTTGATGCAAGAATCAAACCTCTCCAAAATATTGTAACTGTTTTTACCTCTCTGAGGTTGTAATGCAGTGATTTGGGTACTGGAAATGATAATGCAAGCTTTGTGAATGGTTTTCAGTCCTTTGTTTGTATTATTTGCTTCATTTCAGATCCTAAGTTATATCTTATCAGTCTGTGTATGTTTCATGTTGCAAATCTCTGGTTTGTGTCTATTTGCTTGATAGAAATGTTTCACCACTCCTTTTGGTGCATCACCATCTTTAGTTAGTTTCAATTTTTGCATTTCTATCCCTGCCCCCTGGCAATTTAGAGTAGGATTAGGATCTGAACCTCTGTAGTTTTGCAAAATATAGATCTAAATCAGAGGAGTTTGAGGAACCAACCTCTAATCTGGAGATTCCTCTCTCAGTTTCACAAGTCCCCACACTTGGAGAGAGGTTTCCATGTTGTGCAATCACACTGGATGCTAGAGTGATCAACCTAGAAGCCTGATCTGCATCCAGGGGTGCTGTGAGTCTGCAACAACAGCTACCGCTTGAACCTTTCTCAAACTCTTACTTTAGCACATGTCTTGTCTCATAATTTATGCCTTGGGCTAATCTCTTTTTCATCGATTGGCTTCAAAATATTTTCATAGCATCCTCTATTCTTCAAAAACTATTTAGAACATCCATGTGTATCAGATGTCCTCTTTTCCATGTTTGTTGGCACTTTTGTCCCATTTTAATAAGACAATTTTCTACTTCTATTCTCTCATGTGTTTATTGGCCAACTTATGTCAGCATCCTTTCTCCCTCATGATTAAACCTATTTTATATTGGCCTTGATTCCCCTTTAGTGTGTGAAGATATTTCCTTTGAATACTGCACCTAATCACTAGGAAATTTTCACATCTTCACTTTCTTGTACACACACATGGAATTTTTCCTTGTACATCCCATCTATCACTAGTGGAATCTACGATTCCTTTTCTTCTTATACATAGTTTTAGAAAACTTTAAAAATAAAAACATTGAAATATGTTTCTAAAAAAACAATCATCCTTAAAAACATCACTCTTTGGTTCTCACCTATTATTTTGTGTGATTCATGGATCATCTTGATCTACCTCTATTAATAAAGTCGGTTTTCTTGCCATGACTATAATCTATGGCACAATGAGTTTCTTGAAATCTGTTTCATAGTGCAAAATTTATTTTCATAAGACCCAATTGTCTCTCGATATTCCCCTTAAATATATCCTTGCTTCGGTCACCATCTTTTAACCGTTCTCGTGAATTTACACGGTAAGAATCTAAGATTGATTACAAAACATTGCATTATGTTTCTCTATTAGGCTATCTTGTTTACTTTCTCATATTTCATTACATTATGTATGTCATAAGGAGTTGGGAATATTTTATTTTCTCGCATTGCATTACATTTTTATGTTTCATGGAGTTAGTATTTTTAGCAATTGAAAATTGTTCATATTATGGATTTTCATGTCATTCTAATTTTGTCATATGTTTCTATTTTTATTAAGGACTGATGACATAGATCTTTGGCAACATGATGACACTAAAGTTGTTTCAATACACTAGATAAAAGCTTGATCTTTTCTTTCCGTCTTCATTCCTCTTCTACATCATTCTCCTATCAACACTATTCTTCCGATTCACCTCGAGAATCCTTGCCCTACCCATCCTTCTATCCATTTCTTTCACCTCTTTCAATTTCTGATCGCCTTCTTTCATCACCCCATCGACACTCGAGGGGCATCTCTCACTTCGACAATTTTTTCTTCTACGCCTTCAAAATTTTATTTTCTTACTATCTTTGATATCTCATCACTTACACCACCCTAAAGAGGGGAAAATGTAGACACCTATAATTTAGCTCGAGTAATTTAAATACTTAAATTGCGTTAATTATACCCTTTCCAACAAATTGATGATATATCGTCAATATCACACATTTTCTCTGCTATCGTTGTTAATTAATTACATTATGTTAGTTAATTATCTCTTCTATCCAACAATGAAGCTAATTAATGACCTTTCGTTAATCAACTCCCTTTCTATGTAGATTAATTAATTATTTATAATTAATGAAGCTATCATTTCTATCTATATTAATTAATTATTTCTAATTAATTAAGCTTCCTTTCTATCTAGATTAATTATTTATTTATAATTAATTAAGATACCATTTCTATCGAGATTAATTAATTATTTCTAATTAATTAACATCTCTTTCTAACTAGATTAGTTATTATTCTTAATTAATCAATTCTCTCTTCTATTTAATCAATAAATCGTCATTTATTTCATTAAAAATCTATCATAACATAAATCATACTAATTATTCCTCCAAAAAGCTTCTATAAGCTTGCACACCTATTAATTAATCACTTTGGTTAATTAATAAACACTCTCAATCCCCATGAGTCACTAGAGGACAAACAAAACTCTCCTAAAATAAACACAACCACTTTTAAACCATGCTTATCCATAAATAACCTAGCTTTGTTATTATCCCACATACAATAGGATGCAAATCTTCTTCAAACCATTGGGTTATAAAAGGAACCCTCCTCTAACCTTTCTACTTAAACCTAAACGAGCATAGAGCCTATACTATAGCCATTTTATCATCTTAGAGAATTCTTCCATTAAAGGAGCTAGCTATCTTCATTTCTTGCATTCATCCATCCAATTTTTAAAGTCATATGGAGATATGTCAAATGATCTTGTAGCCGTGGATTGACAAGAATCCATTATTGAAAACCTTAGGATTCAAGCATACTATCAACCCTTTTAATTGTTAAGGATATAAATAGGTTCATTTCATTATAATTCAAGTTAAGATAGAGGTTAATTTGCTTAGCATGTTAGTTTTAATCTTCATTTCATGTTCTAATGCAAATATGTTAATAGATTAGATTTAGTTAAGCTCTAAGCATGATGGTATATTGATCTAGTTAGCATTGTATTGAAGCTATTAGATATTAGCTTTGATTTCCTTTGCATTATTAAGTAATTCATATACATAGTACTAGTGTATGTAAACCTATTAACGTGACCCCATTTTCCTTGGTCTATAGTGCCGAGGCCATTATTCTCGCTTGAAGTTTAAATACCTTCCTTGTGGATTTCTCTCAAAGGTATCCTTAAGGACATTAAATATCATAAAAACCACTTACATGTGTTTTAAATGTTGGACTCATGCCAGTGTACATGGGCTCGAACATCTCTATGAATATCAATTTCTCATCACACATGCATTCAATCGTAAATCGCATTCTCGTGAATATAATATCACTAACCTTATCTTCAAGGAGAATCAAAAGTATACAAATGCTAACACCACTCTCAAAGGAAAATTCAAATCAAATTGGCTTGGTCCATATGTTATCACTGAAAAACATGGTGGGGGTGTTTGTCGCCTCACCACACTTTTAGGAAAACTACAGAAAAATCCACTCAAAGTGTCATACATCTTAAGAAATACTATTCTTAAGGACCACTAGAGCATTTCAAGATGACACACTCTTGTGCTTTGGTTCATATTTGAATGTTGAGGGCATATTATAGACATGAACACCACACGTTGCACATTCACAACTACACATCACATATCTTTATGCATCTTATATTACATGTTGCATACTAAACTTACTCTACATCATTCGTATTTCAAATTTTATGCATCTACATATCATACATATTCTAGACACTATATAAAAATTCATCACACATGTGTCACAATCATATTTTCTATGAGTCTTGCATTGCATATTACTCATCCTACATACTACGTAGCGCTTATTTGATACCCTTTTACTATTTACACATTTTCATTCCATATTATACATCGCACATTACACATCACATGGTTGTCTCTCAGCATTGCATATACAACCTACATCTTCTTATACACGTTGCACTCCCTACCTGATGATGCACTTTCGCCTCACGGTCCATACTAGACTGTTGAGGGTATACAAAACTAATGGACCTCACCACCTTTACGTATTCATCATTTAACCTTATATCATGTGATTCTTAGGTTAGTGACATATGTTATAGGATAAATTGTCACATATTCCATCATATTTTAGTGGTATACATCATAGGCCACATCACCACCTCTAGATCATCTCATCATTATATACACTTTAGGATAAATCATCATGCATCTTAATCTCTTGGTTGTATATCATCACCATACATATAGACTCATCATAGTGTGTTACACATAACACAATTCAACCATTTCCCAATGACGCAATCTCGTTTATGCTTCATTCTCAAATGATGAGGGGGAAAGATAAATGATCCTCACTAGATACAACTCCATTTACTCGAGGGTGTGCATATTCTATCATCCATCTTACATTCCAGTCCATCCATCCACATCATGTTACATATCTTAGTTTAATTTACTTTTGATTGCATCTTCTTATACATGTTCCTCTTATTACAAATGCTATATAACTCTCTTATATGTCATCATCTTTACAATACAAAGATGCACATTCATGCCTTTGTCTAGTTGTGATCGTAGATACAGGTCTATTACACGTAGTATGGATTCTTGGCTCTTACCATGCACACAATGGTTCTTGTGGGAATCTACATATGTATACTACATGTATTATTGTTTCATATTGTACTTAGAAAACTATTTTCTTTTTTATTCATGGTTTTAACATACCAATTATATTTATAACATCCTAACTATTATTTCACTTACAACATTTGTTTGGTATATTACTTGTTTCCATGGCTATCTATTGGTTTTACTTGCTTGCTATTGTTTTCTATTATATGTAGGCCTTTCCCTTTGTTTTGTGGGAAAACTTGTTTGTCTCGTATGAATCCATTATGGCCTTGACTATCTTGTGACATTGTGAGTGATGACCCATGTTTAGAATCAAATTTTTGTGTTCTATGATTGTCTTCTTGGGTTTTTACATTATCATTTTGCTTACTTGCTTCTACATTGTCTCAGATAGCTTACGCTTGTTTTCTAAATGCATGCTTCTTTGAACTAATACTTATTTCTAGCCAATTTTTGTGTGCACCTTGGTTTCTACAAAGCATAAATCCTTCCCCTTATTAGGCACGGTTTACGTGGTTGGTCCTCTTATATGGCATCCTTCCCATTATAGGGCCTCCTCCTATCCACAATGTTGAATGTGCTCCAAAATAGGGGGCATGATTTTCGGTTTAAACACTACACAACATTGTATACCAAGTACATTTCTATTTACTTTCCTCCTTAAAATACTAGGTTATATAACGAGTGGGTTCAAACTAATCTACAAACCCCATGTTATGTTTGTGGAGCATGTTTTCATGTTAGAGTGTGGTACACCTTCTATGTGTTACACTCGGGTATTTTTATGGCGGTCCAGCTTGTCGGTGAGCGGGTCGGGGGTTGGGGGTGAAGCCCCCAGCCCCCCCCGATCGAAGGGGGTTGAGGAAAAGCCCTCAAGCAAATTTTCATGGGCGGTTTATTAACCCATGGGTAATGGATAACCGTTATGGGCTGTTTTTGGGCCCATTGTTTTTCGGTACCAATTGTTTTGATACCACGGTTTTGTATCAGTCTACATAAGAAATTGTCTATTTATATGGTCTTATACATATGATAGATAGAAAAGTAAATGTATTACGAGATGTGCTTTGAATTCGTGTGTGAATTTCAGATATTTTGTTGAGTATAGCTCTAAACGGATCGAGTATTGTATTGAGAAGAGTGGAGGCTTGGAATAAAATCTAAGCAAGTGATTCTTGGTGGACGTAGCCCATATTGGGTGAACCACGTTAAATATTGTCTCTCTCAGTATTGTGTTATTTATTATGCACTTTTATTTGAGATCTGTAATATTTTCGCATATTAGTTTTCTCTTTGTTACGATTCGTAAGGGATTATTCCACATATTTTATCTCTTATTTCCTAACAATTGGTATCAGAGCCTAGTTTGGTTTGCTGAAGTGTTGAATCGTAGGGAAATTTTTTAACTTGAGTGAGAGCTATGGTAGATGATGGAAGATCTAGGGTTGATAAATTAAACGGGTAGAATTTTAGTCTTTGGAAGATGCAGATGGAAGATTACCTTTATCAGAAGGATCTTTATACTCTGTTATCTGAGAAGGTGAACAAACCCTTGAGTATGACAGATGTAGAATTGGATTTGTTAGATCGGAAGGCACTTGGAATGATCCGGTTGTGTCTTGCATCTTCAGTATTATTTAATGTTTCAAAGGAAAAGACGACAAAAGATCTAATGGATGCATTAGGGAAGTTGTATGAAAAACCCTCTGCCTCTAACAAGATATTTTTAATGAAAAAGTTGTTTAATATGAAGATGTATGAGAATAGTTCAGTAGTAGATCATTTAAATGATTTCAATATGGTTGTGAATATGCTAGCTTTAGTTACAATAGAATTTGATGAAGAAGTTAGGGCTTTATTAATTATGTGCTCTTTACCTAAAAGTTGGAATAGCCTGGTAATGGCGGTAAGCAACTCGGTTTCAGTCTAACTCAAAGTTGAAGTTTGAGGATGTTGTAGGGGTGATTCTAAGTGAGGAAATGCGAAGAAAAATCTCGGAGAATCTTCTACTTCAGGGAATGCTTTGACAGTGGAAACTAGAGGGAGATAGAAGAATAGAGGAAACCATGGAAAATCGAAAGATCGAGCAAGGTCAAAATCCAAGAGCAAGATTGTATGTTGTAACTGTGGAAAGTTTGGGCATGCAAAGAAGGACTGTTGGGAGCTTTGAGATAAGAAGAAACAACAGGAAGAAAACAAGGAGGCAAATGTGGCATCAGGTAATGTATGTCAGGATGCTTTGATTCTTTCTTTGCATAATATTACTGAATCTTAGATTTTAGATTCAAGGACTTATTTTCATGCTACTCCACATAGGCATTTTTTGTTGATTATGTTCGAGGATTTTGGGCATGTTTTTCTTGGTGATGATGAGCCTTGCAAAGATATTTGGAAAAGGTTATGTTCGAGTTAAGATGCAGAATGGGAATAAATGGCTATTGAAGGATGTTAGACATGTGCCTACATTAAGGAGAAATTTGATATTGGTGAGGCAATTGGGAAGTGATGGTTGTATTGTGATATTTACAGTTGACTCTTGGAAGGTTACCAAGGGTGCTCTTGTGGTGGCAAGAGGTAAGAAGGTTGGAACCTTGTATTTATCCATTGATAGTACTAATGATTGTAATCTTGTGGCTTCAGATGCAGATACAACATTATGGCACTATAGGCTTGGTCATATGACCCATAAGGGCATGGACATCATAAAGAATAATTTTCCTAGATATACAGAAACAAGTTTGGATTTCTGTGAGAACTGCATATATGGGAAACGTAAGCGAGTAAGGTTTCTCAAGGTTGGACCTACGAAGAACAAGAGTAAGTTAGAGCCGGTACATTCTGATGCGTGGGGGCCAGCTCAGGTATCATCTCTTGGGGGTTTAAGTTATTATGTTACTTTTATTGATGATGCAACAAGGAAAGTTTGGGTTTATTGTATTAGAAACAAATATGATGTGTTTGATACTTTTATTAAATGGAAAGCGTTGGTAGAGAATGAAACAGTCTTAAATTAAAATGTCTTAGGTTAGATAATGGAGGGGAGTATTATAAAGCAATGAATTTGATGATTATTGTTCTAATAAAGGAATCCATAAGCAAAAGACAGTTCAAGAACTCTGCAGCAGAATGGGGTATCAGAAAGGATGAATATAACAATAATGGAATGTGCTAGGAGCATGAGGATACATGCAGGATTGCCTCTTTCTTTTTGGGCAGAAGCGGTGAGCACAGCTATGTACTTGATAAACAGAGGACCCTCAAGTGCCTTGGATGGAGGCATACCTGAGGAGGCTTGGTATGGTAAGAAATTTAATTATTCATTTCTTAGAGTCTTTAGATGTGAGGTGTTTGTTCATATAGACAAGGATGATAGGACCAAGCTAGAGGATAAATCAGAAAAATGTACTTTCATTGGTTATGGTGGTGATGACTTTGGATATAAATGTTGGAGTATTAAGGACAAGAAAATCATTCGATCTAGGGATGTGGTCTTTAATGAGAAAGTCATGTATAAGCAGTAGTTGTAGGAAAATAGGGAAGAATCCAAGAAAGAATATGCAATGGTAGAGGATCTTCCGGATGGGAAAGTGACACATGAATCGGCCCAGAACCCTCCACAAAAACCCCAAACTCCTATATCGAGGAGGTCTTCTAGGGTAAAGAGAACTTGAACTTTTTCTCCTTTTCTTTATTATTTATTACTCACTAATAGTGGAGAGCCAGAGAGATTTGATGAAGCAATGTAGGTAGATGCTAGGAAGAAGTGGGAGCAAGCCATGGATGAGGAGCATAAGTCTCTCATGGAGAACCAAACTTGGGATTTGGTGAAGCTACGGAAGGAAAAAGATAATTGCAGAACAAGTGGGGCTACAGAGTTAAAGATGAAGAAGGAGGAAAAAATATATATATAAGGCCTTGTTGGTGGTCAAGGGGTTTGCATGAAACAAGGTATAGATTTTGATGAGTTTTTTTCTCCCGTAGTAAAAATGACTTCTATCGAATCGCATTCTTGGAATAGTGGAGAAGAATACATACACTTAGAAAATTTAGATGTAAAGACTGCATTTCTCCATGGTGATTTGGAGGAGGAGCTATATATGCAGCAACCAAAAGGATATGAAGTCAAAGGTAAAGAGGAGATGGTGTGCGTAAACCGAAGAATAACTTATATGGCCAAGAAACAAGCTCCACGTCAATGGTATAAGAAGTTTGATAGCTTCATGATGGAGCAAGGTTATATGAGATGTCATTCGACCATTACGTGTATATAAAGAAATTTGAGGATGGAAGTTATATTATCCCGTGTTTGTATGTTGATGACATGTTGGTTGCAGGTAAAAACATGCAGAAAATAAAAGTACTCAACAAACAGCTAAGTGAATCCTTTGATATGAAGGATTTGGGGGTAGCCAGAAAAATCCTTGGTATGAGGATAACTCGGGATAGGAAGGAACAGAATCTAGCTTTATCTCAGGAAGAGTACATTAAGAAGGTATTGGATAGGTTTAACATGCAGGATGCTAAACCAGTTGGGACTCCTTTGGTAGGCCATTTTAAGTTATCAAAGGAGCAGTGTCCCAAGATAGAGCAGGAAAGAAACCAAATGTCCATGGTACCTTACTCATCAGTGGTTGGCAGTTTGATGTATGCTATGGTGTGCACTAGGCCTGATATTGCCCATGCAGTGGGAGCTATGAGTAGATTTATGAGTGATCCAGGTAAAGAGCATTGGCAAGCAGTAAAGTGGATCCTTCGGTATTTGAGAGGGACCATGGGGATAGTTTTGTGCTACAGTGGATCAGACACCACTTTACATGGTTATGTAGATTTAGACATGGCTGGAGATGTTGACAGCAGGAGGAGCACAACAAGTTATATTTACACTATAGGTGGGACAGCAGTGAGCTAGATTTCATGACTATAGAATCTGGTGGATTTATCAACCACGGAGGTTGAGTATGTTGTTGCCACAGAGGAAAGCAAAGAGATGATTTGGTTACAACAATTGCTTGATGAGTTGGGGCATAAGCAGAAGGAATGTAATCTACATAGTGATAGTCATAGTACTATACACCTAGCTAAGAACTCTACTTTTCTCCGGGATGAACCATATACAGTTGAGATATCACTTCATCGGAGATGATTTAGAAGAAGATAAGTTGAAGTTGGAGAATATTCATACTAGTCAGAATCCTGCAGACATGATGACCAAGGTGGTCACAAGGGATAAACTAAAGCTATGTTTAGCTTTGGTTGGCCTTCGTGGATGACAGTGAAGGGTTAAGAAGCTTGCTTAGTGGAAATCAGTCTCCAAGTGGGAGATTGTTATGTTTGTGGAGCTTGTTTTCATGTTAGAGTGTGGTACACCTTCTATGTGTTACACTCGGGTATTTTTACGGCGGTCCGTTCACGGTGAGCGGGTCGGGGGTTGGGGGTGAAGCCCCCGATCAAAGGGGGTTGGGGCAAAGCTTCCAAAGAAAATTTTTATGGGTGGTTTATTAACCCATGGGTAATGGGTAATCGTTATTGGTCGCTTTTTGGGCCCATGGTTTTTCGGTATCCATTGTTTTGATACCCACGGTTTTTTGCCCATGGTTTTGATACCACGGTTTTTGTATCAAACTACTTAAGCAATTGTCTATTTATATGGTCTTATGCATATGATAGATAGACAAGAAAATGTATTGCAGATGTGCTTTGAATTCGGGTGTGAATTCTATAGAGTTTGTTGAGCATAGCTCCAAACGGATCTAGGTATTGTATTGAGAAGAGTGGAGGCTTGTAATAAAATATAATCAAGTGATTCTTGGTGGACGTAGCCCATATTGGGTGAACCAGGTTAAATATTGTCTCTCTGTGTTGTGTTATTTATTCTACACTTTTATTTGAGATTTGTAATATTTTCTGCATATTAGTTTCTACTGTTTCGATTCTGTAAGGGATTATTCCGCATATTTTATCTCTTATTTCCTAACACCCCATACGCAACGGATTTTATAGGACATCTATTCCTTAGCATTATGGGGAGATTAAAGCTATAATTTAGATGATATAATGGACTTTCCTCCCTACAAAGACTTCGGACAATGGCATTGGATCGCCCAAAAACTAAACAATATAGAGACTTCTTCATATTTTCTGGGAAGTAGTTATAGGTTGGAGAATAACAAAACTTTCTCTCTACACTTCTTTTTCCACATGGTGTGAGATATCCCAAAAACATACACTTCACCGTGATTATAAAATATCCTTTTCTACACCATTTCTCTCATCATGGATCAAGTACACATGTTCCTTTTTGCATTTTTCATATTTCCATTTATAGTATTTTTAATATATATATATATGATTGTTTATATGTGTGTGTGTGTGTGTGTGTGTGTGTGTGTGTGTGTGTGTGTGTGTGTTTGAATACTTGATCTTCTTCTTCTTTTTAGGTTTGTCCGTATGCGAAGCAAGAATTCAACAACAACAATAAAATAAAAGGAAATACCAACAATAACATCATTCATCAGTTTGTACCTCAAACTAACATGAAGGTACCTTACACACATTGGTAACCACACACACATTTCTGCCATAGGTTTAATCTCATCAATTTTTACACTTTTTGTATCACTAATTTCCATGATCCATCTTCTTGTTTTCACTCCAATTTTTCTCTAGTCCATTACATGCTTTCTACATCACTCTATATAAATATCGGGTACACAAATATATCCACTCTATGTTATTGAGTGCTTTTCTCACCAACATATAGTGGGGAAAATGTAGACACAAAATCATGCACTTTCGTTATTATTTAGTCTCGTTCTCATACTACTATTCATATAGTTTTGACTCAAGAAAGTACTAATTAATCCATAACCGTTGGCCATTTTACTTTTCTTTCTTTCATCACTTCCGACCTTGCCCATGTACTTTCCCAATCTATTTTTTCACTCTACATCATTCCTATCCCTCACCTGGGACTCCCATCCCACTTCTTGGGTGCCCTAGTCCCATTTGATTCTCGATGATCCTCTTTATACATTGCACTCATCTTTTGGGAACTCTTTGTATTTATTTTATATTTTCATATTTTTAGTGGTCATCCTCTTTGTAGTTAATTACTATATTAGAAAAAGAAAACCATATAAATATTAAGTGATGAGACCATAATGAGGGAGAAAACATTAATCAATACTATCATCCACATAAGGTTGCATTCATCCAAGGTATCTAGAGATCCATTTGCATTTTCTAGATCCATCACAGGATAAGGATGGTTCATGTACATCACACTTCATATGAGGGTATTTTATTCTATTCCATCCGCCATTTATTTACATTTCTACATCTAGTTATTGCTCGCTACTTCATAAAGAGTGAATGAAACAAGAACACCTAGGGATCAATTTTACAACACACACCTACAACTATATTTGGGTTATAAATGTATTACAACACTTAGTGAGTAAAACCATCCACTTGGTATTCAAGGACAGTTCACCCCTTCATATGAATATTTCTTATTTAGGGTTTTGATGCTTGGTAGGGTTTTTTGCGGGTCCCTTCTTCATTTCTGATTATCATTGACATCCATCATCTAGTCCAAAGTGTCATCAACATGATAGGATGCGAAGGAAGACGGTAACTCAACGACACCTTAAATGAGGTTCCCGGTAATTTATATAAACTAGGGCACCCAAATCTCAGACCAATGCACCCCACACACCTCCATACCTTTCCAATTTCCCCACTCTACTCGTAGAAAGCTCATATTTGTACTTTTAGGATCTTGTGTTTTGTCATTTCTACATTCTATTCATCTTGAAATCATTGTGACATAGTCTCGAAAAGTCTACGAATTAGCTAATCACTTCCTAATGCTATTTATACATTAGGGTTTTAGATTTCTACTTACTTAGTTACTTGGGTCATTTATTTAATTTATTTACTTGTCATTTGTTGTGTTACATAGAATTATATTAAACTAAATTAGGCCTCGTAATTTCCATTTTGGTTTAATCAACTTACAATATTTTCATAGTTGTGATTAATTTACAAACATTTTCTCTATTCCCTTCATCGAGGTGATGTTTCTTCACTTGTGGTCTCTTCATGGGTTAAGGTATTTTACATTCTCCCATATTCTCTCCGGGATTTATTGTCCTCTTCTCATCTTCTTATTTTCGTAAAGATGTTATTTTTATATAGGTCCCTTAACAGGGCCTTTAGTTATCGGTCCTTATATGACACATCATTGTTATTTGTCTAGAGGATTTCTATTTTTGTTTGTTACTTTCCATGAGCTCATCCTCAACATTGATGAAGGGGGTGTTAGTGTGTAAGACTATTGTCACTTGGTTCTCACTCGTAAGATCATTAAGTTGATCCAAGTAAAACAAAGGGAACATCCCCAACGTGTGGTACATTGGATTGTTTGTATGAACCTACCGAGTAGGCCGACTTATTCCTAAACTATATGATTTTGTTTAAATATCAAATGCCATAAGCTATGATTACGTGAAATAAGACTGAGTGTAGCTATTAAATAATTAGTTGAGAAAAAGGAATGATAGATAACCAAATGTAAAAGTATGGTCATGTACCAATAGTAAGGGAACAAAATGACATAATTTTATAAGAATAACAAAATCATCATAAGGACAATAATATGCACAACTCCCTATCTAAACCTCCTTACATAAATTTTTTGTATGAAGGTTAGAAACTCAAATCATAATAGAAGGGATTCGCATGTGATTCCATAACTATCACAATAAGATTACTTTAACACAACATACAACCTATAAAGAGAAGTAATTAACTCCATATGAAGGTAAAATGGATCTTATAAGCAGTAGGAAAGAAATATTAACATGTACAATAATAACCCAAGGACGTACAAAACACATACGAGTGGAAAGTTGATAAAATATCAGTTTTGTATTTAATATTACGGATTGATCCTGTGAACAAGTACTCAAAAAGGGGAAGATACATTTTACAAAAAGGATCAAAAAGTGTTTAATATATTTTCCATCCTTGTAGATATAGACAAAGTGGATCAAAAATATCAATTTTTCATTCTTAACTTATTACATTACAAAAATAGGATGCATTTATATCTAAGATAGAGTCCTCAAAATAACTTAAATGGTTGTGCAGTTTTAACAAGTCAAACGTGCAACTTGAAATAGTCGGATTGCGGACTTGAGGGATATGCAAAAAGGAATCCTAAAAACAGAAACGCAATGGAAGATTCAGCTAGGCCTAGTACCATCCTTTGATTGTGCAGTCTAATCTTTTGTTACATCGTCCTCCTCGGTATCCTCTTAAGTTTTTTTCTACTAGTTTTCAACAATTCGTTTGATGATTTCTTGTACTTATTTATCATCAGGCATGCATGAATAACAGTTACGGATTTTAGTGGAGTCAACCATTTGACGTAATTTTTCAGTCGATCTCTTAACTTTTCCCATAATCTTCCGAATTTTACCCAAACAAATGTGGTGTAACACCAATATTTAAATTGATTAAAGATCAAAAATATGATTTAATTCCATCCCATCATCAACCAAGGTCTTTAATTCAGCAACTATATCATCTATTGGGAGTGCATTTAGATCATTGTCCTTGAATTTGCACTGGATCTTGATGATTTTTCCAACGATATAATATATTAAATTGATTCCTTCCCTCTTGGAAGTGGTTAATTTTTGAGTTTCCTCTTTGTGGATTCAAATGTGGAACTTGATGGCCTCAAATTATTCAAAGAGCTTGGTAGAATTATCAATGATCCCTTAACCGAGGAGGAAATATGACTTCCAAAATGTTGTGTATATTGATCTCAATACTATTCTTTGTTTCAAGCTTATTGTTCCTAAAAACTACATCTCTAATTACCCTCTCCCCTTCCTGTATTAGACGATCCAGCTTAGGATTTGATTGTTTTCCTCATAACCAGTTTTCTTCATTGTAGAGAATGAAGTGGTGTTGAATCTTTTCGTTATTAGAAGGGAGGTGTAATAAGCATGTGTGTGATCTTATGAAGGATGGATATCAGCTCATCTGTTTCTTTATATTTGTACTCTTCCTTGGTGATGTTTTCCTTTTCAAACATTTCCATGTGGTTGTAAAGGGAAACCTTGATATCTAGTTTCATACTTTCTTATGTCACCTTCCCTAAGAGACATTATAAATTTTGTAATCAGCTATTTTCATGTCATCTTAGGATATTTTTGGAGCAGCTTTTTGGAATCGCAATAAATATTTCCTAGATTAATCAACCATTAGATGAGATATTTTCTTCAACTTCAATATCCAACATCATTGAGCAAGATATAAATCTGTTGAGATTGATTTCATCAACAATGGATGCTTTATTATTCTTCTTAACAGTTTGGATAATTATCTAAGACAGAGTAGAGGAAAAGATCATTTTCTCGAGAGGATGGTGAGAGAAAAGAGATAACTAGGGTTTAAATAATGAATGATGAAAAGACACCTACAATGGTGATGAATGGAAAAGAAGGAGTGACTAGGGGAAAAGGGATGGGCATTACGATGTTGTATGTGAATGGATGAAATGAGAAGGATGATACGAGGATAAGTGGGAATAGGAAGTTGAGGAAGAGGAGTCCTTATGGGATAAATCAAAGCTAGACTATCTCCGGATGAAAGAGGAGGAATGGAAGAAAATTCTGGGCTATGAAGGTGACGAGGTGGAAAAGATGGGAAAAGTGGAAATGGATGGTAAATAAATTGAAGATGTGAGGATAGTGGATGCGAGAGGTGAAGTAGGGGGAGGAACTTAAAACCGGGAAGAATTAAAAGGAGTTGAGAGAGGAGGTTGAACACCGGGCCTTAGAAGGTGGAGAAAACTTAAGTCTATCAATTCAATGTAAGTGGAAGAAGGAGAATGTCCCACGCCCTTGGTTTGAAATTTTATTTTGAGAGGGTTTTAAATGGGCCTTTATTCTTTTATATTACTCAAATGGTCCACTGTTGGTTTTACTTGTGCCTTGTCAGTTATGGTCTACTTTAAATTATTGTGTGCAATTCCCAAGGAAAGAAACCTCTTATTGGTTCCATCTAATACATCGATGATGTTTTATTTGTTGCTTTCTCAATTTTTAACTGCAGATTATTTCTTCCTTAGTCCCACCTCATCTCTGCATGTGATAAAAATATCATCTAATTGAGGCATATGAAAATTGGTTGGCGTGAGCCCACTGACGACACCTCAAAAATAAAATTTGATTCACTAGTGAAATTTTTTTATATTCATTTATTACATATCATAGAATTGTGAAAGGAAATTTAATCCCCACCTTATGTTTTTTTTTGGTATTTATGGAGACAGAGTATTTTCGACCAATTCCATCAAGACCCATTTCTCATTAGGGAACCTTAGAAGCATGCAAGGAGAACCTAAAATCCTCTTACAATAGGGTATGTGAAGATTGGAAAGTGAAAGTAAATACATCCCCATATGTTAAAAATGTTCTAGGATTCATCTGTGACCTGATAGTTGTATATGTCTTCGTCAAATGCATTCATTAAAGCATAGGTCAAGACTTCATTAACCCTTCGAAATGTTTTGGTCCTTCGATGTCAATTGAGGGTACAACTTTTATATTTGTACTTGGTTACTTGAACTAACATATTTCAATCCAACATACATCCTCATCCATGTTACGTCATACAAGACGTAGGAAGTCACGTAGAAGTTCCCTAAGGTTTTAATTTCTAGCAATTGTGAGTACAAGGCATCACCGATTTGCTTAGTCCATCATGAGTGGATGGTGTTCTTCTTAATAATGGATATGTAATGGAACATCAATTCCTAAAAATACCTAGAAAAGGGAAGACCCACAAATCTTCTCAAGAAGGCAATTAAATCATTAACGCATCTTGAATGACTTCACACCGAGGAATGGTCTCGGGGAACCTTATGAATGACTCTCATGGATTTCTTATGTAAATCTTGGTGAGAATCTTGATGTAGGTATCATAATTGTTGTTCCAATATTCGAAAGAGATTTTAGTCGATATTTCTACATAAGTTTCAATGTCGTGAATCTTGAACAATTCTTCAAGCTAATAAACATCCAATATGATTACTAACACACCATCCTTATCCTTAATTGTTCAAGGTTTGGAATCATTTTCCATGGTTATCTATAAGAACTACAAGAATTGTAAGGAAGGTGGTAAAGATGCAACAAGATCTATACTACAATTGTAGATACTTTTAATCCAAGCGGTTTTGGATGAAGCCTTGCTTCATTCTAGAAATCAAGGAACTCAATATGTCCAAGGTCGATGTCCTTGATGTTAATAAAACTTGGTGAAATGTTTGAAGGGGGAGTTACCCCATAAAAGATATATTTCATTGTTTTCCCCTTTCCTTCGATGAAGAATCTATGATTTTCTCATAAAATTTATAGGAAAATCCTTCAGAGCATATAAAATTAACTACACAACTCCTTTGAAGTACAACTTTTAAGTCCAAAAATAAAGTCGAACCTAGCAACTTATTTGCAATGTCCATCTTACACAATTTAATGTCTAGAATTCATGTTTTGTTTTACACTATAATTAAACTTCAAAAATCATCTAAGGCGAAGTTGTCCTCTATTTCACATCCGCTTGAACCCTTCCTGAAGTTAGTAAATCTCTCAAAAATTACTTGAAATGCATTTTATGATTTTTCAAGTGTTGAGTTACAATTACACACTTTGAAACTTGTTTTCGCATTACGAAAACATGATTAAAACAAGGAAAATGAGAATTTACATTGAATGAAATAGGTGAAACAAATGAAAAACCCTTGTTATCGAAATATTAAACCTAAAAACAGTAGGTACTTAAAGAAAAGTGGAAAACCTCATAAATAATGATAAAAATTTGTTAAAAAGGTTAAATATAGAAGGTCTTACCATTAAAATAAATTGGTGTAAGAAGAAACCTCAAATAATTCTTGAAAAATCAAGAAAAAGCGCGGTCAAAAGTTGAAGCGTCATTTACAGGTTAGAACGTTTGAGAGAAAAGTTGAAATGACGCGGAAATATGATCATTTATAGAAAATATTGCGTTTATTACACATAAGAGACGTCAGACGTGTGAGGAAACTACTTTGTATTAATTGTGTTGACCAGAATTTAGGGGTATGACCGCAAAATGCAAGATGACCGGGTTTACGATTTTGCAATTTGTTTTGCAATTTTCATGAAATATATACAAGATAACCCTAAAGCTGAAGTGTAGTGAAGTCCTTTGTAATTTTGAATTCGATGTTTCAATTACAATTTGCAATCGAAAACGCGGAACCTTAAATATAATAAGCTGGACCATGTTTTGGGGTTGGATTTCATTTGGATTTCATTTTTAAATTACATGTAATTTGAAAAGTTAAACCCAAATCTGACTTGCACTTATTCCCTTTATATTTCAGGTTTTAGGGTTAGGAGAAAAATTTACACACAATATAAAAATTGTTTACTAAAACCCAAAATCTGACATGAAAAGATAATTTGTGTATATTGGAATTTTTTGAAATTTTTTACAATAATGGTATTTCTCCCAAACTTTATAACTAGGGGTTTTGGAGGGTGTTAATTAATGTAAAAAGAAAGGAAATATGTGTAAGGTGACTTGAACAATCAACATTTGTGGAGACCTTTAGTTAATGCTTTCCAGTTAAGACAAAGTCCAGAGACTTAATCAATTCCATTGGGCACATGAGTTAACGAAGCCTCAAACCAAACCAAAACAATAAACCTTAAAAAAAAATCAAACAACAAAACAGAACAAAGAAAGAGTATGTGCAAAAGAACTTGGAAGAAGAGAAACTAAAGTATTGCTTTACTAAGGTGAAGATACCTCAATAGAAATATTTGAGGTACATCTCATTAAGTGGAATGGGTAGTTCCTCTCCATTGAGTCTAGATAAAACAAATGAATTAGTTTCCTTATAATGGTGATCATATCCGGTCCACTCTTAAGGGCACCAAATTTAGTCGCCTCCCTTGTTTAGATCCGTCTATATTGCATTTAAAGAAAAAGTATGCCTCGCTAGAGATATCTTCAAGTTATCCTTGTTCTATAAACTCTTGTTTGTTTAAGCTTGATGAAGCACAAGGGTATTCATAGCTTGATTCCTTGTTTCTTCTTGCTCCATTATCTAATCCAATATTACCATCATCGGATCATTTTCCACTTTTTAGATATCATGTTTCATTTCTAGAGATGATAACTTCAAATATAAAGGGACTTTTTCTTGTCTATCGTATACTAGAATAAATGCGGAGTTACCAATAGCTCTTTTAGGGGTAATTCTATCATCCTAGAGAGAAGTGTTGATTTTAGTATGCCATGTCCTTTGGATATTTTCCATGGTTCTCTTGATGATCCTTATCAATTTTTAATTACTAGAATCAGCCAACCCATTACCATGAGGCTAAAATTTTGATGAAGTCTTTAGGTAGACACCCAGTTTCACAACCCATTAGCTTATTCGTGTACACACGAATTCTATGGAATTTTTTGAAATGATGGTGAAGGGAACACCGAACCTCATCATGATTCCTTCAAGGAACTCCAAAATGGAATTCTCATTAGCTTCTTTTAATGCCACTTCTTCTGTCCACCTAGTGAAATAATCAAGTAATAGTTAACATCCATTTGTCACCAACCATAAATGGAGGATTTATCATACCAATGAAATGCATACCCCATTATATAGAAGGATAATATGTCCGAGTTGGATGGATAGGGAGAGTGGCCGAATTCTACTTTCTTGTGAATATGACACATTACTTACATCTCTCTACCCACTTGTGGGAATCATTAAACAAGTGAAGAAAATATAAACCATCGCTCATGATTTTTGTTGTAGTTATTTCCAAGAAATTTCCTCTTGATAAACCATTATAGAATCCCTCAAGTAGTCAAATTACTTGGCAAAGGAAGATACACCCTATGAGAACTCCATTTAAGCATTTTCGAGAGAGATCATCTTCAATACGGACATAATGAATTGATTGAATCCTAGAACTTCTTCTTTGAGATCTTTCGAGACTTGAAGGGTACTCACATGATTGTAATAAATTCGTCACATATAAAATCAAGTTAACGGGAGCATGAGTTATATCTTGGTGATGATTGTGTAGCATGTGGTTGCAGAACTTTTCTTCTCCAAATTTTGAAGTGAGTGCTAACATAATAATTTTCATCTAACTAGCTTGGTGAATTTTATATGGATGTTGTATTCCATTACTTTGGTAATCCATCCAAATATTCTTTCAATTGTATATTTATTTAGGAGAAAATCCTTCTAACTTCACTGCGATATCATTAGCTCTATTTTTTTGTTAGGGAATATGTGTTGAAATATATTCAATGCTATTATAATAGAAAAAACATGCTTTTGAATAAAGGAGTACCTTAGTTCATATTCATTAAGATCCTGGATGAAAAGATAATAGGATGCTCCATCGATCATTATTTTGTTGGGTCAAAATCCTCAAGATACTTTTCAATCCACCAAAGGCATAGCCGATGAAGTCCTTTTCATAGTTAGGGTATAACAATATGGTATCTTGAGCAATAACATGTTTAATAGCTTCAAATCTATTCTTTTCTTCCTTTGTCCAGATAAAACGCATATTTTTTTCAACATAAAAGTTAACGGGTTGGCCAAAGTGAAAAATTGAGGTATAAACCTCTTGACAAAGTTGATTATCCCTAGGAAACATTTAAGACCATTATTATAAGTTGGAAGACAGAGGGACAAGATATCACATATTCTCTCTATATCAATCAAAAATCCATTTTCTTAAAAAATATGCCCTAACAACTTGCCTTCTTGAACAACGAAGATGATTTTTTTGGGTATAAGGAAACACTAAACTCCATGCACTGTCAAAATGTTTCCTTAGGTGATCCATATGTTCTTATATGTGTTGGCGGTACATAAATATAGTATCTAGATGCACAAGGATCTTGTCATTGATGATTCCTTTGAAATAAATATCCATATCTCTCTTGAAGGATAAGTCAGCGTTTTACAATCTAAATGGCATCTTGGTGTAGGTGAATGTACCCAAATTAGTGGTGAATGTCATTTTCAATTTATCGATTCCTTGACAAGAATATGATTGTAACCATAATATCCATCCAACAACAAAAACCTTTCTACTCTTGCCATAATTTGGAGAATATTCTCCATGGATGGAGGAGGATAGTGGTTCTTAAGGTAAGCTCTTTTGAGATCCCTAAATTCCACGCATTGTCTAATTTCTCTATTTTTCTTCCTCATTAAAACTAGGTTAACCACCCATGAGGAATATTTTATTCAGAATATGACATTGGCTTCAATGAGTTTGGAAAGTTCTTTTCTCATCAAATGTTCAACCTTGGGATTAATGGGCCTCTACTTCGCCTAATTGGCTTTACATTAAGGTCAAATTCAATGGTGTGTTGGGATAGACCTAGATTAAATCCTATGAGATAGTTATAACTCCAAGTGAAAATATCATTTCATTCTTGACAAAGGCCAACAAAATATTTCCTTTCAACTTGGGTACATACCTTTCCAATCTTCAAGTATTTGTCTTTGGAAATCTTGACTTGTTCAAAATCATCTTCCTTGATGGTCATGTTGTATTTTCCCTTTTGAAGTGGTCATATGATCTGAAGGTGGATTTTAATGTCACCAAACCTTACATAAATTATTGATTTTCAAATGTATAATGTGGTGATCATAAATTTTCTGATACTTGGATTAATTTCTTGACCATAACTCAGCTTATTATTTAGATAAAAGGATGATTTGTTTATCACTGTTAAAAACCTACGAGGTGGTTACATTACCTAAAACTGTTGGCGTTATAACCATCTTGACCTGATTTCCTCCTTCCCAGAAATTGACAGGGATATCATATTGGGATCCAACCATTGTGATCATTTCTATGTCTTGGGTTCAATCCCTATGAACCACGTTGATATGAAAAATCTTCAAAATCTTCAATCAGGTCCCATGATAAATTTTTGCAGTACCTTAACAAATTTTTATTTTTGCACTTCAACCTTGGACTTAATGCACTAGAATCTCGCTATTTATGAAAATCGTCAATGCCTTGATTCCTCTTTTTTTCACTAGGGAATACTTTTACTAATGTTTCATATTCGGCCCCGTTATTATTACATCTGAACTAAATTCTGATTGATGACAATAATTTTCTACATTGCTGAGAGATCATCATGATACCATCGCCAATACCATTTCTTCTCCTTGATTCATCAAAGAATATTTCCCACAATCCTTCAGCGTTTTCTTGATATTTGAAGAGGTTGGGTATGATAGATTCTTATTCATGAATACAATAAGTTCCCAATCTGATTTGTTTGAATGCATGGGCGTACAGATAAAACTATTTTTGGGCTCCCAATCATCGAGAAAGAAATATAGGATCTCATCAAAAGGTGTAGTGGTCTCAAGATCATCAATGTAATCCTCTTATTCATACAAGTTACAATTCATGTTGATGGTATTTTTGTATAGGGATCAACATGGTCTTAACAGATTGGTTCAGCTATTATGGCTATGTTAGTTTTGTACCTGGTCCTAAGGACCATGTGTGACCAGTTGGTAGACAAATAGTGACCCATTTTGGCTATGAAATCCTTGGAAAGTCATGGAAAAGAAGGGAGGGAGATGAATGATAATATCTTTAGTGACTGAAAGGATTGGGCATGCATGAACGTTAAGATTTAAATCCTTTATCACCCCAAGAGTATGGAGATCACTATAATCTAATTGAAAAATACCTTAGAAATTGGTGTGTATTGAATACCAAATACATCCGAATTTATTTTAGTCACCACAAATATTCTAATACCAGATTTGATCATACAGTTGTGCACAAGATGCTTACCGATTATTAGAGAGATGTCAAAAGGAGGTGAATTGCTAGTTATAGTAGAATTCTTCTCCTCTATTTGGCACAAACTAGTAGAAGTGGATGTTTTGTATCTCGTTATTCCTCTTGGTGCACTAAAGCATATCAAAGATTCTTCCAGAATGTTCCTTTGTGAACGAATATAAATTTCCTCTCACATAGTGATGTTAAGGTTTATTTTCATGATTTATTTCACTATTTTGAATGGAATACCATCAACCTTGGAATGAGTTTTAGCCATTATAGAATCATCTTTTTAGGTTTGGTACTTGGTGTTGATATAATGAGATAATTGAATTTCCTTAAATCTTGAGTAGCTTGGGATATAAGGGTTTACTTATTATACCTTTGTTAAAATGTAATTTCATATGAGGTTAAGAATTATTAGCTTGATTACCTTTGGATGGTTCACTTTCCATTTCTCTCTTCTTCGATCTCGTATTAGATGCCACCACTTTGGTGAGGGAATGGTGGATTCATCTGCTATATAGATATCACAAAATTCTTCTTTTGGCAAATTTAAGAAGGTTAAATCTCCTTGTGTTTGAGGTTGGGTTGTGTATCCTTGCACAGTGCTTCTACTTGATGCTTTATGGATGTAGATGTATTCGAACCATGAATGATTTATTGAGCACCTATATGAGAACATGTTATGATTGTATAGTTAAGATTAAGGGTAACACCATTCATAATCTTGTAGAAGATTATTCTAGATCATAATAATTGATCTAAAACAACTATTAGTTAGGGATTTATGGTACTCAAAGGTTTCACATTAGCAATTTGGCCATAGATTTAGGAATTACTTTTGAAATGTTTTCGGTTGGGATGATATGGCTTTGTTGGGGTTGGTAAGGACAATTTTATTATGACTAATTCCTCTTGAGGGAAACCAATTCAATGTCAAAACTATGAAGAAAATAATTGACCTCATAGAGATTGTTGGAATGAGGGTTAATTTAAGTTGATTGATTAGAAGCTAAAGGGAGAGGATCCATGCTAGGATTATTAGTGGGGAACATTTGAATCTAGTGCATTGATGTCCTTGGAGGTATATTTTGGAATGGATTAGGTAATTTTAGGCCCATAAATGGATCTCGTAGTAGTCTCAGGAGAGTCGTTCCACCTATGGACTAAATCATTAATGCCACGTCATTTTTAAGGCTCAAAAGTAATATAAAAATGAATTATTTTTGGAGGGTTTAGTAAAAGTTGGGATCCTATCCCATGTATTCAGAAAATAGAATATAAAATATCCCATGAACTTGTGAGGAGCTCTCTTGATGGTAGTCAACTATTCCATGATAGATAAATGATTATTTTTTTCTTTAAAATGTTTACACAACCTCTCTCGCTTACTCATCCCAATTGTGTATGGAATTGGGTTGCATGTCTTGGTACCATTGAAGAACATTTCCTTTGAGGGAGATGATTAGAATCCTTCTTTGCTACATTGTCATTTTTGCTATTATGGACCAAGTAAAGATTAAAAATATAGTGTATGTGCTCTATCGATCTAGCCTTGTTCTCACCTTTGGTGAAGTATGGCATTATTTTCATATTTGTAATCTCGTTGAAAAGAACAAGAGGACTACCGCCATTGATATTGGAAAAGACTTTTTTCCTTATGTCGATTACAACAAATTTTGGTTGATTTAATTTTGTCAAAGGAAATCTTCGAATGGAGGTGTTGACTTTTCTCTAAAGGAGGATGATGCAAATCCCCATTTTTATTTTATTTCTAAAGACAAAGAAATCTCAATGGTTTTTTTGTTTCCTTTTCGTGAATAAGACTTTTTTAATCCCTTACATAAATTTAGGTGTTGTTCTTTGAAATCCAAAGATATAGAGTAAATCGTGTACCTTTGGAGATGAAAATTCCAAGAGAATTACTGACCCTTAGCTAGACATGGTCCCACTTGGGCATGTGAAAATTTGTTTCACTTGGATCATGCACCGTTAAATTGTTAAGATGATCCAATGCAAAATGGGAACATCCTTAAGGTATGGGATCTTATCTCCTTGGGATGAACATCCAAATTACCCCAATTTCCTCCTAAACTATATGCATTTGATTAAAGAGAAAAGCGCATAACTAAAGATTACATAAATAAGACTTAGTGTAGTTATTTGATACTTCTTTGAGAAAAAGGGAAGAGAGATAAATAAAAATTTAAAGTATGGTGATGCACCAATAGTAAGGGAAAAAAATAACTAACTTGTTTAAACATAAAACATTCGATATAAGGACAATAATATGCACAACTCCCTATCTTAGCCTCTTTACATAAGTGTTTTGTATGAAGGTTAGAAACTCAAATAATAATAGAATGGATTCACATGTGATTCCATAACTATCACAATAATATTACTTTAAGAAAACATAAAACTTTCAAAGAGAATAAATTAACTCTGTATGAAGGTAAGATGTATGATATAAGCACTAGGAAAGAAAGATTCACAACTACAATAATAAATCATAGATGTACACAACAAACATGAGTGGAAAGAAGGAAAAGTATTAGTTTTGTGTTGAATATTAAGGATTGATCATGTGTACAAGTGCTCAAAAAGTGGTAGATCCTTTTAACAAAATAGATCTAAATGTTTTTAATACATTATGTATCCTTGTATATATAGCGAAAGAGGTTGAGAAATATCATCCACTCCTCTTAACTAATTACTTTCTAAAAACAAGATGAATTTATATCAAAGATAGAGTCCTCAAAAATAGATTAAAAGGTTGTAAAGTTTTGACTACTAAAACCTAAAACTTGAAATGGTCAGATTACGAGACTAGAGAAATGCACTAAAAATAACTCGAAAAATAGAATTGCAAAGGAATATTCGGTTAGGGTTGGTGTCACCCTTTTGTTGTGCATTATAATATTTTGTTTCATTGGAATCCTTAGTATCCTCTTAAGTTTGATTCTTTTGATACTAAGAAAATCATTTAATGATTTATTGAACTTCTTTATCATCAAGCCCAAATGTATAGTAGTTTAGGATTTCAAGAGATTCATTCACTCGAATTAATTTTTCATACAATCACTTAACCCTACCTATAATCGATTTATGATTTGAGCATTCAAATAAATAACTGAATGGCCTCAAATTATTCAAAGAGCTTAGTAAAATCATCAGGGATCCCTTTATTGAGGAGTGCATTCGGATTCTACTAATGTAACTCTCTAATATTTTCTAGAGTGACTTCCCAATTATCACATTTTTCATCCAAAATATTTCTCATTCATATCGAGTTCTCTTTTCCATTTCAAGATCATTTTGCATAACCACCACATCTTTGATTATCTACTCCCTTCTTGGAAAAGATTTGTTGGTACCAAAATTAGTTCTCCTTTTCAATTTGAGAAGCATTAAAGATATGGCATGAAGCTTGAAGACAGATGGATCATGATGTGTATCATTTTCTATCCGGGGATATGATCTAATTGGCACTCAAATATGACTTGATCTTGTCCTAACTATTTTAGGTTGTGCCTTTCAACCAAGGTAAGAGAACCTATTTTGTAACCTTTAAATGGTGAAGGAGATGAAGATATCCTTCTTTTTCTCAAATTCTATGAAGAAGACCTTGAGGAAAACATGATCAACACACCAAATCTGACTCTCATGAGTTATCACTTCCAGAATATGGGTATGTTTTCAACACAAGGAAAAGGTTACTAAAGACATTTGAAATCCTGATCTATTCAACATACTTTATCAAATGGATTTTTATCTTTTGTGGGTACACAGGAAAACAGTGTAGTATAGGGTAGGATTGGTTATTTGGATAATGTTTTGGGTGGCGTTCAATAAGATAGATTGGATTTTCCAGATCCTGGGGGAGCTTGACAACAATGGAGAACTTCAATATCATAAACCTTTAAAATAGTTAAAACATTCTTTCAACTAGAAGGTGTGCATCAATGGAGACCTAGATTTGCACCTTTTCACACAATCTTTGAGATTCTACATGAAGGTTTGAGTTAGAAAACCCAATAAAAATCAAAATCTAAGACAAATCACACATAAGGTACACCCAAAATATTATAAACAATCTATGTCAACAGATGAAAGAAAAGTGATTTTAAATCATTTATTTCATTCCAAGATGAAATATCTTACGGAGAATGAAATTGCAGATGCCACTAAACTATCACAAGGATTGAGACCTATGTGATTCAAATATATTTTGATACAAGATTGCAATAGGAACTAGAAAAACTACTTGCAGACATTCAAAAAAGAAATAAACAAAAATTGCCAGAGATTTAACAAAAATAACTCAAATTTTATTAGATTCATCGTGCAGGAGAGAGTTATTTAAACAATCTCAGAGCTTGTTGATGGATATACACTTGTAACCAACTCAACATGAATGAAAAGCTGACACGAGAGGAAGTTAGCTGGTTTCTTGAAATTTTTCTCGAGAAGATGAGATTTACTCAAAATTTTCTCATGAAAATGAACTCCCAACCTTTTACATGTCTCAAAAAAATGTATTATATATCTCTCTATTACATTCAAGCCTTCTCTCCCAATAAAAGAATATGCCAAGCCTCAAGTTTGTTACAAAAATTCCTCATGATTCGCAGATAGGGATGTTTAACAAAACACGTCCAAAAAGTTGCCAGTTGTCTCAAGAGATGAATCATTGCAAAATTCGCATCATTATCCATTTTGGAGGCACATTTTTCATCTTCAAAGCATGCATACCCCCTTCCTTTAATTATTTCATCCTTATCCCGTAAAATTTGACTCTGCATATTTTGGATTTGATATTTTACGTTTTAGATAGGCTAGGTAAAATTTCACTTCAAAAACATATCTCGATCCTCAAATTGATCCTCAAAACCAATTGCATTGGTCCTTGCATACACAAACATCATGAATTTTTCAAAAATTGATGGAAATTGATGCAAAACCACATCTCCAAACTTCCAAGAGCTCAAATTACGGCTAACCTTAAAAATGCACGATTCTAGTTGATCTTCCGTTAAACATTAATCTGAGCCCTCCATTTGTCACAATGTGATTGGAAATGGGCTTGGAATCACCTTTGACATTTTAACTCTTTTGGAAGAATGTAAAAATTTGACATTTTCTCCGCCTCCGCCCTTTGAAAATGGGCCTAACACGTGTCCCAATGTGGGCCTCATTCGAATCGCATATCGATTCTACACATTTCCACCTGTTTTTGGAAAAGGGAATTTTTTCCAAATTATCTCTCATGGTCCCTTATCTTAGATTTTGTCCCTGAAAATTTGCGCAATATGACTGGATATGGAGTCATGGCTCAATTTTAAACATTTTGCCTCTTTTTGGAAAAAGGAAAATTTTCCATTTTTCCTCCACGGCTCCGCCCTCCCACAGGACATGTGTCCTCACCTGATTGGGTGGGGTAGCACTCTTATTTATATTTTAACAACATTTTCCACAAAGGAAAATTTTCACCATTTCCTCCACACTCCCACACCTCCGCCTTTCCCTACCATGTGGCGATTGTTGATTCACTGCGGGCTTGCACTCCTCCTTTTAATTTTATGCCTTTATGCCAAAAATGAAAAAATCTCAATTTTTCCCCGAGGCCCGAAGTTCCACCTCTGATGCAAATGTGACACGTGTCCACTGTGATTTGTTGCGGGGTTTGGCTTGTTTTGTGACTTTAATATTTTAACCAAATAAACTCAAAAACATCAAAAGAACCCGACCACCCATAATTTCGTCCTTGGCTCTAAAGCCACCATGTGTTCCATTCTGATTTGTTGTGAGCCCTAGGCATTTTATTTGCACTTTAACTCTTTTTCCAAAATGCCTTAAGGCAAAAAAATACCTGTTGCTTCTCATCCAATCAAAAGAGGACACGTCAACAACATTAGAACTAATCAGAGTAAAGCAGAGCCATGGGACCAAATTTATCCTTTTTCCAAAAAAGCAAAAAGTAATAAGTTAAAACAATTTTCTGGCATCCCTCAGCCAATTAGAACAAACCACATTACCAATGACTACTGAAGAAGAAATTAACGGGCAAATGATGCCCGTCTGACCATCAAAACACAGAAAAACACCATAGATGCCCTAGAATTCAAATTTTTCACTAAGGAAGAAAATTTTCTCAAAATTCAACCAACTGAAAAATGTTTTCAAAGCATTTTTGATTGTGGAATTGGATTTTCAATGGCATACAAGTGCAAATCGATCAATTTTAAACTTCCACAACAGGCAAAAAGAAAAAATGACAAAGCCCACATATTTTTAAAAATTAGGGCACAAAAGCAGGCACACATGCAGATTTCTTTCAAATTGGGACAAAACAACAAGTTTATGAGCATTTCAAGGCATTCAATCTGGAGGGAAAAGTTGCAGACCACCAATTTAAGAGAAAAAATGTTCCAGGATAGGCAAACCAAAGGAAAATTTAGGGCAAAATGGTGCAAGCTCAAAAATGACACCAACATCAGCTCCTACTCGGGGATGGGCACTCCTAGCGAGTGCCACAAGAACAAAAAGAGCTGACCATGTGCCAAAAACAACCATTGGACAATAGAGTAAAAAATGCAGGGTAGAAAATTGAGACCCAATCGAAAAAATGGCTACCAAGAATAGGGCAAACCACAAACCAACAAGAACAACAAAAATAGACAAAAAAACAAAGACTATACACTATAAGAGTGGTGCATACCTAAAATTTGGCGATTAATCCAATAAATGCTTTAGATTTTTTCCATTAATGATAATTCAAGTAATTCCCTATCTAAGTCCTTGAGAAAAAGGTATTTTCACTAATTCTAATATCAATAGAGTAAGGACCCATCCACATTGCATCAAATTTACCATGTTTTCCCTTATCTTCATGCCTGTTATCCCACAACAAAACCAGATATCCAATATTGAAATATCTAGGAGTGACCTTCTTGTCAAACAACCCCTTCAACTTCTCTCTAAATCGACATGCCTTTAGTGGGATGCTCTTCTTTCTTCATCCACTCAACAATCGATTAATCATTGCTTCCTATGGACTGACCTCTTGATCTTCAAGTTGTTGAACAAATGGAAATGAAGATAATTGTAGATGTAAGGGCATCATAGCTTGAGTTCCATACACCAACTCAAATGGGCTCTTACCAAAGTAGCTCTTTGGCAGTGATTCTATCAGCCCAAACTTCAATTTTCAGTTGTTCACCCCATTTTTCTTGTTCAAATCAAAGGTTCTCCTAATGATTTCAAAAATTTCTTATTTATGGACTCAACTTGTCCATTTCCTTGAGGTTGTAGTTTGAAGAATAAGTCATATTGGTTTCATACTCCTTTGCACATTGCCATTAAGGGCTTAGCTCTAAAAAATGGCATTATCAACAACAATCTTTAGTGGCACACCAAATATGCATATGATGTGATTCAACAAGAAGTCCATAACAACTTCGTGTGTTACTTTTTAGTGGGGATTGCTTCCACCCACTTAGTGAAGTAATATGTGGCTACAAGGATCCACTTATGTCTAGCACTAGAAGTGTCTCAAGTCTCCCCAATGAAGTCTATTCCCCATTGTTTCAAAGGAGCTTCAATTTATACAGGATGCAAAGGAAGGAGCCTAAATCTTTCATTCTTCCAGAGAAATGCGACATCTTTCACACTTTGTAACCAACGGGGTTGCATCTTTGAAGAGAGTAGGCCACCAATAACCATCTCTCAAAATTTTGTGTGTTGTAACCCTTCCAAAGAAAGTGTCCTCCATAAACTCCCCATGGAAATCGAAACTATTTTGAGAGCTTCATCTTCAGTTATACATTTCAAGAAGACACCTTCGGGGTTCTTCCAAGCCAGCCCAAAGTCGGTGATGATGTACTTTTGACAAGCCAACTTGAGGGCTCTTTTCTAATTTTTATTTAAATGATCATGGTAGCATAGGTGTCGAGATAAAATATTACATCCTTGTACCACTCGAGAGCTTACCAAGTTCTCAAGAACATCTACCCTTTCTTCCTCTATTTCATTCACTTCCTGATCTGCAAGTTGCTCTCACCATAAGCTTAGCAAGACCCAAACCTCTTACCAACTTTGTGGTTTGGATATTCATATCATATTCCTCCAGTTTATTACCCATGTACATCTTTCACTTGATATCCGAGTCTCGATAAGATGTCTTTTACCATGGTGTGGGGAACATAAGAAACAACTTTTAAACTTAAGATATAAGACACGAAAACCTTTGTTGCTTTCACCAAGGCAAATGTTTATTTTTCCATGATTGTGTGTTTTAACTCAAAGACTTGTAAAGCCTTGCTAAAGAAGGAAATAGGCCTCTCAGCCATATCTTCATCCTTCTACAGTAAAATAGATGCAATGGTATTTTCGGAAGAAAAGGAGAATATTTGGAAAGGCTTCTTGTAATTCGGAGCTGCCAAGATAGGTGGATGCTTCAATGCTTTTTTGATTCCTTCAAAATCTGAATAGCAACCTCCTCCCATTTGATAACTTGGGCTTTCTTTAACATGCATGTAATAGGAAAAGTCAATTCAACAAAATTAGACACAAGCCTTCTAATGAAATTGATATTCCTAAAGAAGGATTGGATGCCCTTCTTTGTTCTTGGAATTTGAACCTTGCTGATTGCTTCTACCCTTTAAGGGTCAATCATGACACCAAGCGTTTGAAATAATATGACCAAACAGCTTGGCCTTTTGCACTCCAAAATTGCACTTCTTTGGATTCAAAGAAATTCCAAATTCTCTACATCGATCAACATTCTTTCCAAGCTCACGCTGCAACCGATCTCTTCTACTCCTTGAAAACACAGTCACATCATCTTAAGAAAATGTAATGAAGTCATTTACGTAACTAGAAAAAGAAACATCCATTGCTCTTTGGAAGCTAGCTCCAACATTCATGAGACCAAAAGGAATTCTTAAATAAACATATGTTCCCCAAGGAGTGGGAAAGGTAGTTTTAAATATTTAAGAATCCTTGACAACAACTTGATTGTAGCAGAGAAACCATCCAAGTTGGACATAAATTCAGATCTAGTCACTAACTACAACATGTTTTCCATGTTTTGAAAAGGATAATTGTCTTTCAATGAAGCTCTATTTATATTTCGAATTCTACACAAAGTCGATATCTCAATTTTTCTTTACGATTTGGAACAAGGTTTGCAATCCAAGATGAATACCTTGTGGGTTGAATGATACCTCCGTCTTTCAATTTCTTCAATGCATCTTTCTTTTTCATGGAGAGGAGTGGATTAATTTGCCTCTAATTTTTTCTAAAGGGTTTGGCATTTGTTTCAAGAGGAATCTCATGTCAAACAATCTTCTTCGTGTGCTTTCAGCTTTGAATAAGACCAAACAAGACAGTCCTGATATTTATTCAATAGTTGAACATAGGAATATTTTTCTTCTTTGTTTAGATTGATGCCCAACCAAAATTTTCTTAGTTTATCATTAGCGCCCAAGTTATGCTCTTCCACATCCCTTTAGGAAGACATGTTTCTATTGATGATGCAATCAACATTGTCATAATTTGACTCAAGTGCAACAAGAACTCTAGGAATGGTGTTAGTTTTCAATTGGATAATATCCTTTCTAAAAAATTATCTCTTCCTTCAGTCACACACACCATTGGTTCCCAATCAATATTCGATCTGCAAACTCACCTTAATTTTGTAAGAACCTTTACACTTTAGCGTCATCATTAAATACTTGCCAATTCTTGGTGTCGGGGACAATGGCCTAGTTAACACTTCAATATTGTACTCACAATAATGTGAAATGGTGCAATTTCCAAATCTTGACCCCAACACCGCTAACTTTTCAGCAGCAACATTGAAACTCCTATCATGATGCACAATGTTAAAGGAATCAAACATCTCATTTAGATCCCAAACTGCATGTTTGTACTATTTCATCCACTAATTTTTTGTAGCATACAATTTTCTTGTTTGTTTGACAACTACCTCTGAATCTCCTTTTGCAATGATGTCCTTAACACCATACTTCCATGAAATTCTTAGACCCAACAATAAGGCTTCATACTCAAAGCAATGTTGTTAGTACGTTCAAAATTAAGCTTGAAGGAAATTACAAGCTGTTTACGAGCTAGGAGAATTCAAAATTATACCAGTGCCATTTCCAAATTTGGAGAAAGCTCCATCAAATAGCAAGGTCCAAGGAGAACTTACCTGTTCAAGGAACTTTGAATGATCCATCTTGTGTTCTTTGCCATCGAAAACCCAACAAAGTTATCATTATCTACATCAGCAAACAACAACTCATAGGAAGCATTGTTTGGATCCTCAATTAGATGCAACATCTTCTTCTTTCCATATAATTTTACAAGGCTACCTTCAATGGGAATATTGGAAAAAGACATGTCCATTTGAATAGTCCCACCAACACTTGCAGCCCACTTTCTTGACAAAATCATACCCCATTTGGTAGGGTAATCAAAAATAACAACATCAAGTTTCAAATTCTTACCCGGATAGGCTGCATGTTGTACCACCAAACCCTTCACACAACCAAATACTAACAATTCTCTTGAGTCCATGGTAGTACACTTTTCATAGGCTGCTATCACTTTGATATCCAACTCATTCATGACTTCTAAAGGCATGAAATTGCATGATGCACCGGAATCAAACATACAATTGTGAAGTAGTCTATCCTTTATGATCAAAGTTGTAAAGAATGGATCAACATTCAATTGGGAATCAACCAAGGATGTCCCCAAGTATACCTCAGGTGTTTCTCCAAGATCCTCTAATGTTGGTGGTGTTTCAAGGTCTACAATGATTTGAGGAGGAGTTTCAACAATGTTTACATTTCGCTTGGGGTACTCTTCTCCTCTTTCAATCCCAAGTACTCAAATGCTCTCTTCTTGTGCTCAGGAATCCTAAGAAACTCAATGATTGGAACACTCACTTTGATTTGGCTCAATACTTGGGCTATGTCATAGGGAACATTCTTTGGAAAGGTAGCATTGGAAGGGAAATAAGAAGATTCATTAGATGGCATGGGATTCTTGCGCAGCTTGGTAATTTGGAGGACTGAAAGTTTTGCTTGGGAAAACAGAGATTTTGGTAGGTATTTTCTTCTAGGAGATTCTTTGGGAATAGTTGTAAGGAAGGTTTTTTTAGGTTTGGCTTGAGGCCCAAATTCCTTAACAACCTTTCTCCTAGTGTTATACTCTTTCTCTTGAGCCACAAAAAAATTCATTAACAATTGTCTATCTTCCTCTGAAAGGATACCACCATCATACTTCTTAGTCATCAAATCTCTTAAGTATTCAATGTCATTGTTAGGAATCTCAAAATCTTGCACTACATTTACCTCAAGATTATGAGAGGGAAGAAAGACTTGTACCCATTTGATGCAATCCCAAATGGTTGTAGTTTTCCTTGCACTTATTACCTCAATTGATGTTTCTCCTTCTTGTGAGCTTGAAGAACAACCCACCATGCAGATATCATCATTAGTACCATCATCATTATTAGCTTCACCATCTTGTTGGTCCATTTCACATGGAGGATGGGGTAGAAAACACTTATGACACCAATCAATAACAACAATTTCCTCAACAACAACAACCCTAGCAGTTAGGGGATCAGGTAACACTCTTCCTTCACATGCTTGAGGATGTCTATTTCAGACCCCATGGGTCCTTTCCCTCTATAATCAGATCTATGACCACCCCTAGGATGATTGGAAAATATGTCATGGTTTTGTGCTTTTGCTGACCTTGTGAAGTCTTCCTAATTCCCTTCTCTACCCAGGCTAACTTATATGAGATCTCTTTGACAACCCTGACCAAATTTTTCACAACCTCCTCCAAATCAGCACCCTTGCAAGCTTGAGTTTTTCAGGGTTTATCAACTTTACACCATCTCTCTTGAGAGGTTTTCCAATGGCCTTAATGTTATTTTCAATCAGTAGTGCTATGGTAAAGGCCACTTGCCTTAAATTGGTAGGGTTCATGTCTCTTAAGTAGTAGGTTGCCTTCTTATCAAATGCATCTGTATATTTGATCAAGCATGACTCATCACATGGCCTCAAATTAATAGGAAGCCTTCTCAAAGTTTTTTTAAACCTTGTGTTGAAGTCATGAACTGATTCATTAGGGTTCTTCTTGATATTTTCAAACTTAGACAAGAGAAACCTAGGATCAGTTTTGTCACCATATTGCAATTTGAATGCATTTTTCCATTTTAGTCCTTGAATCAATAGAATTATTTGGCAAGGCCTTGTACTAATCCCTAGCATCCTCCTCTAAAGTGTGGAAAAATAATTTAATGTAAACATCCTCAAATCCAATTTAAAAATCCCCCATCATATTAATAAATTTTTTCAAATGTTGATCACCTGTTATGGCATTATTCCCTTGGAACTTTGGCAATCTACTTCTAACATCTTGAGGTATAGCATTAGGATAACCAACTATTCCCATAAAAATTATTGGGCCAAAGGTAGTGACCACAAATGGAGGCCTAGGTGGAGGCTGAGCCATGTTGTCTGGTGGAGGTGATCTTGGGGGTGACATAAGCTGATGAGGAGTGCGAGGTCTTTGGGGCTCAAGAATGTGGTTCACCAGATTAGTATTCTCTAGGTGCTGATTTTCTTGGAGAGTTTTACTAGAATTGAAAAAGATAGGTGCAGTTTGAAAAAGGAACTCACCGGGTACAATAGAAGGACCTTCACTAGTTGAAGTAAACAAGTTTATGAGAAGATTGCTCGAATCAGAATCACCGAGAATAAGAGTGATAATCCTCTAATAAATATTGATCTCTCTCACCAATGGATATACCTTTTCCTGATGTCGACCTTCAAAACCTTCCAAACATTTATTTCCTCTAAAACTATCTTTCCAAATTCTTGAAAAAACATTCTACTTGGGTCCCTCCTGAAGAGAGATATTCTTCCTTCCAGGTTTGCATATTTTATGTGACAAACTTCAGTTAATGTATGATAAGGTACTGGTATTTATCAAAATTAAAATAGAAAGGAGTCACCACTAAGGATTTTCACCCTAGTTTGTGAAAATGCACTATGAATATTTATCAAATGACTACAAATATCAGCACTATGCAAATTTTTATAGATCTGATATTATTTACTCAAATTTTCAACTATGGTGCAAGTTTGAGGCAAAAAATTGGAGACACTTGAAAATATCAAACTCAAAACTCTACTCTTAATTCCGCACTTATAAATTTGATTAGCAGATGATGCTTAGATTTGTAATTGCAAATAAATCACATAAGAAGTATTACCAGGGATTTGAAACTATGAAATAATGAATAATGTCCGACAACAGCGCCTTTGGTGTGTTGACGGGCTTAAAAGAATATGAACTACAAGCAGATTAAAAAATTGGTTTGGATATTACATTCTTCATCCCGGCAACAACGCCATTTGGTGTTGGTACCCAAATTTGTTCTCCTTTTAAGTCTCGAGAAACATCAAAGATATGGCATGAAGCTTGAAGAAATATGGATCATGGTTTGAGTCATTTTTGTAGCCGGGGATATGATCTAAGCGCACTCAGATTTGTGGAGAGATGCATAACACTCAAATAAGACTTGATCTGTCCTAACTATTTTAGGTTGTGTCTTTCAACCAAGTTAAGAGAACCTATTTTGTAACCTTCAACTGGTGAAGGAGATGAAGATATCCTTCCTTTTCTCAAATTCTATGAAGAAGACCTTGAGAAAAACATGATCAACACACCAAATTTGACTCTCGCGAGTTGTCACTTCTAGAATATGGGTATGTTTTCAACACAAGGAAAAGGTTAGTAAAAACATTTGAAATCCTGATCTTATTTGCATAATTTAGCAAATGGATTTTGATCTTTTTGGGTATACGGGGAAAAAAGGGGTAATACAGGGTATGATTGGTTATTTGAGTGTATTTTGGGTGGGATTTCAACAAGATAGATTGGATTTTTATATATGCTTGAGGAGCTTCACAACAACAAAGAACTTCAATAACAAAAAGCTTTAAATTAGTTATAACATTCCTTCAACTAGAAGGTGTGCATCAATGAAGGCCCGGATTTGCACCTTTTCACACAATATTTGAGATTCTAGCATGAAGGCTAGAGTTAGAAAACCCAATAAAACATCAAAATCTAAGATAAATTATGCCTAAGGTACACCCAAAATATTATAAATAATCTCTGTGAATAGATGAAAGAAACGTGATTTTAAATTGTTTATTTCATTCCCAGGATGAAAGCTCTTACGGAAAATGAAATTGCAGATGCCACTAAACTATCACAAGGATTGAGACGTATGTGATTCGAGATAGATTTTGATATAAGATTGCAATAGGAACTAGAACAACTACTTGCAGACATTCAAAAATGAAATAAACACAAAATTGCTAGAGATTTAACACAAATTAACTCAAGGTTTATTAGATTCATTAGCAGGGGAGAGTTATTTAAACAATATCAGAGCTTATTGATGGCTATACACTTGTAACCAACTCAACATGAATGAAAATCTGACACAAGGGAAGTTAACCTAGTTTCTCTGAAAGTTTTCTTAGAAGATGAGCTTTTCTCAAAATTTCCTCATGAAAATGAACTCCCTCCCTTTTACATGTCTAAAAACATGTATTATATACCTCTCTATTACATTCAAGCCTTTTCTCACAAGAAAAAAATATGCCAAGCATCAAGTTTGATACAAAAATTCCTCATGATTCGCAGAAAAGGACGTTTAATAAAACATGTCCAAAAAGTTGTCAGTTGTCTTAAAAAGAGAAGAATCATTCCAAAATTTGCATCATTATCCATTATGGAGGCACATTTTTCATCTTCAAAGCATGCAGACCCCCTTCCTTTCATTATTTCATCCTTATCCCTCTAAAATTTAACTCTGCAACTTATGGATTTGATATTTTACATTTTGGACGGGCTCGGGTAAAATTTCACTTCAAAAACATATCTAATCCTCGAATTGATCCTCAAAACCAATTGAATTCGTCCTTGCAGGAAAAAACGACACAAATTTGTTAAAAATTTAATGGAAATTGATGCAAAAACCGCATCTCCAAACTTCCTGGAGCTCAAATGGTGGCCAAACTAAAAAATGCACAGTTACCATTAATATTCCTTTATCCTTTAATCTGAGCCCTCCATGTGTCACAATGTGATTGGAAGTGGCCTTGGGATCACCTTTTGACATTTTAACACTTTCAAAAAATGTAAAAATTTAACATTTTTCTCTGGCCCTCGGCCCTTTGAAAATGGGCCTAACATGTGTACCAATGTGGGCCCCATTGGAATCGCGGACCGATTCTACACATTTCCATATTTTTTTGGAAAAAGGGATATTTTTCCAAATTATCTCTATGGGTCCGCATCTCGATTTTGTCACCGACACATGGCGCAATATGATTTGGATACAGAGTCGCGGCTCAATTTTTTAAAATTTTGTCTCTTTTTGGAAAAAGGAAATTTTTCCGTTTTTCCTCAATGGCTCCGCCTCCCACAGACACATGTTCTCACCGATTGGTTGCATGGGCAACACTCTTATTTATATTTGAACAATATTTTCCACAAAGGAAAATTTTCACCATTTCCTCCACACTCGCACACCTCTACCTTTCCCTGCCATGTGGCAGTTGCTAATTCACTACAGGCTTGCACTCCTCCTTTTAATTTTATGCCTTTATGCCAAAAATGGGAAAAATATCAATTTTGCCCCGAGGCCCGAATTTCTGCCTCTGATGCAAATGTGACACGTGTCCACCTATGATTAGTTGTGGGGTTTCGTCTTGTTTTGTGACTTTAATATTTTAACCAAATAAAGTCAGAAAACTTCAAAAGAACCCGACCACCCGTAATTTTGTCCTTGGCTCTGAAGCCGCCACATGTTCCATTCTGATTCGTTATGGGCCCTAAGCATTTTCTTTGCACTTTAAATCTTTTTCCAAAATTCCTTAAGGCACAAAAAGACCCACTGCTTCTCATCCAATCAAAAGAGGACACATCAACAACATTAGAACCAATAAGAGTAAAGTGAAGCCATGGGAGCAAATTCATCCTTTTGCCTAAAAAAGCAAAAAGGTGATAAGTAAAAAAAAATCCGCCGTCCCTTGGCCAATTAGAACTAGCCACATTGCTGATGACTGCTAAAGAAGAAATTGATGGGAAAATGACGCTGTCGACCATAAAAACATAGAAAATGCCGAGGATGCACTAGAAGTTGATTTTTTCACTAAGGATGACAAATTTCTTGAAATTAAACCAACTGAAACATGTTTTCAAATCAATTTTTATCATGGAATTAGATTTTTGATGGCAAACAAGTGCAAATCGATCAATTTTAAACTTCCATGATCGTGCAAAAGGAAAAAGGACAAATCCCTAAGATTTTGGAAAAATTAGGGCACACATGCATATTTCTTTCAAATTGGGACAAAACAATAGGTTTATGAACATTTTAAGGCATTCAATCTGAGGGGAAAAGTTACTGGACCATCAATTTAAGAGAAAAAACATTCAAGAGCATGCAAACCAACGGAAAATTTAGGGCAAAACGGTGCAAGCTTAAAAATGGCACCAACAAGACGATCCATCTAGGATTTCAATGTTCACCCTTCTTCGATGATTTTCTCCACTAAAGATAAGGAAGTGGTGTCGAAGCTTGAAATCATTACAAGGGAGTGGAATGAGTGGGATGCTTGACCTTATGGAGAATGGGTGTCAGTTTCTTTAGTTTATCTCCGAGCTCGTCCTTCACGACATTGTCCTTCTCACACATTTTTCCATTAGATTGCTAAGGGTAACATGGATATCTTGTTTCACACTTTCATGTGTCACATTTCCCAAGGATACCTTGGAAATGTTGTAATCAGCTTCTATGATGTCTTGTTTGGATTTTTTTGTAGAAGGTGTTGCAATCTCAACAAACCTTTCTCTAGATTTATTAATTGTTATATGAGAGATTCTCTTTGGGTTCTTTATCTAGCATCGGGTGTAGGATATAGATTATTGCATTCGAATTCATTAGCAATGGATAATTAATTATTCTACTTAGGAGTTTTGATAAATAGCCAAGATGGAGTATAGGAAGATATCATTTGCTAAGAGGATGATGAGAACAAGGACACAACCAAGTTTGAAAGAATGGGTCATGGAAAGATATTTACAATGGCGATGAGTGGAAAAGGAGTAACTAGGTGAGAAGGGATGAAAATTATAAACATAGGTATAGAAATAGATGAAATGAGAAATATAGTAGGAGAATAAATAGGAAGGGGAAGCTAGGGAAGAGGACTCCTTAGTGGAGAATTGAAATCCAAAATATCCTCGATTAAAGAGGAATAAGGGAATCAAAGAAATGGGCCATCAAAGGAGAGTAGATGGAAAATATGGGAAATGGGAAAGTGGAAGGTAAAGGAATGGAAGTTTTGAAGAGAGACGGGACATGAGATTGTAGACACAAAATTTATGCACTTGGGTACATTTCTAGGTCCTAGAGCATACTTATATATACATGATTCATAAGAAATAAACTTAGTAATTGACAATTTATTTTTCAATTTTTCTGTCTTTCATAATTTTGTTGACTGACACACCCTACAAAGTATTGTTGATACTTAACGAGTTTACCTTTTAAGGCCTCGAGACACTAGAGCCTAGTTACTCTATCCCTTTCTCAATATTTGGGGTCTCTTTCACTTATAAGGCATCTTTTACATTACTAAGTTGGCCTTTCAATTGTCACTTATGAAAATAAAAAAGAGAATCATATATATACATAACTATAGCTCTAAAATAAGGGATGAAGCACTATGTAATACATACTATCACCTAATCTTGCATCTAAAGGCACAAAAAAACTTCAAAAAATCCATCTAGTACACTCATTCAAGGGACAAGGGGTGCATCACTCTCCATCCACAACATAGGATGGGAAGTATATTCTATTCCATTACACACATTAGCATAAGGAGCATTCTAGATCTAGCCCACTATCTTAGTGAAACTTACAAAAGGGAATCCTAGGCATCATTACACACACTTACACAAAGAACTACATGGATTAGGATATGGAGTATAGAGTTCAAGTATTAAATTCACTCTTCAATTGGTGATGGGGTCAATATGAATCAAAAGTATACACATTTTTTATTTGATTTGGTTTGGTTTGGAAGAGATGCTTAGGTAGGAAAATTTGTTATGAAGGTTATAACTACATTTAACGAGTTAAGGAGTGAAACCAAAGTGATAAACAAAGACTAGAAGAGAAGCTCCTCCAGCATAGAAGTGGCCATATCCAGATCATTCATAAATACACTATCACCAAGAAAAAAGTAACATACAAGCAGCTTTTTTCCTCTTGTGGGTGCTCTATCTAGTACAAACATGAGTCCCAAAATCTCCAATGAGCATTAACGAAACTCTTCTCATTTTTAAATTTTTTTCACCTACCCAAATCACTTATATATTTCTCAATAATAAACTAAATGTCTCTATTTCCCTCTCTTACTTATGGTTTCACATTTGTACATGTTTATTTTCTTGTATCTTATTTTATATTAGCATTTATA